>JANAVB010041817.1:2816402-3191402 GCA_029216955.1 Iris pallida
ATGTTTTTCAGCCCGAGCCGACCAATCGAAAAAGTTGGATACAAATCTAAAAAACATATAAGATTCGGATCTATATTCCATAAACTCCAAACGCAAATCTATCACATGGACAGTCTTGTATCGCCAATCATTTCTAGTCCAAGTGACTGAGGTGCACCAATTTGTTCGGATTCGAATCGAGATGAGAGCATGCAATCCTGAATAAAAAGAAAAATAAAGCCCTAGATGCATATCATTAAAACAATGTAATCTCAAGACTTAGCTAAATATATAGTCTTCGTACACGCAAATATATATAAGACCAACCACAAAGATAAGTCTTTGTACACACTAAGTATTTATCAGACCAACAACTTAGTCATATTAAATAAAATCCAACACAGCCAAATGAAAGCTAGGTTTCAAATAAGACACATTTGGATGAGGAAATTGAGCATCAAAGGTCCTACATTAATAATTTGGATTAAAGTCGTTGACAAACTCTTGGAGTTGTGATAGAGCAAGTCAATCAGTGTAGCATTACTACTATTCTTTTTCTTTTTCTTTTTGCTTTTTTTTTTCCCTTGTTTTTTGCGATGCCCGGCGTAATGAATGAGACTTTATTCACACTGTGTTGTTATGTCCAGCGTAACGAATGGGACTTTATGCACGCTATGTTGCATGTCATTTGGATCCACTGTCCACTTCAAACTTCACACTCACACACACACCCATACCTCCCATATGGTTTGATCCTGAGACTGTCCGCCTAGCCAAGAAGGTTATACATCTCCTCGCCGACCACAACAGCCAGCTGAGTTCGGTAGTGCAACATTACTATGATGTCTGGAATAACTGTATTTGTAACTATACTATACTAGATAAATGTACATGCATAAGTAATTGTTATTATTTTAAATTTTATTAAGACTAGTTTGAAAGACTAAAAAGTAGCCGTACGTCTTAATTATTTTAAAATTATTATTATATTATTGTATATATTATTTTATGAGTTCGACTACAAAAATTTAAATAGAAACTCACATTAAGAACATACAATATCGTAATTACTTTTTCTGTTTTGGCTCTTAAAAAATTCAATGAATGCGCATGTAATCCAATGATTTATCTTTGATGAGTTTGAAAAAAAATTAGGAACTCATGAGTTCCTTTAGGATTTTTGTTATTTTATACCCGCATCCTATTTAGAAATAACAAATGACAACTCCCGTAATTACCTAGATGCCTTATTAAGTTTAATTAATAAACATATGCATGTGTATATTTGAAAAGAAAAGTTCTATGGTAAAACTGAACTTTTTCAATTATATAGTACTTTAGATTATTATATTATTATATACATATATTATTTTTATACACACATCATATTTAGGAATACCAAAGGATAGCTCCTGTATTTACGAAGCCGCCCATATTAACTTTAATTAATAATTTTAATTAGTAAATATATGCAAGAATATATTTTATACGTGCATCCTAGTAAACACAATCGCAAATATAATTTTTTTTTTTTACATGAAAACTCAAATCGGAAGAAAATTACAAGACGATCTAGAGTCCAACACTGGAAATCCTCTACTATAATTTAAAAAGATAGACTAATTCCTATCAAACTTCTCATGCTGGTTCGAACACGTATCGCCACAACTACGGAGAAGAATACCAAGAATTGGTACAAGTTACGATATGAGATAATGTAGAACACCACGACCGATTTCTTCCTTTATAGAATTTTGGTGAGCATGTCCGGTCCATTGACATCAGTATGAACATTCTCAAGGCCAGCATCATTTGCCTCCATGATTTCTCGTATCCAATGATACTGTTACGATATGCTTGAACCTCATATGAAATCTAAGATTCTTACCAAGGTGCATAGATATCTAGTGTCACAAAGCAACACATTTTGCTCATGTTTTCGCCTCGGTTTTCTCAGAAACTTTTTCAACCATAACAAGTCTTTGTATGACTTTATGTGTGCATGTGAACTATATATGCCGCCGCCATTATAGACAATGTTACATTCTTCTACAAACGTACTGCAAACATCATAATAATAGACAATGTTACATACTTCTACAAACGTACTGCAAACAGTAGTGTAGCCAGGATTTAGATACAACGGGTCAAATTTGACTAGTAAATTCTCAATCCAAAAAAAATTATAAAAATACAATGAAAACTAATAGCAAAAATTAGCCACAAAACTTGTGCTTGAACTTGTTGTACTTGATGTTGCACTTCATTAGACCTTGAATTCTTAATAGATTGAACATTGGGTTCAGAAGAAGAACCTTCTTGAGCTCTCGATCTTTTTAGAAGATACTTTTTTATTTTGTTTAAAAATAGAGCATAATAGGCTCAATAAATTTTAACAATAGGACAACAATCAATTAGACATGAATAATGAATCAATTTTATTCCATGTAAAAGCAAATGAAGTTTTGGGCAAAATCAATTAGGCATGAATCAGTTAGGAGCCATCTAAATTAGTGTATACTATGCATGAATCAAATAAGAGACATCTAATTTATGGTATGAATTAATTAAAAATTATTTAAAAAATTAGAGCATAAATTAATTAGATGTATTACTTGAGACTCAGAAGGAAGAGAGCCACCTCGGAAGAGAATGGAGAAAGCCAAGGGCGGGAGTGGTGGTTAGAATTTTTTTTGAAAAGCCAAATGCATGCACCGCACTATATAGAGCAAACAGAAGGAAGAGGGAGAAAGAAGCTGCTGTGATTTGCTTCTCTTTATTTTTGTCTCATATGTTACAGTCTTTGATTTTTGCTATGTGAGGGGAGTGGGGTCATGCCTAACACACAAAATTTTTTCACCCGCTAGCAGCCTGGCCCACACAAAAAGTCTTCACCTGCTGGCTCATTTGTTGCATTCTTTATTTTTGGGTTGCTATGCGAGTGGAATGGGATCACACAAAAAATCTTCTCACAATTTTTTTTCCAGCGGGGTCACGCTGGCCCTCCTCTCCCTCCGCCAATGACTGCAAACATCATAATAATATATATATATATATATATATATATATATATATATATATATATATATATATATATATATATATATATAAATTTTTGTATATAAATAAAATTTCTGATTACAAAAATAATAAAAAAATCCAGCGGAATGTGAAATTTATTGGTGCTCCGCGCCGCAGTGCTTATAAATGTTCCACATTCCTCGACACAAATCTCCCCAATCCATTCTTCTCTCCCTCTCTCTCCCTCCTCCTTCTTCTTCTTCTCGAAATTTTTTCAGAGTTCACCAATGGATTTGGAGCTCGGGAGCTCCGGCTCGACTCGTTCCGTCAATGGGGCCCATCACATTGGGTCGACTCACGAGGAGGAGAAGGACGTGAGTCATATGATTCATGTCACTTTTTTTTCCCCTTACATTTTGAGAAAGTTGACGTCTTTTTAGGAAATTAGTGTCATTGGGTCGGTTTCTCGATGTGGGTCTTGTGCAAAATTTGAATTTTTTTTTTGGGGGTATTTTTTTTAGTCCATTCAAAGAGCTCAATTGTGGGTTTTGCGTGTAATTTTAATTTGATCCCCATTTGATGTTTTTATAGGAAACTGTGTTGTTGGATTGGTTTCTTGATGTGGGTTTTGCGCAAAATATGATTTTGTGGGTATTTTTATTTTTCAGTTCATATTAAGAGCTCAGTGGTGTTTTTTTGGGGGGTTATTGTAATTTGATCCGCATTTGATGTTTTCATAGGAAATTTATGTTCTTGGTTGGTTTCATGATGTCATCATTGCAAGAGCTCATTGAGGGTTTATGTGGGGTTATTTTAATTTGATCCCATCTTTATGTTTCTTAACAGGAAAATTTATGTTGTTTGATTGGTCTCATGATGTGGATTTTTTTTTTTTTTTTTTTTTTTTATTTTTTTTGTAAAATTTGATTTTGGTTGGGTTTTGTGGGATTTTTGTTGTGTTTTATGAGTAAATTCAGTTACTTTATATTTTGATTTTTTACAGTTTATTGGTTCTTGTAGTCCTAACTTAAATTTGTATTTCTTTATGCATACAGTACAAAGTTATCTCTTGCTCAATTGACACATTGGTACTCTATTTACTTTTCTTTCTTGTCCATATCTATGATATCATGTTCTTTTTGGCTATCTACATTAATAATCAATTTGGTTTCTTGATAAGAGTTATTTCTTTATGCATACATTATAAACTTATTTCTTTACTTAATTTCTGCGTGAAGTTCTAAGGAAGTTGTAACATTTGTAGCAAATGTATGATGTTTGATTGGTTCACGTTATTGGAATCAAATTTGGTTTTATAATTGATGTCATTTTCTTTGTGTATGCGCCCTACATGGTGTATCGTGGTGCTGTGTTCTCACATGCTTCATATGTTTGGCAGAAAAATGGTACATGGAGGGACATCATCCTTGCATACAAAACCCTCGGAGTCGTGTTCGGGGGTCTTGTTACTTCGCCTCTCTATGTTTACCCCTCAATGAACTTGAATAATCCAAGTGAGCAAGACTACTTGGGGATCTACGGCATCATATTTTGGACACTTACACTGATCGGGGTGGTCAAATATGTCTGCATAGCCTTGAAAGCTGATGACCATGGGGAGGGTATGTTTCTATGTTCTTCTTATAGTTACTGAAATTGTAGCAAAGCCCTTTAATTTCCTCTCTTATATTCTATTTAAGAATTTATTGTGGTTTCATATGTTGATCTTACCTGTACTAGAAGTATATGAATATTACTGACCTTGACCTTTTACGAAATTTCGTTCTCATAATGAATTTGGAGAATTTACCATAGTTTGTCTTTTAGTCTGTTTAGGCCTAGGGAACTACCAACTACTGTTCAGTCTCTACAACATAAATGCATATGATGTGGTGCTCGCGAGAGCAATATTTGGAATATGAAGTAGCAAGACAGCTTTTATTGCTCGGTCCCTATCATCTTGAAGAGTTCAAGTGGGTGTAAAATTTTCCTTTCTTATATTCTATTTAAGAATTTATTGTGGATTCATATGTTGATCTTACCTGTACTAGAAGTATATGAATATTACTGACCTTGACCTTTTACGAAATTCGTTCTCATAATGAATTTGGAGAATTTACCATAGTTTGTCTTTTAGTCTGTTTAGGCCTAGGGAACTACCAACTACTGTTCAGTCTCTACAACATAAATGCATATGATGTGGTGCTCGCGAGAGCAATATTTGGAATATGAAGTAGCAAGACAGCTTTTATTGCTCGGTCCCTATCATCTTGAAGAGTTCAAGTGGGTGTAAATGATCTGAATGTTGGGATTTCGTTAGTTGATGTTTTGGTACAAAATTAGTTTCCAAGCAATGTAAATTTTAGACACCCATGGGAGTTAAAGAGATCAATGTGTACTCTATACTAAATGAGTCTGACGAAAAATCTGGATGTCAAAGTTCAAAAAATAAATAAATAATCTCACCTATATATGTATTTGAAGGAAGTTAAAGAGATCACTGTGTACTCTATCTAAAATACAAGAATGAGCTCTAATAACTTATTGATATTCCAGTAAATCAATTATGACCTTGTACTAGTAGATAGACACCCATGGGAGCTAGATGACTTGGTAGTAGTAGAGCTGCCTGAGATAGGGGAGGGCTTGGGTTGAGCCCTTTGTAAGGAATGTTAGGAGGGCCACTTAAAGTTAAAGGGGCATCCGGATGTGCTGCAGCTCATTCTAAAACCATCTTGATATTCAAGTAGAATGGTCAGAAGTCCTACTACCATAAAATACAGGAATAAGGATCATCAATCCTACTACCATAAAATCTTCTTTAAGCTCTAAGGATGTGAAGGATCACGCATAGTGCTTTGAACGACTTAGGTGGTGTCTGGGAGTATATCATCTTCTCTGTGGGAAAAAAAAAGGTTCCATATTGATAGGATTGCATGCAAGCACTCATTAGGGAAACCTTCTTATTAAGCCCCATCAGTCTCGTAGGAATGAGAGTTAAAAGGAATAATACATTTTGGCAAATCACATCACAATATTGCCACCAAAACCACCCTCATCAAAATCAAAGCTTTCTTTTTATTGACAAGAATTAGTTGAGAAAGTTGATGAAATTGTATGGTCGTTTGTCAACCTAATGTCGATCTCTGTTTTGGTGCCAAATTCTTAGATGTTGAAAGTGTTTCTCCTTGTAGGCCAGTTGGAAAATAAGACATACAATATCAGGGCTTTCAATAACTCCTACTGGCTGTCTATTCACATCCTTTAAGTTGTTTAAGAAGCTGGTTCCCTCATACTCCTTGTGGGTCTATCTCGATGCCAATCTGATAAATTTCTGTTGTATAAACCAGAAGAAGTTCCAGAAGCAGGATAAAGAAGTACTGTCTTTTATTGACTAGTCTTTTTCATCCATGAAGACGAGAACATGTGTGTTACAGCTAAAGAGGGTCTGTCATTGCACAATGTGTCTCATGGAGTTTGGATCAGTTGTCATTAGCACAACCTACTAGCTCGGCTGATCCTAACAACTTTTTTTTAAGTAGCCATTGAAGCTATATCTTCCTCCAAACTATCACCAACCTTGAGTTCTCGTCCGCCCTCCCAATCGTTTAGCTGATCTCCTTAATTTTGCTGGACATGTAATCATCTTTGACATTTTACATGCGTCTTAATCCTAAGTTTTTCTGATTGTCTGCTTATTTCACTTTCCCTGCTCATTGTGGCAAAGTTATTGTCTACTGTACATTTAGAAAGTAGTAGTATTAATAATGGATGATATGTCTACTGTACATTTAGAAAGTAGTAGTATTAATAATGGATGATAGTATCAGTGCCATCTCATGCTAGTCCAAGTGTTACTATAACCTCATCATGTACAAGTGGTGATATTTGTTACATATTTCCGTGTCACCTTCATTCTCAACCTAATGCAAATTGCTCTAAGTACAATTTCTTTTCTCATCTCCAATCTTTTCCAAAGGGTTTGGCTATAAAGCATGGTAAATTGCGAGCAGGTTCCATGAAACATTAACAACCTGACATCTTTGACCTTTCTATGACTTCGATGGAAATTTTTGTTGGGTTTTTTGAACTTTGTCCCTAGAAATGGTCCCACATCCATATGGCAACACCAGGTGTGTATTTCAATGTAAGATTCTTCTTTTACCGTCTTGCACACATGGGAAGTGGTAGTCCATATGGTTGGTATGGTAGGGGTTTTACTAGAGGGCAATGTTTATGACTTCTGAGAAACAATTGTGTTTTTGTCACCCATTTCTTGGGACTCGGGCTCGAACGAAGGGCGCAAAGTGGTGCTTTGATGACGTACTTTGTATGTACGCATCAGACACGAGATGACACTTTTCTGGGTTATTGTGCGTTTTTCGTGTGGGCGCCGAGGCGGCAGCGCCGGCACAACAGGACGAACGAGGCGAGCTGAGCGGAACGAGTTCGCACTAGGCACAATATTTCTGCATGAAAGCTATTCTCTGGATTTATTGTCCATTATGGATAATGGGTTGTTAGGGAGGTTGGCTCCCTTATATAATCACAAGTTCTTCTCTTTTACAACAAATACCAAGTGATTATATACTACGAGAGGAGAGATTGCAACAGTATTCCAAAGCATCGAAGTTCTGTCGTGCGATCAAAGTACTGTCCTTGCAAGGATGATGAAGGAGCGTTCCAGTAGTTAATCTCTTCGAACTTGCTGGTTCATAGGAGTAGATCGACACAAAGGATTGGATCTTGCTTTGAGCGTCAGTGATCTTCATCACCCTAGTGAACAGTTTTTCTTCTCAAGTGTTCCTTCAATTGTTTTTTTGTTCATTATTGTAGCAACAATGTTGCAAAGGTTTCGAGGCTTACTTTTCAGCAAGTTGTAATCTCGTTTTTTGTTAGTTGTAATTTGTGTACTTTGCATTTTCTATGTACTTTTGTACGTTCTTTGTATCTTGGAATCAACAATCTCAAAGCAAGATCCGAGCAACAAAGATGGAAAATCGTACAAGTCTCCTCGACACAAGTTTTTACAAACTTGAGAAGTTCGATGGAGAGCATTACAATAACTGAAAGAGGAAGATAAGTCTCAATCTTCAAGTCATCAACGTTGAATATGTGTTGATGGATCCAGAACTTGTTCTTCAAGAGACGGATGATTACAAGCTCTGGCCAACGTGATAACATCGTAACTAACGCGGAGGAAAGACAATAACGTGTGCAAGTTGTTAATTCCTATACCATGGATGATTACATGGCAGAATCGTACCACAAGAAAGTAAATGCAAGAGACCTCTAGGAGTATCTTTAAAAACAATACAAAAGTGGCAAAAAGATATCAAAAGTACATCTCGTCGGCAAATTCTTTAAAATGCAATTGAAGATAAAAAGTCCATGTTGGCACAAGTCAAAGAATTAACAAAATTGTTGCAAAAGCTTGAGGAGGAGGATTTGCCTCAAGTAGAGTTCTTGGTGGGTCTATCGTCTCCAAGCTCCCTCGTGACTGGAATCATTTCACAACCGACATGTACCGTAAGAAGATGTAGATCATGCTTGAATATCTTCTATGCTTTATTCGTATTGAAGGCGAAGCGAGAAGTCAAACCAAAGTGGACACCCTATCCAAACAGTTTGCCATGACAAACACGGTACAATTTGGAGACCCCAAGAGAAAGCGGAAGACTTTCTACAACAACCTAAAGAAGGACTTCAACTATCTAGAGTTGAAGTCAGCATCTTTAAGTTCCTCAACAACGGGGCTTGCTACAATTGTGACAAGTAGAATCACTTTAAGAAGGAGTGCATGTCCAAGTCCAAACCAAAGCCAAAAGAGTAAGGTGAGTTTACCTTGGTTGCTATGGTTTCGCATATTAACTCATCTAACGTAGACACGGATTGGTGGGTAGACACAGGGGCATCTCGCCACGTATGTTCTAAGAAGGAATTGTTCACCACTTACGAACCTACTTCTTAGAAGGTTTCAATTGCGAACAAATCTCAAGCTGAAGCTTTGGGGGTCGGGTCAGTTGTGCTGAAACTGACTTTGGTGAAGTCACTTACCTTGGAGAATGTGAAGCATGTTTCTGTTATTGCCAAGAACATGATTTCTGGGAGCTTGTTGTGCAATGCAGGCTTGAGGATGGATATTAATATAGGTCATATGGTGATGTCATATAAAAGAACATCGGAAAAGTTTTCTGTACCGAAGGAATGTTCAAATTACAAGTTATAATTCCGTCTAAAAGTATTAATGAAGTGTTTATTTCTGGTTACTCTCTTGAGTTATGGTACAACAAATTAGGATATGTTCATTGTAAAAGAATTAACAAGATGTCTAGTCTAGACGTTATTTCCAAATGCGATGGTAAGGAAGTAGAGAAATGTAAAGTCTATGCGTTGACAAAAATTGTAAGAAACCCATTCACACGGGCGAACTGAAGTACAAAATTTTTGGAGTTGGTGCACTCAGATATCTGTGACTTCAATTTCTTCTCCACAAAGGCCGGAACAAAGTATTTCATTACCTTCATCGATAATTTTTTGAAGTATGTCTTTGTTTATCTTCTCAAATCGAAAGATAAAGCATTCGAGAAATTCAAATATTTCAAGGCTGAAGCTGAATATCAAACGGGACAACGACTCAAGAGACTTAGAAACGATCGAGGCGGAGAGCATCGTTCTCTTGAATTCCCTCCAATCTAATGGAGTAGCAGAAAGAAAGAACCGGATGTTGACAAAAATGATGAGTTCTATGTTGTTAACTATTGGTCTTCCAAACTGCTTCTAGAGAGAAGTTGTACTAACAACTACTTTTATTTTCAATAGAGTATCGATTGTACAGTCAGACATCACTTCTCATGAACTCTGGTTTAAGGTCAGATCCAACTTAAATGTCATTCAAGTGTGGGGGTGTCTAGCTTATGTGAAGCTTCTTGACATTAAGATTCAGAAGCTGGAAACAAGAACTACAAAGACTATATTCCTAGGTTATGTTGAGAAGAGTAATGATCGTAGGTTCCTTGATATTGAACCAAATCATATCATTGAATCCCTCGACGCTGAATTCTTCGAGGATAAGTTTGCCATATACAAGAACATTATCTAGCAGATCTTTCGGACAACACTGTAAGCACTGAGGAGGCAATCACTTCCAAAGAAGCTATAGTTCAAGAAGAAGTTGCACTTGCCAGAACTCGTTGAGCTGTCATCAAAGCGAGTAAGGAAGTCGAAGGAATTCGGAGAAGACTTCACCTATCATGTAGAAGCATATTCATTTATTATAATGAGACGATGAAGACCAGAGATGCTTTTTTCTAGAAGGAGACAACCAATGACGAGATTGACTTAATTACATCTAATAACACTGGCGTTAGTCAATTTGTCTGAAGGGACAAAACCATTGGATCTAAATGATCTTCAAGAAGAAGATAAAGACAGACATAATTATTGATATAGTGGCTAAAAGGTATCTCAGAAGCAGGAGATCGACTATTTTGATACCTATGCTCTAGTTGTGCGGATCACAACTATCAAGATGCTTATCACCCTGGGTGCTATTCAAAAGCTAGTGATTGATCAGATGAATGTCAAAACAACATTCCTGAATGGAGATCTGACCGAAGAGATTTACATGGAACAATCAGAAAAATTTGTCGTTAAGGGACTTGAAGACAAAGTATGCAAATTAGTGAAATTTTTGTACGATAAAAAACAAGCTCCCAAGATGTGGCACAAGAAGTTTGATAATTCATTAGATCAAACGATTACAGGGTCAGCAAGACAAGATAAGTATGTATACACAAAATTCGTTGATGGTAGAGGAGTTATTGTATGTCTCTATATCGACAACATACTAATATTGGGTACGGATATGGATAGTGTCACAGAGACAAAGAAGTTCTTCTCGTCTAAGTTTAGTATGAAAGACATAGGAGATGCAGATGTTATCCTTTAGGATAAAGATCATCCGGACAGAAGTTGGATTTGCTCTATCTCAAGCTCATTACGTAGAAAGATACTTACACGCTATGGATATAGTATCTTTCTAGGATTTTTACTCCTTATATGTATGACATAAAGCTGAAACCAAATTCAAAAGAAAGTGTCATACAGTTGGAGTATTCAAGCGTCATTGAAAGTTTAATGTATGCTATGAGTGACATTAGACCGGACATTGCTTTCATCGTGGGGATGATGAGTTGGTTCACGTGCAATCCATATGTAAAACACTGGAAAGCGGTAAAAAGAGTGATGATATATCTTAAGAGAACTCAGAAGGATGAAGGACATGGGAGATGCAGATGTTATCCTTAGGATAAAGATCATCCGGACAGAAGTTAGACTTGCTCTATCTCAAGCTCACTACGTAGAAATATACTTACACGCTATGGATATCCGAATCTTTCTAGGATTTTTACTCCTTATATGTATGACATAAAGCTGAAACCAAATTCAGGAGAAAGTATCAGGCAGTTGGAGTATTCAAGCGTCATTGAAAGTTTAATGTATGCTATGAGTGACACTAGACTGGACATTGCTTTCATCGTGGGGATGATGAGTCGATTACAGGGTCAACAAATAAGTATGTATATACAAAATTCGCTGATGGTAGAGGAGTTATTGTATGTCTCTATGTCGACGACATACTAATCTTGGGTACAATATGGATAGCGTCACAGAGACAAAGAAGTTCTTCTCGTCTAAGTTTAGTATGAAGGACATGGGAGATACAAATGTTATCCTTAGGATAAAGATCATCCGGACAGAAGTTGGACTTGCTCTATCTCAAGCTCACTACGTAGAAAGATACTTGCACGATTTGGATATCAAAATCTTTCTAGGATTTTTACTCCTTATATATATGACATAAAGTTGAAACCAAATTCAGGAGAAAGTGTCAGACAGTTGGAGTATTCAAGCGTCATTGAAAGTTTAATGTATTCTATGAGTGACACTAGACCGGACATTGCTTTCATCGTGGGAACGATGAACGATGAGTCGGTTCACGTGCAATCCATACGTAGAACACTGGAAAGCGGTAAAAAGATTATGATATATCTCAAGAGAACTCAGAAGTTATCTTTGCACTACAATGATTATCCGGTTATAGTAAAAGGTTTTAATAATGCTAGTTGGTGCTCCGAAGAAGAGAGTGAAAGATCCACAGGAAGACAAATCTTCTCCATAGGTGGACTGCTATATCGTGGAAGTCGAAAAAGCAAAATTTCTCTCTCATCTATAGAGTCATAGTTATATGCTCTGGCGACTGCACCAGATGAAGTAGAATATCTTCGAAAGCTCATATATGATCTTTCTTTGGTTGGGACACAGATTTTGGCTTTATCGATATAATACGACAACTAGGCGACTGTCGCAGTGATATCCAATAATCTCTTCAATGGTAAGAAGAAGACTGTGTGACTTCGTCACACACCAATAAATAATCGCATCAAGAATGACATTGTTGCAGTGGTTGATGTTCGAAGTCAGGAGAATCTGCACCAAAGGCCTCAAGCGTCAGCTGGTCGATGACACAACAAAGATGTGTTAAGGAATTCTGATGTTATGTTTTTAAAATTCTACCATAAAGTATTATCCTATTAGTTCAAAGACAAATCTACTAGACATCTTACTTTTGGTTCAGAAGGATCATTGACTTGAAAAATATCAGGTACATTGGTTAGTCCTTGGAGACATTATTGGAATTGTATCCAGGAACCTCTATGGTTTATTGTTTGTTCTTTGTATAGTACAAGTCCTATGAGAGGATAACTTTATCCTTAATGAGTTCTTGAACATTTGGAATGCTCGACGTGCTTAACATGAAGCACAAGTAGCTCAACACTACAAAGGGGACAATATCCTATGCTACAGTAGCGTGACGCCACATGAGGTGGGACATCGACTTCGGACTATGTCACAATTGTGTAGTACCGCATAAAGGCATGTAGCCTCATGCTGAAAGACAAAGGGTAGTCATTCAGCACTACAAAAAAATTGGGACCTCATGCTACAGCAATATGATACCACCAAAAGGTTGGACCTCAACTTCGGGTCATGTCACAGCAGCTTAGCACCACA
Source organism: Iris pallida (assembly GCA_029216955.1). Classification (NCBI taxonomy): domain Eukaryota; kingdom Viridiplantae; phylum Streptophyta; class Magnoliopsida; order Asparagales; family Iridaceae; genus Iris; species Iris pallida. Next base: position 2,829,480 of record JANAVB010041817.1, read on the forward strand.
AGGAGGTGAAAGTCCCCATGCTGAGAAAATTACTCTAAAGAATTCACATATGTGTATGAACAGAGATGTATGTCGTCTCTTGAGGGTAAACTTGTAGACACTTAAGGTACATACATAGATGCCAGATCATCACATGGTTTTTAACGTGCAACCAGAGGCACGATTGATGTCATTGTGTGGGTGGAAAGTATAGGAGTTATGGTACTTAATTCAAGGCGTAGTTCATTCTGTATTGTACTGCTATTTGACCAATGCAGGAAGATTCAAGTCGTAATCGACATATATCCTAATGTATGATGCATTGTCACTGTGGGGAACGCTCAGCCTATATATTGAAATATGTGGAAAATTGTTGGAGTTTTTTGAACTTGGTCTCTAGAAATGGTGCCACATCCATGTGGCAACTCCAAATGTATATTTTAATATAAGATTCTTCTTTTATCGTCTTGCACACATGGGAGTGGTAGCTCACGTGGTTGGTATGGTGGGATATTTTACTAGAGGGTAATGTTCAAGACCTCCAAAAAATGATTGTGTTTTTATCACCCATTTTTTTTGGGAATTTTCCTTTGAAGCTAGGCGCCGAAGGGGCCTAGCGACCCGAACTTGAGTTCGGGCTCGGGCGAAAGGAACAAAGTGGTGCTTTGATAGCCTACTTTGTACTTCGTACGTACGCATCGGATGTGAGATAGCGCTTTTGCGCATCATTGGCCGTTCTGCGCTCATTCCCTTGCGAGTTCCTGCATGGGCGCCGCAAGGCAGCATCGGCGCAGCAAGACGAGCGGGGCGCAACGAGCACGCGATGGGCGCATCATTTCAGCGTGGGAGCTGCTCTCCGGATTTACTGCCATTATGGATAGTAGGCTGCTAGGGGGGTTGGCTACCTTATATAATCACAAGATCTTCTCTTTTGCAAGATAGACCAAATGATATATGCTACGAGAGGAGAGATAACATCATCATTTCGAAGCATTGAAGTTATGTCCGTGCAAGGGTTACGAAGGAGCATTCCAATAGTTCATCTCTTCGAAAAAGAGTCGAATCTTGCTTTGAGCAACGGTGATCTTCATCGTCCTAGCAAGCAATTTTTCTTTCTCAAGTATTCTTCAATTGTTTTTTGTTTCTTGTTGTAGATTGCAAAGGTTTCGAGGCTTACTTTTCAACAAGTTGTAATTTCTTTCTTTTGTTGGTTGTTGTAATCTGTGTACTTTGCATTTTCTACGTACTTTTGTAACTTTTGTACCATCTTTGTAACGGGAATCAACAATTTCTGGCTTACAATCTGTAAATTAGACAGGACATTACCTTGAAATATCCAAGGCAACTTAGTGGATAGGAAAAGCTTCCTTTTTTTAAGTTCATGAAGTGAAGGAACTATCTCTAAGTTCTCCAAGACTAGAGAGATTTGTAACCTAAAGAAAAACTGATTTGCTAAGCCAAATGAATCAAGCACCCACACATTCTCAGATTCTCTCCAGTGGACACTGAAAAAACTGTAGAAAGTTAAGCAAGTATACATGGACACGAACACCCACTCACCACCACACATAAACACAGGCACACATTCCTTTCATCCAAATGAGGAATATATGGATCTTGAGTTTTTTTCAAATGATAAACTGCAGGAGGAACTTTTGCTCTATATTCATTGCTTTGCAGGCATGCCAACATTAGTATTCTTCCATCAAGAGATGCCAGGATAGTGGTTCCTTCACACATTAAAACATCTACGAACGTCCAGAAGCCGAGCAGGCTAGGAAAATTCTTTGAGAGAAGCATGACTTCTCGAAGGATACTTCTCTTTATTGCAATGCTGGGAATATGCATGCTCATTGGTGATGGCATACTCACTCCTGCCATCTCAGGTAATCTTGATTGCTCTAAAAAATTTGTAGTGCAATGACAGTCTCTGATATATTCTCTCTGAAAACTTTATGCATTCTCAGTGTTATCAGCAATTGATGGGCTTAAAGGACCAATTCCTTCCATTAAAAAATGTAAGTAACTATCATATTCCTGTCCTTTCTCTTGAACAATTCCATATAACTCAATTGTGGAAAACTACCAATGACAGCTGCGGTGGAGGCTTTATCTGCGTTTGTATTGATTGCTTTGTTCCTGGTTCAAAAGTATGGCACTTCCAAAGTTAGCTTCCTCTTTTCCCCAATTATGGGTCTTTGGACTCTCACCACCCCAATGATAGGGGTGTACAGCTTCGTCCGATACTACCCAGGAATATTTAAAGCAGTGTCACCACACCACATATTTCTATTCTTTGCAAGGAATGGGAAGGAAGGCTGGAAGGTGCTTGGTGGCACTGTTTTATGTATAACAGGTACGAGTTCTGAATATATGTTGCCTTCATAAGAATACAACTTAAGCTAATCCATTTTTATTAACTCAGGTGCTGAAGCAATGTTTGCTGATCTTGGTCATTTCAACAAGAGATCAATTCAGGTATTTCACCATCGTTGTAGGGGAGTATTTTTTATTCATACTACTGATGCCTTTAAATACATGATGTTTAATTTCATTACAACTGCACTTGCAGATGGCATTCCTTTTCGCCATATATCCGTCATTGCTCCTCACATATGCAGGGCAAACAGCGTATTTGATCAAGCACCTCAATGATTTTGGTGACGGATTCTATAAATTTGTACCTGATCCAGTCTACTGGCCCATGTTCGTCATTGCAACCCTTGCAGCAATTGTTGCCAGTCAGTCCTTAATTTCTGCTACCTTCTCAGTAATCAAGCAATCAGTTGTCTTAGATTACTTCCCTCGTGTGAAGGTGGTTCATACATCCCAACACAAGGAAGGCGAGGTGTACTCCCCAGAAACCAACTACATCCTCATGGTCTTATGTGTGTCTGTAATACTTGTTTTTGGTGACGGCAAGGACATTGGAAATGCTTTTGGTACGTAACTACTAGAAAAATTGTCTTTAGGTGTAGCCTAGTAGTATAGGAAAATACATGTTACATTCAGCCTGATAGTTCGAAGTAGGTCTATTACAACTTGCTGTTATAGATGGAGAAGATAACAGGGCGTAGATTCAACTATGCAGAGTTGGGAGATTATCTGATAGCTTAATGTTTGCAATTGATATCTCTACATTCTTCAGTGAATTTACTGTGTTCTTACCTGTCTTTATACGAAAATAAACTGGTTTACTTTTTAAAGGCAGCTATTTGGATAAATTAAAAGGATAAACAACAGATTCCAAGTTATAGTTAAACTGTCGGGCTAGGGGAAAACTTAAGCAAATATTCATACTACCTGAATGAACTGACTTTGAGTATTTTTTCCCACAGGTGTTGTCGTTATACTTGTCATGCTCATTACAACGATCCTTTTGACTCTGGTTATGATCATTATCTGGAGAACTCCTCCCATTCTTGTCGGGCTATACTTTGCATCCTTCTTCCTTCTCGAAGGCATCTATGTGAGTGCAGTCTTCACTAAGATCCTTGAAGGTGGATGGTTTCCCTTTGCTATATCCTTCATTCTTGCATTTATAATGTTCGGGTGGTACTACGGGAGGCAGAGAAAACTAGATTATGAAATGACTAACAAGGTAACTCTGGAGTGCCTCGGAGGTCTCTTGTCAAATTCGGATATCCAAAGGGTACCTGGCATTTGCTTCTTCTACAGCAATATCCAAGATGGCCTGACCCCAATACTCGGTCACTACATAAAGAACATGCGGTCATTACACAAGGTAACGATCTTCACCACTCTTCGGTACTTGCTGGTAGCCAAAGTTGCTCCTAAAGATAGAGTCGTCCTAAGGAAGCTAGGGCTTGGTGGGGTCTACGGGTGCATCGTGCAGTATGGGTATGCGGATTCCCTGACTCCCGAAGGAGATGACTTTGTTGGTCAAGTTATCGATAGTTTGCGTGCACATATCGAGGCAAACTCTGATGAGATGTCACTTGCTCATGTTGAGGATGAGATCAAGCTGTTGGAGGAGGCCAGGTCTGTAGGAATCGTTCATGTCCGAGGGAAGACGAGGTTTTATGTTGGCAAAGATGCCAATTGGTTCGACAAGATCCTACTCGGGTTCTATGAGTTCTTGCACAGCAACTGTAGGTCCGCGCTCCCGACTATGGGGGTTCCCCTTCAGCAAAGAATGGAGATTGGGATGTTATACAAGGCTTGATCTGGACACGGGAGCTGGCATCAATTACAAACTGATGATAATGCATGGTAAAACTTTTGAATCCTGCATTGATAGTTGCAGATGAAGCAATAGGATAGTTAAACATGTTCAAGATGGTAATGTGATCTGCAATTTTGTTGCCCTTGTTGTTGTAAAAGCTATGTTTTATCTTTTTTTTTTTTTTTTTTTTCCTTTTTGAAGTGAAGTTGCAAAGAAAATAATGTTACTGTCATTCCCAAGAATTCAAATAGAAAGTTTGGATTGAAAATTCATGTGCTCGAAGCATTCAAAGGTGATCTATTTTAAATATATTTCTTGGCGGATAAATTTGGGTTTGGTGGAAAATCCCTTTCTGGTTCATTAATGATGAAAATTGATTTAGATTAGTGGTCTATGCAACTACATTTCCAGTTTTTGTTGTGCAGGCAATTCCATGGGGGGTCTTTGTAACCAAAAGTGCACAGTAGTATACAAAACTTGAAGATCACTCATAAACTTCTTTGAACTTCTTTTTGTTTTACAGAGGATAAAGGCAGTCAGCTTAGATCCTTCTGATAAATCATTTCCAATCATTTTCTTCTTTTTCTCTTGTCTATACTTTTGTAGAAGGAGAGAGAGAGAGAGAGAGAGGTCCCAACACCAGGGACCAAAGAGAAGAAAAAGAAAAAAAGATGGAACAAAATAAAGAGCACAATGCTTCAAATGGAAGACGCTCAGGCTAGGAAGATCCTTCTTGATTCTAATGCATTAATCCGTACTTTTCGTAGTTGGTTACTTATCTAAATGTATCAAATTCTGTAGGAGGAATATATTTCTAGGTTTATAGCTTAGCGCGGCATTACTTTGACAACAAGGCAATAAAAGCCTAGTTGGAAATTTCTCGTTGTTTGCGAGGGTGCCAAGAAGGCTGGACAATCCAATAGTTGAGACATTTGGCAGGAAAATTGGAAGTACCGGGTTCGAAACCCAGAGGGCTATTTTGATGGCGGAGTTACGAAGAAGGAGATGCGTATCGAAAAAATCCAAAGAAACAAGGATGGAGGGGGGGGGGGGGGGGGGGGGGGGGGGGGGTTGCACTTTTTCTTTTAGGTTCAAGGAAACAGGATTTAAATTATGGAAGCTGCAAATATTCCTTCCTGCCTCCTGTAGCTGTACTTTTAATTAAGGACCACAGTGCTGATGGAGAGTGCCAAAGCGGAGTAACAGTGACATTGTCTGTCTAATTGGTGGGCCTTTATTCATAGAGAGCTTTGCTTCTTTTTCTTAGTCTTTTTTTTTTTTCCTTCTCTGGTACAAATCCAAACCCAAAACAAATTGGACATTGGGCCCAACTTTTTAGCCGAATAGGCCTCGATTAAACCATAAAGCCCCATAATTTCCACAAACTAGTATATGCTAGATTATGAAGAAAAAGAGACTGGAATCTCATCCTCTTCTTTCTTCTTCTTTGGCTTAATGTGTCATCGCGTCCATATTAGACACAGGTGCTACTATCTGCCAACTGAACGTCTAAATTTAAATTTTATGACACGAAGTTCTCATGCTCACAGTGACCTTAACTATGAATTCGATACCAACATAAGGATCAAGATTAGGTTTGATGGCAAGCAATAAATTTTTTTATAAGGTGTTTTAATATAACTTTCTTATGCTCCATATCCCACCACATTACGATCGAAGAAGGCTTGGTTGACTATAATGTTAGAGTCTATATGAAGAAAAAGAGACCGGAATCTCATCCTTTTTTTTCCTTTGGTTTAATGTGTCATGGAGGAGATGCAATTTTGTATCCAAATCGGGGGATCTGCAGCGTCCATATTAGACACATGTGCCACTATCTGCCAACTGAACGTCTAAATTTAAATTTTATGACAGAAGTTCTCATGCTCGTAGTGACCTTGACTATGAATTCGGTACCAACATAAGGATCAAGATTGGGTTTGATGGCAAGCAATAAATTTTTTATTAGTTGTTTTAATAAAACTTTCTTATGCTCCATATCCCACCACATTAGGATCGAAGAAGGCTTGGTTGACTATGATGTTAGAGTCTCTGTCACTACACTAAAATTTTAGAGTTGTCGTTTTGAAGTACCATTCTGGAGAGAGCTATATTCACACAGTAGTGTAATTTTTTTTCTCTTCGTCTAATTAGCTTAAAATGTGTGTCAGAGTATTCAAATTCGGGTTGCTCTGAAACTATGTTAGTCTTACTACTATACCAAAAATCTAGACCTTTTATGGGAAAATCCTTGCTACCATACCAAAATTATATAGTTATAGTGAAGATTAGAATTATATATATCAAGGCTAAAATGTAACTAAATATCTTGAACTATCCAAGTTTGCAACTTGATATCCTAAATTTTTATATTATACCAGTTAATACTCTAAACTACAATTATGTAACTTGGTATCTCTTGCTATTAGGCACGATATGCGAGGATTCGCGTATACATGTAACATATATAGAGACATAGCATTGTCTTGAGGATAATATCTATTTTGGGGTGGTTACTACCCTATATTCAAGTTAGTGTATTCACATCGGGGGCCAATTTCTATTATATTATATTATATTTTTTCACTATCATTTACTTTTTTCGATATAACTACTATTATTGTTTCATTATGTATTTCAATTCTGATATTGTCACTATTAAAATAAGGCAAATTAGCGACGTCATTATACGTCGCTAATAATGGAAAATACGTCGCTAATCGTAATTAGCGACGACTTTAGCGACGGAAAATGAAGGTCGCTTTTAAGCTAGTCGCAGATGTCACATTCGTCGCCCTACGTCGCTGTTTGCGACGTCACCGCCGTGTCGCTGGGTCGTCGCAAAGTTAGCGACGGAGAGCGACGAAAACTTTACGTCACAGAATTAGCGACGTAGTGCGACTACTTAGCGACGTTTAGTTCTATTTACGTGATGACGTGGCATGCCTATCACGTCAGCAAGGTGGCGACGTACAGCGACGTAATACCGCTAATTAGCGACGTATAGCGACGTCCCGTATCCGTCGCTATACGTCGCTATCCGTCGCAGAATACTGAAAAAAATTAAAAAAATATAATGTGTATTTTTGTTATGCTGTGTGTTTGTGTTTACAGTGTGTGTGAAGTGCAGTGTTCGAACCATCGACAGTTTCGCTTACTGTTCTATGTTTTATCTTGGATAGAAAGAGCAACAGTTCAGGGTGCACTTCTCAGAGCTTCCTCTTCACGTCCTTCACCTTCTCGGGATCCTGTACGACGTCCCGAGAGAGTGAAGGATGTGAAAATGAATCTCTCAGAAGTATACCCTGAACAGTTGCTCTTTCTGTCCAATATAAAACATACAACAGTAATCGAAACTATCGATGGTTCCGAACACTGTATTTCACATACACTATAAACACAGACACACATCATTACAAAAATACACATTATATTTTTTTAAAATTTGGGCAGCACCTCTTTTGTATATCATATCATCGCTTATAATCCAGCGTAGGTATATTTGTCATCCCCGTCGCAGATATCATCATAATTAACAGTCTTCCATCATAACAGTCTACAACTAATAGATGAATAACAGTCTCCCATCATAACAGTCTACAACTAAATATCATATATGTACTCAATAAAAATACCAACAAATTAAATATCACAAACATACATGTCCAACAAACATACATGTCCGACAGAGTCAAATAATAATGAAAATCAATGTACAGAACGGTCAATGGGCCCATAGGGCCAATAAATACAAAGATGATAAAAAAAATCTACTGGATCACTGAGGACCCCTGTCGCGCATCTGGGATAGCATGTACTCATACTGCTCCTGTGTGAGCTGCACCGTAGAGGCCGTAGGAGGCAGTACAATGTCTGGAGTCGGCACCGTCGATGGACCGGAAGGACGTATCTGCTCCAGCTCTCGCAGTCGCTCACCATGCGCAGCAAGGGTACTCACCATCCTCTGAGTACTCTCCTCAATCGAAGTCGATACCTGAGTGAGTGAGGCAGACATGGTCCTCTGCGATCCCTCCAGCTCGACCTGTCTACGCTTTGTGCGCTGCATAGACTCGGTGAGCGTGTACAAGCTGGCAGCTGTAGCCTGCTGTAGACTCATCAGCTCCTGTATACTGCGTTCGACCGCATCAAATCGTCCGGTGATCATCGGAGGGTCGGATCGTCGCTCTGCGATAAGGTGATCAGAAATCTACTGCTGCAACTCGTGACGCAGCTCGTCGATCTGACGACGAATATTCTGAGCTCGTGACGACGCCTGCTAAGCCGAAGACTGCACACTGACAGAGGGGGCCCGGGATGACTCCGAAGCCAAATACGTGCCGTAGGATCCCGTACCGTAGTACGTACCCTTCTGAAGACCGCCAACCACGGTCATCCAGATGTCGTCCGACGATGGAGCTGCAGACGGCTGGGAGGAAGTACCAGCCCCTCTCTCTGCTGGCACACTAGCAGCAGCAGTCGCCTCCTCTTGTAGCCGAACAAACTCGGCCTAGAACAATGTTTGCTAACGTGTAAGTATTTGCTAAAGTCTATATTGATATCTATTTTCCTATTTTCTAAATTATAGTAAATTAATATAAAGAATAGAACGTACATATGCCTGCGTCGCCCTCTCGTTAATGAACTCTCCAGCCCTCCGATGGGTGACCAGGAAGACGGTCACCATGTTCGGGTCCTCATCCTTTTTTACCTGTTAAAATATATTATCTATTATTAGTATTAAACATTCTATCCAACTATATATAAAATGATGTCCGTCATAGGAAACGTACCAGACGACGAAAATACTCCGTCATCGGAATGGAGCCACCACACCACTTACTGGCGCTCGACCGCGCCACCTTGGCCTTGTCAGACCGCTCCTGGTACCTGGCCTCGATGAATCTAGCCTTCATCGCAGTCCACTGCTCTGGCGTGATCCAACCATGGATCGGCTTTCCGGAGTGATCACGAGACTTCTGATCGTGGATCGCATCACGGATCAGCTTGCCTGCGACGGCAGAAAATTGGGCCTCGATCTTCGTCGCCCGGTGTGGTGGATAGAAATAGGTCCTCTATAAGAAGTAAAATAAAAAAGTTATATAATATACACAAATGATTATTAAAATTTAAAAATAAACAAATTTTTTACCTTGAAGTGGGCCAACCAAAAGGCCTTCCTATCTGCGGGAGCATCTGAGTAGTTAATCCAAGGCCCACCATAATTCTGCCTCAGAAATAACCCCAGCTGTCTCTATACTGCAGGAGGCCGATATCTATACAATAATAAATTTCATGAATATATATGTACATATAATCATTTGAGAAATATATATTAACTAATTAACTTACTTCGTAGGACCGTCCGTCCAAATCTTCATACGCGTCTCGTCCGGGGAAGCGCATGGAGGGTCGCCCTCACCTCCTGGCTGGGCAGGATCAGTCTGATCGCCGTCCTCCATATGCTCGACGTCGGCTCTCCCCATGGAGCCGTCGGCAGGAGGAATGCTGAACGCGGAAGGAATGCTGGACGCGGGATCAGGAATGCTGGACGACGAGGGAGGAGTCGCCAACCTGCTGGAACTGCCCTGTCCCGGTAATGGACCGGGAACAGAATGGTACACTGGCGTACTCGGAGATGAGGATGAGGGTACAGAATCTGCATCCCCAGCCCGAGGCAGACGGGACTGCCTAACATAATATCCTCCGCGTCGTCCGGGTCTAGTCATACCTGATAATAACATATGACAATAAAACAAATATACATATTTATATGATAGACATCACAGATTTTTCAAAAATCTCATAGTCACAGATAAAAGTGTCACTAAAGTGTCACAGATTTATATGATAAAAGTGTGACTAAAGTGTCAAATATGATGATAAAACAAACGTACATATTTAATCCTCTTCTGAAAATTTATCTAGTTCGTTTAGCTCATCTTCTTCTTCTTCTTCTTCTTCTTCTTCTTCTTCTTCTTCCTCTACATCTTCACTTTCATCTGCATATTCCTCTTCAGATAATTCTACTTCTTCTACACAATTAGATGTGTAATGAAGAACTTCCGTCGTGTCCACTTCTATAATATTTGTTACAAGAGGTAGTTCATCCTCCTGATAAGCTATATCGTCAACCTCAAAGGTATTTCTAGCTTTGGTCTTGCATATTGCCCACCAGTCCGACCTTGTTGTTCCACGTTTAGGATAACTTGTGAAGTACACGAGCTGAGCCTGACTTGAAAGGACAAATGGTTCATAGGCTTGATATCGACGCCGATAGTTTATATCCAAAAGACTGTGCTTGTCTACTTTCTACCCTTGACCTTCAATCGGATCGAACCAATCACACCTGAATAACACAATCTTAGCAGGCTCTATTCCATAACTATATGTCAGCTCCACAATCTTCCGTAGGACGCCATAGAAATCGTTGCCCGTATCAACATCTTTGTAGTTCGAAGATCTGATACACAAACAACTATTTTTGGTGGAATCGAGATCCACAAAGTTGTCTCTGATCGGGTAAGTTGTTGACTTGAACCTAAACCCATTAACACAGTAGCTTGGCCATATTTTTGCAGCATAAATTGGTCCCTTGGCTAGCGTTCTAATAGACTCATTCTCAAGTCTTGCGTATGGACAATCGACCTAAATACCACAAAAAAATAAATTAAGCTCATTCTCAAGTGCATATACAGAAAGGTAATTACAGAGTTCTCAAGTCTTACATATGTACTCAACCATGATGGTAAATAATGCCTCATTTTTTGTTATAGTTCTTCTTCTATTACGTGTGGCCTACCTGACCTCACATCATCATTAAATATGCTGAAAATAATATCGTTCAATTAATTTAATAGTATAATAATTAACACTATTAAAATAATATAGACGTATTAGTTACTTACCCCTCCAGCTTCTCTACTTCATCATCGTCGCAGTTGAGTAATACATACACCTGAGCAGTCCTTAGCTCATCATCGTTCAGATATCGCTTCTTCATTTTACCCGATGGCTTTCCTGGGGCATTGAATACCTTCAGTATTGTATCATTACATTCATGATCTCCGTCGTCGTTTTTGGAAGCTCTCGTTCTATTAGTTGCAACATGAGGCTTGAAATACATCGAACAAAAGTTTGTGATCTCCTCGAGAACATTGGCTTCACAAATAGAACCCTCGATCCGTGCCTTATTTTTCATCTTTTTTAGGTGATTCAAATGTCGCTCGAATGGGTACATCCATCGATATTCGACGGGTCCACCAACACGTGCCTCATAGGATAGATGAATCGGCAAATGCTCCATAGAGTCGAAGAATCTAGGAGAAAACACCCTCTCTAGCTTGCACAGTATTACCGCAATGTCCTTCTCTTGCTTTTTTAGACGATCAACGAGCAATTTCTTAGAACAAAGATCCCTGAAGAATATGCTAAGCTCCGTCAATGGATCCCAAACTGCCTGCGGAAAGAATTCCTGAAATGCAATTGGAATTAACCTCTCCATGAATACGTGACAATCGTGGCTCTTCATACCCGTCAATTTATTTTCCTTCGGATCGACACATTTTCTCAGATTTGACACATATCTGTCTGAAAATTTTAGGCCCTGGATCCACCGACAAAGTCTCACTTTATCCTCCTTGTCCAGCGAGAAAATTGACTTCGGCAGGAACTGTTTTCCATTCTACTGTATCAAATGCAACGCAGGGCGTTTGCATATTTCTTCTAAGTCCAACCTGGCCTTGGGATTGTCTTTCGTTTTTTCCTTTACGTCCATCACAGTATTAATACTGTTATCAAACACATTCTTTTCAATATGCATGACATCAAGATTATGTCTGATCAGATTGGTACTCCAGTATGGCAGATCCCAGAATATGCTCCTCTTTGTCCAGTTATGATCTCTACCAAATCCATCGCACTTGTACCCAGTTGTAGGATCTTCGATAGCACTTAAAAAATCTCTAACCTCCTTCCATATCGTGGCTCCGCACCACTTTGGCGGTGGATCACCCTTCTCTACAACGCCGGCACGGAATGCATTCATGTTCCTTCTGAACGGATGATCTTTTGGCAGAAATTGCCGATGACAATTAAAGAAGCACGGTTTTTCTCCGTGTTTCAAGCGGAAAGCCTTAGTACGGTCCATACAATACGGACATGAGAGACGGCCATGAGTGCTCCATCCAAATAATATTCCATAGGCCGAAAAGTCGTTGATGGTCCACATAAGGGTTGCCTTCATCTGAAAATTCTGCTTCCTGAAAATATTGTACGTGTTAGCGCCTACTTCCCATAACTGATTTAACTCATCTATCAAAGGCTGTAAGTACACATCAATGTTCCTCTTGGGATTGTTCGGACCAGGAATTATAACGGTTAGAAACATGTACTGAGTCTTCATGCACATCCAAGACGGTAGGTTATACGGAGTGACAATCTGTAGTGCCCCGAAATTCGTGATACGTATTTTATACGTGATCGTATTTCTGACCAGTATTTTTCATTTTTTGGCCAGTTAAGTTGTGGTATATTTCATACTTAGCATTGTAGTTTAATTGTCATTTATCATTCCTGGATTAATTCTGATTAATGGAGCTTGGTTTTATTTGGATAGGAGAAGGAATTTGGTTTGGTTTGGTTTATTATGCAATGGACCATCTTAACTAACCTCCACCCTCAACACAACTTATCCTCCCCCATTAAAATCCCCACCTAACACTCTCTCTCCTCATTATTTTCCTCCATTAATTCTTCTTCTTCTTCCTCCACACAACTCTCCAACCCATTAGGCAAGTGCACCTTGCCACCATATGAGAATCATTTTTTATTTGTCCATTAGCTAGATTAGGCCATGGAGATCAACATTATAACTTGACATTTTGTGATTTGGAGTTTCCATTGTTCTAGATCTAGGTTTTAACTATTTTCGGATTTACATAGTTTTGATCTATTTTGGTTGGATTTTTGTGGGTTTTGATGCTTCCATGTGGAAGAGAATTCAATTTTACTCAAGTTAGAACTTTGAAAATCTAGATTTGGCTTTGATTTGACAAAGATATGAAAATTTAAATTTTTGGTATTCTTGGTGTTCTTCTCGGCCTGGAGTAGCAGCCTGCAGCCTGCGCTCTTTAGCGTAGTGCTGGATTGCGCATCCCCCTCGGCCAGCGCTCTTTAGCGCAGCGCCGACCGCGCAGCTTGCCCCTTGGCGAACTGCACTCAACCCGACTGCGCATGGATTCATGCGCAGTCTGTCCATGCGCAGTCTGCCCATGCGCTGTCTGCCCATGCGCAGTCTGCTCATGCGCAATCTGCTCATGCGCAATCTGCTTCTGCGCAATCCATCTCATGCACAATCTGACCCTGCGCCATCCATTCCTGCGCAACCTGATCTTGCGCAGTCCATACTCTGCGCAGTCTACCCTTGCGCAATCCTCCCTTGCGCAATCCAATTAATGCACAAGGCAGCCCCTGTACCCATGGTCCATGCGCAATGACCCATTGTGCAGTACATCCCCTGTGCCCCTTTAACCCTGTGCCCTTTGACCCCATGCACAGTCTACCCTTGTGCAAGGTAACCCTTGCGCAAGGCAACTCTTGCGCAGCTCTTCCATGCGCAGTGCATACCCTGTGCAGTCCAACCCCTGACCCTCTTGCACAACCCACTTGTCTATGATGAATTTGTTTATTTCTTGAGCTTGGCTCTTCTATAGCCTTGTATATTGATATTTTATTAGATATTTTACGCCCATTTTATATCCTTACGCCTTTTGTCATGAACTTGATTTTACTTAATATGTTGGAATGACTATTGTACATGGCACGGTATGACCAGGAACTAGCATAACATGACAGTGGCCCGTCGTGGCGCACTCCTGACAAGTACCCTGACATGAATTATCTTGATAACTTGATAGTGGTCCGTGGCGGCGCACTCCTGACTTGACATGACTTGATAACTTAGCTTGACCTGTCTTGACACCATGGGTGTTCCTGCTTGCTTGTGCAATCCACTCGTATTGTCTTGCATCATGTCTAGGACGTGACTCCCTGGTTCCCACGGTCAGGGATTCATACTGAATCTGGCTAGGTTAATGACTAGATTGATCAATTAGTTCATGGAGAATTTTCCAGTTACCTGTTGCCCCTTTGGTCCCGGCCTTATATATATACATGGGATTTGTTGCTATCCGTCGAGATGAGCGCACTTCCAGCCCGCCGTCGAGCGTGGTACCTTAGGACACATGTATCTTACTACAGTGTGTCTGCTATATCATGCTATCTTTTCCTTTTCTTGTTGGGAGCATTCAGGTAGTAACAAACAGGTAACCGGACTTGGAATTCTTATTGCATCTTGTTAGTAATTAGGTCTGTGATAACCCTAGTTAGTTAAAGTAGTAAGCCGTAGTACTTGCTTGGCCGTGATTGATTGGATGGAGTCTAGTCCCTCTTGTCCTGTCCTGATCCTGTGCAAGGTCATGACATGACATGATTACTCGTGCTTTACCTTAATCATGTTTAATTGCAAGTCTTGAATTCGCGTATTTTATCTTGCCGATAAATGGTGGGAGAAACCAAGTTCCGTTCAGACGAAGGGTTACAACCCCGGTCCTTGTTTGGTTTACGGGTTGTAACCTGGTTATCTGAATAGTCCCATGGTCCTCTCATCGTATATCATCTTGTCATGCCTTTCCATATGTTCTGTCTTTTATCGATTCTGTACAAGATTTGTCTTTTATATCTAACTATCATGCCTTTTCTTAAATTAATGTCTCTTGTTATTTAATTATATTATTGTACTGATTGCTGGCTTTTGTTCTTATTTTGTGGCCTCCTTTGTGGCACTTGCTCTTTCTGGGGTCTGACCCAGCTGGTTTTGTATGGCCAGATACCGGAGCAGCAGCAAAGGATCTACCTGCTTCCCAGCCCGATGGTGAACACTAGACGGAACCCGGGCAACGAGTGGGTTTTCTTTTTTTGTTTCTCCCACTGTATTGTTAACTGATATTCTTTTGAGGCATTTAGCCGACGAGCACTTGTTAGCTCGATGCACTTTACTTTCTGTCTGCCTACGGGCTGTAATCATGATTGGCAACTCGAGGTTGATCATGTATGACTTAACTCTTGCTAGTCCTTACATTTTGTACGACTAGCTTCATGATCATCTGGATATGTAATGTTTGGGACGCCTTACAATTGTATATTTGGTGGTCTGATATCTTGTTATTATCATTACTTGTTGAGATTGAGACAATAGCTTGATTTGACCCTAAGAGACTGATGGTTTGTAGCGTACCCTCACATAGCTAGACAGCCGTGACCGTATAGCGGGATGGTTGCCGTTCCGTTATACGTAGCTGGCTGTGCACGTCCCCGTTCTTCAGTATTCTGGTTCTGGGGCGTGACACGGTTTAAGTGGTGGCCCATGCAGGTCTTGTTAATCAAGAAATATGAGGGTTTACCGAATAGATGTCTCAATCTGTACTCGCCTTTGATCTCCACTCGTAATTCTTATCTCCTTGGATTCCTGACTTGATAACATGCTTGCATCATTGTTCCATCCTGGTCCTTCCTTAATATCCCTGATGTCATTTGCTTCAGTGGCATCATTCCTGTTGATCAGCCAGAAGGAGCTCAGCCAGCAGCCCAGCAACAGCAAGAAGATCAAGATCAGTCCTCGGCAGCCGCCTCCCGAGGCATACCTCCTGGAGAACCAGTGCCCCCAGTCCAGCCAGTTCAGCCAGCAGGATCAGAGGATGGGGCCTTGATAGGGCTCATCCGTGAGTTGATTGCGTCTCAGGATCGTCGAGGTGATGCCTTGCAGCAAGCAGTACAAGAAGCTCTGAACAGAAGTGGTCCTCGAGGGAACAGTGCGGTCAACAATTTCAAGCGCCTGAACCATCCCTTCTTCGATGGCAGCGAGGACGCTATTGCTGCAGATGCCTGGCTACAGGACATTGAAGTGATCTTAAAGGCAGCCAGGACCCCTGAAGCAGAGAAGGTGGCGGTGGTGCGCCTGCAGTTACTGGATCTAGCCCGCAGCTGGTGGGCTATGCAAGCAGCGAGTTTGGGTACGCCTGTCATGTAGGCGGTGTTCAGTGATATGTTCCAGACCAAGTACTTCGACGCAGTGGCTAGATATGACCTGCAGACCAGGTTTAGTAATCTCAGGCAGATGAGCAGGACGGTCGACGGATATGCGGCCGAGTTTTCAAGGTTGAGTCGGTTTGCTCCCACCTTGGTGGCAACCGAGCTAGACAGAGCACAGCGATTCCAGCAGGGGCTCCATTTGGAAATCATATTGGCAGTCGAGCAGTTCGAGCACACAACTTTTGATGCCGTCTTGCGAGCAGCGAGGAGGCATGAGTACACTTCCCGAAGGATAACGGACCAGACCGGAGATCGGAAGCGGTCTCACGACCAGATGAACCAATCGTCAGCACCGGCCCCAGCAGCTAGGGCCTTGACCATTGGAGCTACGAGGACAGATTCAGTCACCTCTTTACAGCATTCTGCCCCGACCTATCCCCAGCAACGGAAGCAGAAGCAGTCTTCCGCAATGGGCTGCACTCATTGCGGGAAGCCAGGGCACGTTGTTTCTGAATGTCGTAGAGCACAGGGGTTGTGCTTGGCTTGTGGAGCACCGGGCCATATGATAGGATCTTGCCCGTTCAGAAACAGATCATCGTCGACAGTAACTAGTCCCTCGGTTATGGGACCTGCACCAGCACCAGAACCAGCTCCAGTTCACCAACCACAGCAGCTCCCGTTCCCGGGTCCATTGCCGACTCAGGTCCAGGCCTTCCAGCAGCAGAGGCCTCAGCAGTTCGCCCTGGCCCAGGCCCAGATCCAGAATCGGCCGAGAGGTATATGTGTCCTCTTATCTTGCTTTTCTACCGTCGTTATGAGGGCACATGTCATGTTCCATGTGTCCTAACTACAACGGTATATCCCGGACCCGAGCCATATCCTAGATCATTCGAAAATGGTTATTGGTACCAACCTTTTTCGTATGAGGAGAGGCCCGTGTCCCTGTTTGACCAAAGAGAGAGACCTCAAGCGCAAGACTATCAGTTAAGTCTATGTTGCTTGAGTTCATCGCTCCTTGGAGAGTCAAACGTGGGAGTGTGAGGATGATATCCGATCACGTTATCCCAATCGGTTTGGCTCGTGAGGTGTAATGTCTTCCCTATGCCTTGCACTCCGATTCCTTGCTTGCATGTATGATTGTATGGTTGATTGGTAGCATAGATTGCTTGCGATAGTATAGCTGTCCCGACATCTCTAGCCTCTTGATTAAATTCCGAGGACGGAATTATTTTAAGGTGGGTAGGATGTAGTGCCCCTAAATTCGTGATACGTATTTTATACGTGATCGTATTTCTGACCAGTATTTTTTATTTTTCTTGGCCAGTTAAGTTGTGGTATATTTCATACTTAGCATTGTAGTTTAATTGTCATTTATCATTCCTGGATTAATTCTGATTAATGGAGCTTGGTTTTATTTGGATAGGAGAAGGAATTTGGTTTGGTTTGGTTTATTATGCATTGGACCATCTTAGCTAACCTCCACCCTCAACACAACTTATCCTTCCCCATTAAAATTCCCACCTAACACTCTCTCTCCTCATTATTTTCCTCCATTAATTCTTCTTCTTCTTCCTCCACACAACTCTCCAACCCATTAGGCAAGTGCACCTTGCCACCATATGAGAACCACTTTTTATTTGTCCATTAGCTAGATTAGGCCATGGAGATCAATATTAGAACTTGACATTTTGTGATTTGGAGTTTCCATTATTCTAGATCTAGGTTTTAACTATTTTCGGATTTACATAGTTTTGATCTATTTTGGTTGGATTTTTGTGGGTTTTGATGCTTCCATGTGGAAGAGAATTCAATTTTACTCAAGTTAGAACTTTGAAAATCTAGATTTGGCTTTGATTTGACAAAGATATAAAAATTTGAATTTTTGGTGTTCTTGGTGTTCTTCTCGGCCTGGAGTAGCAGCCTGCAGCCTGCGCTCTTTAGCGTAGTGCTGGATTGCGCATCCCCCTCGGCCAGCGCTCTTTAGCGCAGCGCCGACCGCGCAGCTTGCCCCTTGGCGAACTGTGCTCAACCCGACTGCGCATGGATTCATGCGCAGTCTGCCCATGCGCAGTCTGCCCATGCGCTGTCTGCCCATGCGCAGTCTGCTCATGCGCAATCTGCTCATGCGCAATCTGCTTCTACGCAATCCATCTCATGCGCAATCTGACCCTGCGCCATCCATTCCTGCGCAACCTGATCTTACGCAGTCCATACTCTGCGCAGTCTACCCTTGCGCAATCCTCCCTTGCGCAATCCAATCAATGCACAAGGCAGCCCCTATACCCATGGTCCATGCGCAATGACCCACTGTGCAGTACATCCCCTGTGCCCCTTTAACCCTGTGCCCTTTGACCCCATGCGCAGTCTACCCTTGCGCAAGGTAACCCTTGCGCAAGGCAACTCTTGCGCAGCTCTTCCATGCGCAGTGCATACCCTGCGCAGTCCAACCCCTGACCCTCTTGCACAACCCACTTGTCTATGATGAATTTGTTTATTTCTTGAGCTTGGCTCTTCTATAGCCTTGTATATTGATATTTTATTAGATATTTTACGCCCATTTTATATCCTTATGCCTTTTGTCATGAACTTGATTTTACTTAATATGTTGGAATGACTATTGTACATGGCACGGTATGACCAGGAACTAGCATAATATGACAGTGGCCCGTCGTGGCGCACTCCTGACAAGTACCCTGACATGAATTATCTTGATAACTTGATAGTGGCCCGTGGCGGCGCACTCCTGACTTGACATGACTTGATAACTTAGCTTGACCTGTCTTGACACCGTGGGTGTTCCTGCTTGCTTGTGCAATCCACTCGTATTGTCTTGCATCATGTCTAGGACGTGACTCCCTGGTTCCCACGGTCAGGGATTCATACTGAATCTGGCTAGGTTAATGACTAGATTGATCAATTAGTTCATAGAGAATTTTCCAGTTACCTGTTACCCCTTTGGTCCCGGCCTTATATATATACATGGGATTTGTTGCTATCCGTCGAGATGAGCGCACTTCCAGCCCGCCGTCGAGCGTGGTACCTTAGGACACATGTATCTTACTACAGTGTGTCTGCTATATCATGCTATCTTTTCCTTTTCTTGCTGGGAGCATTCAGGTAGTAACAAACAGGTAACCGGACTTGGAATTCTCATTGCATCTTGTTAGTAATTAGGTCTGTGATAACCCTAGTTAGTTAAAGTAGTAAGCCGTAGTACTTGCTTGGCCGTGATTGATTGGATGGAGTCTAGTCCCTCTTGTCCTGTCCTGATCCTGTGCAAGGTCATGACATGACATGATTACTCGTGCTTTACCTTAATCATGTTTAATTGCAAGTCTTGAATTCGCGTATTTTATCTTGCCGATAAATGGTGGGAGAAACCAAGTTCCGTTCAGACGAAGGGTTACAACTCCGGTCCTTGTTTGGTTTACGGGTTGTAACCTGGTTATCTGAATAGTCCCATGGTCCTCTCATCGTATATCATCCTGTCATGCCTTTCCATATGTTCTGTCTTTTATCGATTCTGTACAAGATTTGTCTTTTATATCTAACTATCATGCCTTTTCTTAAATTACTGTCTTTTGTTATTTAATTATATTATTGTACTGATTGCTGGCTTTTGTTCTTATTTCGTGGCCTCCTTTGTGGCACTTGCTCTTTCTGGGGTTTGACCCAGCTGGTTTTGTATGGCCAGATACCGGAGCAGCAGCAAAGGATCTACCTGCTTCCCAGCCCGATGGTGAACACTAGACGGAACCCGGGCAACGAGTGGGTTTTCTCTTTTTGTTTCTCCCACTGTATTGTTAACTGATATTCTTTTGAGGCGTTTAGCCGACGAGCACTTGTTAGCTCGATGCACTTTACTTTCTGTCTGCCTACGGGCTTGTAGAAGCTAAAAATAAATTAGCTATTTCTACGCAAAAGCCAAGCCAAAATATGTTGTACGCAGTCAACATAGTTTATAAAGCTAAATCGGTTTGTACGCGCGCACTGGTTTCTCAGGGGTTGTACGCAAACGCCAGCTGTCCTATTTTACTCTACGCGCGCAATGGTTGCTCAGGGGTTGTACGCAGATGCCACCTGTCCTATTCTTTCTACGCAGTAGGGACAGGCTGTCATCTCTATATTTAATGCAGAGATATGGGATCTGACAGCCATTATTCTTTTCTCTGACATTTAATGGCACAAAAGACGGAGACATATTGGAATCAAGGAAATGCTATACGCAGACGGCTATAATGATGGTTTTCACTGTTTACGAAAAGACATCTCACGTAACTCAATATTCATTGGTTAGTGTACTAACAGAGGAGAAGTATTACGCTCAATTATTTTCCCTATACGCAAGAGTCTATTTAAGCTAATTAAATGCTTAAGGCTATATTAGCCACTCTTAAGTATACGCGTATTAGTTTATTTGGGTTATTTTAATACCCAAGGCTGATTAGCCACTATACGCAGGGGAGCATTAATTGAGTTTAATCATTTTTTCTTCTGTACGTAAATTACCATAATTATAGGGTACGTGGCAGGATACACGCGTACGAGATTACGTTTTTACAGTACGTGGGACACATGGCGTCTGTGTAAGACTCTGAATATGATCGTGCTGAGCAGTTGTATATATGTGGGCTACGTGGCATTGTCTGCGTAAAGCTTCCAAAATACTTGCATTGTGTTGAGCCGAGCAGTTAGCAGTATGTGGGACACATGGCACTTGCGTAAAGCTCTAAATGAGATCGTGTATGGCAGTTGCATGCGTAATATGCGTAATAGCCTTATTTTGCTGCTTATTTCTCGGAAGACTTAAACCTATAAATAGGCAATAATTTTGACAGCAAAAGGGGAGAATCGGACGGAGAGAATCAAAAGAATTGTTATAATTCCCGAGTGTTCTCTTTTACTTCTTCTTCTCAAGAACAAAGTGAAGTAGAGCAGGAAAGCATTCGACTTGTGCCATCAGTGCCAACTTTGTCGATACCTTTCTAAGGTCTCCGTTCTTCAGTTGTTCTTCCTTTCTCCTCAAGACAGCAAGTTTCTTCAACATCGTTGTGTGGTCCAAGGAACAAAGTGATCATTTGTGAATCAGACTTCCATAGCAATACTTTCCCAGAATCAAATTTGTACTTTTGTACTTTTTCTCGTTTTCTTTTCTTGAAGTTGTAAAGGCTTTTTGTTAAGTAAAACAAAATGGCGACTCTGCTGGGGACGACTTTCTCCTCTGATGAGAAAGTAATTGCTCAACACGATAATGCGTCGATCGGATCGACGAAGAAGACTCTGGTCGTTTCTTTCGACCAGACTGCCTATGAGGAGATGCTTCATGCTGGGGGTGGCAATCGCCACTCCAAAGTGTTGAAGTCGCGTAAGGTACGAAAGGTCTGGATGCCTAAATCTGACGTACCTTCTTCACAATCTGATGGGATTCTTCTCACTCCTGTTGCTGAGACTCCCGCCAGTGGTGTGGCAGTCTCAATGGCAGGCTCTAACTCTGTTCGCAGAGGTCAGTCTCCCGCCTTTGGCGTGGTAGACACTGTGGCAACTCACATTGCGCATAAAGGAAAATCTCCCGTCTGCGATGTGGCAGATACTCCTGTCTTGCGTAAGGGTACGTCTCCCGTCATTGACGTGGCAGACATCAATACTTTACGTCTTGCACGTAAGGGAAAGTCTCCTGCATATGGCAAGGTAGACTCATCTCTACGCACACAGCGTAACAAACAGTCTCCTGTTGAAAACAGCGTAGACAATTCCTTTCGTTTTGTGGGCAAAACTTCGGTTTTTAACCCACAAATTCCAAACAAAACACCACGCAGAATTCCTAATCTCAAGATTATGCGCGATGTTGATGGTAAACGTAGTGCACAAAAGCCAACTTCTGACTTGCGTACGCAGCTTCAGGCCAAGAAAAATCCGACCACTTACGCCAATGAGATCAGCAACTCACTTTATACTCATGGGGCTCAAAGATTTACTGCACCAAATCAGAAGAAGAAGATGCTGCTTTCTCCTACTGTTGACTTACGCCAAATGTTAAATCAAAAGCGTAGTGATAGAAATGTTCCTATGACTCTCCCTAATGATGATCATCACTGCAAAAGTCATCAAATTGTAATAAAATGTTGTTGCTCTAATACAAAGCGGTCTGTTTTTGACCGATTAAATTATGATGTGTCTCAACAACATGATGAATGTGATTTTGAGTTGTCATATGCTTCTGTTAATATGGCTTCTCACATACCTAGACGAAGAGGAACGAGACGTAATTCGTCTCAGACTCCAAGTCAACAGAGATTTAACAGGATCGTTGACAATTTTGAAGGTGTTTATCAGAATACTCGATCAAGGAGTCGTCAATCTATTATGCCCTCTTCAGATTCTGAGGCTGGGGGTACTCAGAATTTTGATTCTGAAACTGATAGTGCGGACTCTAATCTCTACACTAGTCCATCCGTAAGTTCAAAAGAGGCAGAAATTTATGTTGCAGGTGATGAACCGGAATCTTCCGGTAATACAGAACAAAGACTAATTATAGTCGAGCAAACCATGAAGGAACTGATGGCTATGATGCAAAACATGCAGCAAACTCTAACAGCTCAGCATACAGTTCCACCTCAGGTTCAAGTAGTCACACCAAACCAGGATGGACAGGGGGTAGACACACCCCTAAACAATCCTGAACCCATTGCTAATCAAGATTCAGCATCTCCTGAACCTCTTCATCCAGAAAGTGCTCTACTTCCTCAAATGGGAGTTCCAATCCTCCCTGTTACTCTCCAATCCGATGGTATATTGCAAGAAGTAAGGGAATTAAAAGCAGAATTGGAGAGTATGAAGCATAAAACTCATCTCCAAAAATTAGGGATTAAACAGCCATATCCTCCCCACTGGAATGATGTTCCCTTTCCTTCCAAATATAAACCACCATCCATGGTTTTGTTTGATGGGAAAACTTCTCCGAATCAATTCATAAACCATTTTGAAATGATGACTATTCATTTAGAAAAAAAATGACGCCCTCCTCACTAGAGCTTTTATTGGTTATCTGACAGGCATTGCTTATGATTGGTATCGTAGTTTACCTGATAATTGCATATCATCATTTGAAGAATTCAAAGCAATGTTTTTGTCTCGCTTTTACGAAGTAGGAATGGACATGAATATGTCCTCCTTGATAGCAATTAAACAAAGAGATAAAGAAGAAGCTCGGGCATTTATTGATCGATTTCGACAAGCGACTCTAAAATTGCCTCCTGGGATGCCAGATGCAGCGTTGATTGATACATGCAAGATGAACCTGCATCCCACCATTGCTGTCTTCATTGGGCCCACTCAATTCACTGATTGGCCTTCTTTTATTATGGCTGCTGCTTCAGCCGAAGATAACGGCAGATTGGCACGAGAAAATGGAATTATGTTTACCTCCGAAGATAAAGGAAAGAAGCCATCTGCTGGCCCAAGTCATAACAATAAAGGTGGTGGAAAAGGAGATAAAGGAAAGGAGACATTAGTGGTAAACCTTTCCAAAAACAAACCTGCACCAGCTAATGTTGAGCCATCGAAACCAAAAGAGGAATATTCTTTCGATGAAAGCGATATTCCAAGTATATTTGAATGTCTGATGAAGAGTGGCAAACTCCAGCTCCCAGACCCTAAACGACCTGATGAGGTCAATTTGACTGATAATCCCAAGTATTGTATCTATCATAGATACATTAACCATCCCACTCGAGCATGTTATGTCTTGAAGAAGAAAATTCAAGAATTGATCAATGCTAAAGTCATTTCATTGACTAATGATGATCACACTGTCACAACGAACATGACTTCTATACAATTTGGAGATTTCCCTCCACAACAAATTCCTGATGGAGTAATTCCAATCCCTAAAGCTACTTTGGAGATCGTAAATCTTCCACCAGCCAGAGATCAAGTTGAGGGATTAGTCCCTCTTACTTTGAAAAATGGGGAAATCATGTGGGTACATCCTGATTTAATACCTGATTTGGAGAAAGAAAGTAAAACTTCTAAATCCAAGAAAAATAAAAATGTTTTTACTTGTAACATGATCTCTCATGTTATATCTGAAGACTATGATGATCTTGATCATCTATGGGGTGGTATCCCTTTAGAGGAGAGGTTAAGAGGTCTTAATATATGTCCTCCGAGTCTAGCCCCTCCTGTCAAATTGAAACTCACTCATCAGCAACAAACAGCTATGTGCAGTGTGCCTTTATATAGAGCTCAGCAAATCTTTGCTGCATATGAAAAAGCACCCTTTGGAATTTTACCACCTCCTGAGTTGAAGACTCATG
Organism: Iris pallida; assembly: GCA_029216955.1. Lineage (NCBI taxonomy): Eukaryota > Viridiplantae > Streptophyta > Magnoliopsida > Asparagales > Iridaceae > Iris > Iris pallida. Next base: position 2,854,047 of record JANAVB010041817.1, read on the forward strand.
TTGCTGAGACTCAAAGCACTTCTGATGCTCTTCTACTCGATGAAGTTTCACCACTGCCGGAGTCACAAATTGTTGTTTTTGATACTCCAAATATTACTGAAGCATCTTCTGAAAGTTCTATTCCCATGCATATCTATAGCCAACAATCAGTGCGCCTCATGAAGTTGATGGGTTATGATTTCCAGAAAGCCGAAGGATTAAATTATGGCAAAGGGATACGGCTTCCTTTACAAATGCAATCTCAGAAGAGCACTACTGGATTAGGATGTGAGATCCCTAGTCAGCATAAAAAGTCTCATAAGAAAAGACCAAAGGGAAAGAAAATTACAACCTGCAATATGGTAGTAGTATCTCCTGAGTCTGCAGAAGAAGTTCTCACCGGAACAAGGTCAGGAAAAGAATATCTTAAAGACTATGAAGAAACTTCTAAGGAAATGGAAGATACGGTTGAACCTCCAAATCAAACTACCTCTTCTCAAATACCTATTAATCAGAAGCCTTCTAAACCGTCAGCAAATGAGAAGGGGAAACAACGAGCAGTACGCTTTGATGTACCTCTGAAGTCAAACCAAAGTCAGGGGATGATGAAACCCTACAAATTTGACATTCTAGCTCAACTGGCTAATACGCCGGCGAGACTTTCTATCTTTGAATTACTTCGTCTCTCAAAGGATAGCAGGGAAGCTTTGAGCGAGGCTTTGATCAAAGCAGATTCTTGTTTGGCTCAACTTAAAACTCCTGATAGTACGCCTCCATCTTGTCCTCAATGTCATAGTGTGATGGAAACTCTTCCAAACATTACCTTCACACAGGATGACATGTTACTTGGCCACAATCGTCATGACAGACCCTTGTATTATACAGGGTATATTGGAATGACTGAGGTGGACAGAATCCTCATAGATACGGGATCTTCTATCAGCATTATTCTCCAAAGCATGCTGAGACCATTGAGAATCTCTACCAGTGATTTAACTTATACTAACACAACTATTGTTGGTTTTAATGCTGGCAGGAGCAAACCTTTGGGGAAGACTCGTTTGAAGATCCAGATCGGAGATCTCCGGACAATAGTGACATGCTATGTTATTAACTCCGATGTGTCCTACAATATCCTGTTGGGAAGACCTTGGATACATGAGAATAATATAGTACCCTCTACCCTTCATCAGTGCTTCAAGTATGTAGACTCACAGGGGAACGTAAGGACTGAGTTTGCCGATTCTGAACCTTTCAAGAACTTTGAAGCTTACTTCATGGATGCACGACTCTATAAAGAGGAATATATGAAGGAGATCTCTGAAATTGCTGAAGACAAATCTTCCTTGGAAGATCAATCATCTGCTGGAAGCTCAGTACCAGTAGAAGACCAACCTTTGAAAATCAAAGTCAAGGGACGAACTCAGTCTCAGACGATTGATGATCAACCTTTGGTAATAAAGGTTAAAGGTAAAATTCAAATCGCATCTGAAGAGCCTTTGAAGATCCCTGTCACAAGTCAAATCCGAACTGACATGAATGACCAGCCCTTGATCATCAAAGTTAAAGGACGTACATCCCGTCCTACTGATCCTGAGCCATTGGTTATCAACCTTGGCAAGTCTACGCCTAAGAAAGATGTTAGTCCATCAGCGTCTAATGTAAAGAAGTCCGTAAATGATGTAAATACTGGGCATGTATTTATTCAATCTAATGAAGATTTTCTTTTGGAGTATATGGATGTCAAAGTTTTTTTAAATTCTTGTTCAGAGGAACCTTTATATGTTGATCATAAGGAAAACTCTTTTCCTCCACACATTGATGTAGGACCATATGCTCAGAAATTCCTGAAATGTGAACCCTATCTCTTACCTGTTACATCATCATCTCAAGCTTGTGTAGCCTATAAACAGCAGGAAGAATCATATTTCTTGATTCCTTCTACCAAAACTTATAAACGACAGATTGTATTCGGTTTAGCAAGAAATATTCCCATAACACAAAATAATGATCTTGATGAGAAGGATAAAGGAAATATCAGAATTAACAGATATAGCCAACAATCTCAAAAGATTATTCAGAAAATGGGATATGATTTGAAAACTATGCCGGGCCTCAATATGGGAAAAGGTAGACGGATGCCATTACGTGGAGATCCATTTTATCAGAAAACCCGATGCGGTTTAGGATATGATGCACATAAAGTGAATAATGAAGATGAAGAGGAATATTCCTCCAATACGTCACAATCCTCTGATTCAGAAGAGAATCAGTATGATGAAGCTGAACAAATCTTCTCTGTTAATATGGTTCAAACTGATGATGAGTCTGAGTCATTTGAAAATGATCCTTGGGTTCAGCAGATGGATAATCAATGGGAATTGCGGTTTGAACAACGACAACCTCCTACGGATGACGAAGTTATTCAAATAGATGTAGGTGATGAAAATATTTCTAAGCCAATATTCATTAGCAAGAATCTTTCTAAAGATGAAAGAGAGTCATTAATAACATTGATAAAAGAATATATTGATATATTTGCCTGGAGCTATGAGGATATGCCGGGTCTAGATCCCAAAATAGCTACTCACAAACTCAATATATTTCCTAATGCTAAGCCGGTAAAGCAACAGCAAAGGCGTTTTCGACCAGACATGATGGATGCGATTGAAGCAGAAGTAAAAAAGCTGATTACTTGCGGCTTTGTTCGTGAAGAACAACATCCTGATTGGGTAGCTAACATAGTACCAGTCATGAAAAAGAACGGTAAAGTCAGAGTTTGTATAGATTTTCGAGATCTTAATACAGCCTGTCCAAAAGATGAATTTCCTCTTCCGATCACAGATGTTATGGTGGATAATACTTGTGGTTTTGAACGCATGTCTTTCATGGATGGATTTTCAGGATATAATCAAATCAAGATGCATCCTGAAGATGAAAGACATACTGCTTTTCGTACTCCTTTAGGGGTATATTGTTATACAGTTATGCCCTTTGGTTTGAAGAATGCCGGAGCTACATATCAACGAGCTATGAGCAACATTTTTCAGAAACATCTACGGAAGACAGTAGAATGTTATGTAGACGACATTGCTGTTAAAAGTCGATCAAAAGATGATCATATTCAAGACTTGAAGACAGTGTTTGACTTGATGCGTCAACATCAGTTGAAAATGAACCCTACTAAATCTTTCTTAGGGGTTTCTAGTGGCAAGTTTCTGGGGTTTGTGATCACCTCTGAAGGCATCCATGTGGATCCAGATAAAATCAAGGCAATTCATGAAATGCGTCCTCCACGAAATCTGAAAGAACTCCGTGGCTTTCAGGGTCGTATTGCTTACATCAGAAGATTTATTTCAAATCTTTCTGGAAGATGTCAGCCTTTTTCCCGTTTAATGAAGAAAGGTGTATCATTTGTTTGGGATGAAGCTTGTCAAAAAGCATTCAATGACATTAAGCAGTATCTCACAAATCCACCTGTTCTGGTCCCTCCAATAATGGGAAAGCCATTCTTGCTTTATGTTCGGGCAATGGATCACTCTCTTGGTGCTCTTCTTGCACAAAAAAGTGATATGGGTCATGAACAGGCAATTTATTATCTTAGTCGAATGATGATCGGAGCTGAACATAGGTATACTCCAGTAGAAAAGGAATGTCTGGCATTGGTCTTTTCCATTCAAAAGACACGACATTATGTAACAGGACAAACTATTCATGTTATTTCTAGGATAAATCCTATTCGAGTGTTAATGAAGAAACCAAGTATTCTTAATTCTCGATTAGCTACTTGGGCGATGTTGCTTACACCATATGATATGGTTTATGTATCACAGAAGTCAGTAAAGGGTCAAGCGTTAGCAGATTTCTTGGCTGCTCACCCTATCCCTGAAACTTCCAAGTTATATGAAGACATTCCTGATGAGGTTGCAGATTGCAATATGGCTATGGGAGATGATATTTGGCAACTGTATTTTGACGGAGCCTCACGAGTCGGACCCAAGGGCAATATTGTCTCTGGAGTGGGAGTAGTCTTGGTTTCTCCTGATAAATTAGTTATATACCGTGCCTATTCACTCAATGAACCTTGTTCAAATAATGTAGCTGAGTACAATGCTTTGTTAATTGGTCTTCAAATAGCAAAAGAACTAGACATTGAGTTCTTAGAAGCTTATGGAGATTCTCAGCTAATCATCAATCAGGTCAGAGGAACTTATGAAGTCAGGAATCCTGACTTAATTCCTTACCATCAGGCAGCGATTGAACTAGCTCTATTGTTCAAAGGATTCTTCATAGAATTCGTGCCACGCTCTCAAAATTTAGAAGCTGATGCCCTTGCTAGTTTAGCAGCAGATCTAGCAGTTCCAATCAGAAGACAAAATTCAATAATTTTGTTAGATCGGGATTTATTCTGTATTAAAAATAACTTACATATCGAACATAGTTATGCTTCAGAATTAACTCCTCAACAAAGAGATTGGAGAAGTCCATTCATAGACTATGCTGTCTATGGAATTCTACCTGAAGATCCTAAAGAAGCGGCATCAGTCAAGCGACGATCATTCCGATTCTATTATGACACTTCTATGAATATGCTATATCGTCGTTCTTATGACGGGCTTTTGTTACGATGTCTTTCCGAAAATGAAGTTAAACAAACACTCCGTGAAGCTCATGATGGAGTATGTGGTGCACATCAACCTGGTCCAAAATTACAGGATCGCATTCGTAGAATGGGGTATTACTGGCCTACAATGATAGCAGATGCTATAGATTATGCAAAGAGGTGTAAAGCCTGTCAAATTCATGCAGACTTTATACATCAACCTTCTGAATTTCTTCATCCCACGGCAGCCTCATGGCCATTTGAAGCTTGGGGCATGGATATAATTGGCCCTATCAACCCCCCTTCTGTTAAAGGACATCGGTTCATTCTTGCTATAACCGATTACTTTTCTAAATGGGCGGAAGCAATTCCTTTGATTGAGGTGAAGACTTCCAATGTTATTAGTTTTATTAAACATCATGTGATTTATCGTTTTGGGATTCCCAGAAGGATAATCCATGACAATGGACCACAATTTGCTAGCCATTCATTTTATAAATTCTGTGAAAAGAATCGAATTCAGAATCTGGCTTCTACAGCTTATAACCCAGCTGCTAATGGTTTAGCTGAGGCTTTTAATAAAACAATTATCAAACTTCTCAAAAAGTTTGTCTCTTCCAATAAACGTGATTGGAACGAGAAACTTGGAGAATGTTTGTGGGCATATCGTACAACGGTCCGAAATCCAACTGGTTTTACGCCATTCTCGTTGGTTTATGGATGTGAAGCTGTTCTTCCCTTGGAAATTCAGATTCCATCTCTTAGAATAGCTATTGCCAATGAGCTAACCTCAGAGAATAATGATCGATTGCGGCTTCAAGAACTTGAAGGTTTGGATGAAAAGCGTCTTCAGGCGCAACAACATATTGAATTATATCAAGCACGCATTTCTCGGGCTTTTAATCGTAAAGTCAAAGAAAGAATATTTAAAGTTGGCGAGTTGGTTCTAGCTGTCCGGAGACCTATGGTTATGACTCATAAAAGTAAAGGGAAATTCTAGGCTAAATGGGAAGGTCCTTATGTAATCGAGACTGTGTTTTCTAATGGCGCTTATCGATTGTCGAAGCCTAATGGTGATTTACTTATGTTGCCTATTAATGGCAAATTTCTCAAGAAGTACTATGTATAGATGTACAGAGATTTATTGGGGAATGGACAGACAGTTTATAAATAAAATTCCTTTTTATTCATCAAAGACGATATTACATGATACTAAGGGAGATCACTGTCATCCCTATCAAGCTTAGGACGAGGGCCAAGTCCTTCCTTCCAACAGACGTAGTCAGCAAAGGAGTTGAAGTCATCTGTGCTTGAACTTAGCAGGAGTTTACAGGCAGCTATCCTCTTAGCCTCCTCCTCAGGCGTTTTCCCAGGTCCCATCAAGAAGTCAAAGATATCCTTAGGTGGCTCTGATGCAGAGGATCCTTCGCCCGGCTCTAATGCAGAAGATCCTTCGCCCATCTTTTTCTTTTTGTGCGGAGGCGGCTCCATGGGGGTTGTCTCAACCGCCTTCTCAATTGCTTTCTCAGAGGCTTCAGTTTTCTGTGGCACGTCCTTGGAAGACATTTTTGTTTCTTTGAATAAAGAAAGAAAGAAAGAGAGAATGATGCTTTATAAGAAAACTCTAAACTATTTATAGTAAAGAGTTATTTATGGATGAATGTTAAATGGATGGTTTTGGAATTTGAAACAATCTATCTTCTCGAAACCGACGGGTTCATCCATTAATTACAAATTCATCGGGTTCATCCATTGATTACAAGTTCATCCATTTATTAGAAAATAAGCTGCCGAAATAAATGCTAGACCTTTTCTCTAAAAACTATTTATGGCAGGTTGACTTAAAAGTTTTGAAAGAAATTTTTAGAAGAGTTTTCTCTATTTTTTAAATTCTTTTCTCTCACCAGCTGATGTTAAATTTGCTATCCATCACGTCCATAGATACTTATCTACCTATTACGGGTTAATCCAATCTGTTACGTCCATATTTACCTCTGACAGTATGGTATACCCTACAAGGAGTAAGATTAGCTGTCTTTGGATGGATACAATTTATTTGTGAAGGCTTATCACGTCCATAATACCTCGGATAATTGTCCTACCTCTATTATTTTGATAGAGTCACAAAAAAATCCAAAATGTGTTATTCATATGATTGACATATCACATCAGCATGGAAGAAAAGTTTAGAAAGAAAGAAATTCTTTTACAAAGGAGGAGTGATCATGTCCTCGATCATTTTTCTCAGTTCTGCTATTCTTCTTTCTCGAATGATGGGTGCATTTTGAGAAGCAATTTGGCGCTTTGATTCTTCAGAATATTTACGAGAAAGCTCCGTAAAACTCATAACTAACCCTTCTTTTGCATCGTTCAGAATTTTGAGGGTACTTTCCGAACCACAAATCTGTTCTTCCAAGACAGAACCTTGGGCCAAAGATTTATTTCGTTCAGTAATTATTTGTTCTCGTTCCTCTTTCAAACGAGCCAATACAGCTTCAGCCTCACGAATTTTGTCTTCCTGTTCCATAAGCCGTACATGTGATTTTTCATAAGTGATTCGGTGCTGTTCTAACAGAGGTTTGCTTCCATAAAGAAAAGCTGTTTCTTGTGCAACTTTGGCATTATACTCCTGGAGAGCTTCTTGAAATGATAATTCTCGAGCTGTGTGTTCAGCAGTTAGAGTGTCATATTCGGTTTGAATAAAACTCTCTATAGTGCCATGATAAATTTCTTCATATTCTTGTAAAGGTTGCTCAAGACTTTCAACTATGGCCTGCAACGTTGTGGCTTTCTCGGTACTATGGAATATGGCAACGTTTCCAATAACCGGGGTGATTGTGGCCTTCAAATCTTTATACTGATAGCTCCCCCTCAAAATCATTTTTGTCAAAGTTATCAAGGTGGTGTAGAAGGTATCAGTATGAACTTGGGCTAAAAAATTCATATCATTGATCGAGCTTGGAGTAGCTACACTTGTTGTCATTGGCAAAGAAAAGCTCGAAGTTGCTACTGTAGTAGCTTCTGCAGTAAAAGCTTGTATTATTGGAGCAGTCTGAGTTGTAGTTGCTGAGATAGAAGTTTCAATCATCAGATTTGTAGTAGCTATGTTTGTAACTTCTACAGCTATCTCTGGAGCTGATGTTTGAATTAAAGCAAGAGGGAGGCTCACTTCAATGACAGGAGCTAGTTCAGACACTATTTCTACAGGAACTGATGTTATATCAGTAGAATGTGTTCCTGTTGTGGCTTCAATTTCAGCAGCTGTAACCACGACATCTTCAGTTGCTGATTCTTCAATATTAACTGGAGTATCCTCCATTACGTTTATAACATTCAGAGCTGCAACATCTGTAACTGATTGTTCTGTTAGATTCATAACAACAGCCGAGTCTTTCTTAAGAACAATAGAGGATGGTTCTGCAGGAACTTCTTCAGAAGATTTTTCAATTGATTTTTCAGTTTCAGAATCTTCCTCATCTGAATCATCAACTTCTTTTACATGTGGTTTAACAGAAGGAGTAATCTTCTGAAGAGGGGCTTTCTTGACAGGAGAAATGATTTTCTTGAGTATAGAACTTGTCCCTGTAAAGAAAATAATAAATAAAATAGTTATAATATCTGATCATATGAATAAAATCTATTTTATATAAAAAAAAAAAGATTTGGACCTGATAAAAAGTCATCATCAGAGTCCATATCCTCCCAATCATCCTCACCCAAATCTAAAGCTGGTTCATCAGAGGGAATGGGTTCATTCTCAGTGGGAGTATCCCACTCAATGACTTCAGTAATGGTCCTTGGAGCTACAGAAGAACCTTCTTCAAAAGGAGCTGTGGAAGACTCTACATTTTCTTCAAGAAGAGCTGTAGAAAACTCTATATTTGGAGTAATTTCTGAAACTGTAGTAGTAACAGTTATCGGCTGAGAAACAGTTATCTGTGGAGGAATAGCTGGTTCACTTGCAATTTGTGCATGAGTATCAGTGGTGGATCCCAGATATTGAACTTGTGGTGCAACTGCAGATGAAGATCCTACCTCAAGATCTATGGTTGATGGAAGATTGACATTAGAAACTTCCTCTTCAAATTCTGGCTCATCCAGGAGAAGCGGTCTTTTTATTGCTCTCCTCTTTTTCTTTGGGGAACTGATTGTCAAAGATAATCCCCGTTTCTTCCCACCTTTAGCAGTAAGTATGGGAGCTTCTTCTTTATCTGTGACAATAACTTCCAGAAATTCATCTGGAACAGCGTCATTTATTGGGGCATCTTCTGGTACTCGAACAACTTCTTCTGGATCTCCTTCTTTTCTGATTCGGAGACTTCTTCTTAAATCATATCCGTGGGAAAAAGAACGGATAGAAGAATAGAAGATTGTGTATGATCGTAGTATTTTCAATTCAGTAGTAATGGAAGTAGTTGGTATATAGAATTGGGCTCCTGTACATCCAGTACTAAAATATCGCCAAACCCTGGCTCCATCAACTAACTTCCCGTAACTATTGAAGACTGTTGAAGCATTTCCAACATGAAGCTGGTCATATCCAAACTGCCTTGCAAATCTACTTGGCAGATAAGGTTCGAATATACAGCGTTCACCATTCCTGTACATCAAATGAGATGGTCTGATGTATAAAAGCCATTTAAATGCCGGTCGAGGGAGTGATGTTCTATCTTGACCTCCATCTTCAAGACGTATACCCAGAAGGTTTGATGGAACTGAGGGTGGAGTGCAGAAAAAACTCCAACCATGGGAGTAATTTAATGATGCTCGAGTGTCAGCAACAGAGGTCATCTTCCATGAAGCTTTGTTATATTTCAGAAGAAATAACCCTGATGGGTCTTCCGGGCCTGGAGACATCAAGCGGTTATTATGAAGTAATAACCAACCCATCAAGAACAGGAAGGGTAGCTCCACTCTGGGAAATTCGCTACGAGCTTTAGCTCCTAGAACTAATTCATCACTGAAACTCCTTAAACCAGATTGAAGCCGACACACCATAGCTGGAAGCAGACTCAATTTAGCCCTGAAAACTAGACGTACTGCCGGCCATAATATGTCTCGATGGATTCTATCTATAGAAGTAGATCCAGGGACAATCCATTTGCGTAGCCACAAGGATAAGTAGCCAGCTAGTAGGGCCTCTTTCGAGATGTGCTTTCTGCTATGACGAAGATAACTGAGGGTTTCTATCCCTGCTGGAAAGTCACCAGTTTTTGATGACAGATATCTGTCCGGGATCTTGTGTTGATTCATCAAAGCAACTATTACATCCCCAGGCATTGTGGTCATGAGATTGACAATTTGAGACTTGTTCTCTTGGAACCTTTCTCCGTCTTCTTTGAGAAGTCTATTCTTGTGATAGAATAAATATGTTGTCCATTTATTGACGTAGGCCAAATTTGAAGGACTTTCATACATGGTAGTACAAGTCAGATAGTGACACATTAATTCTTGATATACTTCAACCAACTGAGGATTCTGCTTCTGAATCTCTGCCAATTCTTGGTTGGTAGGGGTATACTCTTCATAAGGGAGTTCTCCCATTGGTAATCTTGAAATATATTCCATTTCATGGAGTACAAACCCCATCTCACCAATTGGAGTTGAAATGGTACCAGTGGAATTGATGTACAGTTCCATCAGAGCCAGGAATAAATTATGATTTATATGGATTCCTTGACTAGTAGCAGTAACTGCATTATATAGTCCAATGGTCTGCAGCTCTGATTTAAAATACTTCAACACCCAGGCTGTCAACATGATCCAATTTTTATTCTGAGGATTCATCCATCCTTGGAGTCTAGGATTCCCTGAAGGATATAATACTCCTTTGTTCATAAACCGGTTTATGTTCATTTTTATTTGGACCGGTTGGATCAAGGAAGAGTCTTCACTGGGATTTTCTCCAGGCATTAACCCTTGGAACGGGACCACACCTCCATAACTAGTACTGGTGAAGTATCCCATACAGTTAGCCTGTTCTCTTCTGAATACTATCTTGCCAGGTTTTCCGTTTGTATAAGGAGTCAGATTCCATGCCATCCTTCTAGGATGTGTAGCATGAAAAAAGGCAGCAATCGGATAATCCCTATTCATTTCGGGGAGGTACATTGCCGTATTTTCAAATTTGAATACCCACGACTCCTTCTTTGGGTTTGTTTGGGATTCATTATCAATTGCATCTCCAAATAAAAATGAGGGCTTTAAATATTGCTTTAAAGTTAAAGACATCAATATTTCCCCATTCATCAAAGATAACAACATTCTCTCCCCTTGTGATGTGATCAAATTACTCCTTTCTTCAGGATAAATTGGATTGGTCTGTGGGAAGTTAACATGTGATAAATCTTCCAGATAATTGGAGCCCATAATTCCATAAGGAGAACCAAATATTTCTGCCAATGGATGAATTTGTAAATTTACTGCAATGAAAGAGATGATAAAGTTAGTCAAATAGCCAAAATCTCTTACGCAGATGGTTAAATGGACTACTCTACGCAGATGACTTTACACAATGTCTACGCAGACAACCTTACGCAGATGACTCTACGCAGTGTCTACGCATACAACTTTATGCAGATTATTCTTACGCAGATATCTATACAGATGGTCATACGCAAGTTTGTGCATAAAGATTCAAGTTTTCATTTTTTGCTTTATGCAAATTACTGAATTAATTCACATTAAATAGTCTTTATATCTGCGCATAAAGGCTATACGCTTACACATTTTTTATGTGTGCGTATTTGATGAATAAACACTTTACGCTGACACGTATACACGTGGGCGTATTGTGTTGATATTTTTGTATGCTGACACGTATACACATGGGCATCATTATTTTCCCAAATCTCTACGCTAACACGCACAGCGTGGGCGAGAGTTTCAGGGTTTATGATGGTTAAGTTCTTAATTTGTCCATTGTTATCCTCGTCATCCTCATTGATTACACTCTGATCAAAGATTCGTCCCCAATGATGATCAAGAGTCGAAGAGATTCCTACCTCTTATAGGATGAGCCACAATTGGGAGAATCTCTGGAGTTTCTTCCGATTGCAGAGTGGTCGTCTCGACGTGATCAGTCGGCGGTGCTGCAGTTGCCTTCTTCTTTCCTTTACCGGCGACAGTCTTGCTTTTTGGAGCCATTGATGGAGTGATTTTTTTTTAGGAAGAAGAAGAACAAAACTTTTGAGAAAAGAGGATGCACTCTTGAAATTTCAGATAATAAGCGAAAGTTCTTTTTGAAATGGAGTTCTATTTATAGAAGAAAGTTTTGAAAATCTTGCAAAAGTGACGGTTACTATCCCGAACTATACACAATTGGTCAAGGATTGTTGGTATCCCGAATTGTACGCAAGAGTTGTTAAAATCCCTGGTTTTACGCTTCTATTTCAAAGTATTTCAAATATTTTAACATATTTGAAAACTTTGAAGGGGGTCTTGTAGAAGCTAAAAATAAATTAGCTATTTCTACGCAAAAGCCAAGCCAAAATATGTTGTACGCAGTCAACATAGTTTATAAAGCTAAATCGGTTTGTACGCGCGCACTGGTTTCTCAGGGGTTGTACGCAAACGCCAGCTGTCCTATTTTACTCTACGCGCGCAATGGTTGCTCAGGGGTTGTACGCAGATGCCACCTGTCCTATTCTTTCTACGCAGTAGGGACAGGCTGTCATCTCTACATTTAATGCAGAGATATGGGATCTGACAGCCATTATTCTTTTCTCTGACATTTAATGGCACAAAAGACGGAGACATATTGGAATCAAGGAAATGCTATACGCAGACGGCTATAATGATGGTTTTCACTGTTTACGAAAAGACATCTCACGTAACTCAATATTCATTGGTTAGTGTACTAACAGAGGAGAAGTATTACGCTCAATTATTTTCCCTATACGCAAGAGTCTATTTAAGCTAATTAAATGCTTAAGGCTATATTAGCCACTCTTAAGTATACGCGTATTAGTTTATTTGGGTTATTTTAATACCCAAGGCTGATTAGCCACTATACGCAGGGGAGCATTAATTGAGTTTAATCATTTTTTCTTCTGTACGTAAATTACCATAATTATAGGGTACGTGGCAGGATACACGCGTACGAGATTACGTTTTTACAGTACGTGGGACACATGGCGTCTGTGTAAGACTCTGAATATGATCGTGCTGAGCAGTTGTATATATGTGGGCTACGTGGCATTGTCTGCGTAAAGCTTCCAAAATACTTGCATTGTGTTGAGCCGAGCAGTTAGCAGTATGTGGGACACATGGCACTTGCGTAAAGCTCTAAATGAGATCGTGTATGGCAGTTGCATGCGTAATATGCGTAATAGCCTTATTTTGCTGCTTATTTCTCGGAAGACTTAAACCTATAAATAGGCAATAATTTTGACAGCAAAAGGGGAGAATCGGACGGAGAGAATCAAAAGAATTGTTATAATTCCCGAGTGTTCTCTTTTACTTCTTCTTCTCAAGAACAAAGTGAAGTAGAGCAGGAAAGCATTCGACTTGTGCCATCAGTGCCAACTTTGTCGATACCTTTCTAAGGTCTCCGTTCTTCAGTTGTTCTTCCTTTCTCCTCAAGACAGCAAGTTTCTTCAACATCGTTGTGTGGTCCAAGGAACAAAGTGATCATTTGTGAATCAGACTTCCATAGCAATACTTTCCCAGAATCAAATTTGTACTTTTGTACTTTTTCTCGTTTTCTTTTCTTGAAGTTGTAAAGGCTTTTTGTTAAGTAAAACAGGGCTGTAATCATGATTGGCAACTCGAGGTTGATCATGTATGACTTAACTCTTGCTAGTCCTTACATTTTGTACGACTAGCTTCATGATCATCTGGATATGTAATGTTTGGGATGCCTTATAATTGTATATTTGGTGGTCTGATATCTTGTTATTATCATTACTTGTTGAGATTGAGACAATAGCTTGATTTGACCCTAAGAGACTGATGGTTTGTAGCGTACCCTCACATAGCTAGACAGCCGTGACCGTATAGCGGGATGGTTGCCGTTCCGTTATACGTAGCTGGCTGTGCACGTCCCCGTTCTTCAGTATTCTGGTTCTGGGGCGTGACACAATCATAGGCCAGCACGAATACTGGGATCCCGAAAAACCAAAAGGAGTAAAACCGTCAGAAGATAGCCCCAACCTGACATTACGCGGATCTGAAGCAAAATCAGGATACACTCGATCAAAGTACTTCCACGCTTCTCCATCGGATGGGTGATCCAACACTCATTCAATCTGTTCTCGCATGTGCCAACCCATATTTTTGGCCGTCTCTTTCACCATAAATAATCTTTGCAACCGCGGCGTTAAAGGCAAGTAGTGCATTGAATCAGTCGGTCTTCTTGCACCGGTAGACCTTCCTGTACTAGTGGTCTTATATCGATCTGCACCACAAAATTTGCACACATCTGCGTCATTATCGTCTTTGTAGTACAGCATGCACCCATTGCGACAAGAATCGATTTTCTCGTATCCCATCCAGAGCGATCTCACCATCCTCTTAGACCGATAGAAGTCTTTAGGTAACTTAGCACCCACCGGCAAGATCTCTATAATCAACTCCAACACTCGGTTGTAGCATTCTTGCAACATGTTAAAATCTGACTTAATGCTCAACAGTCTTGTAACCACCTCCAACGATGAATGATCCTCACAACCAGGATACAATGGAGTCCTTGCATTCTCCAGCAACTCCATGAACTTTACAGCATCGACATTCGGTGCCTCCTCAGCTGCATCATGAACGAAACTAGGCCTCGCAGCGTCGAAAACCATGTTCACGCACCCGTCGTCGTATGCATGATTATCTGAAACAAAATTAGGTCCCGCATGCATATACGGCTCAACATAAGGCTCCGGCTCTGATGCTAAAGACTCAAATTCTTCGTGTACGGTCCACTGATAGTAATTAGGCATGAAACCCCTCGAGTACAAATGATATGTCACTTCCACTTCTGGATAATATTTCGCGTTATGATATTTCACACACGGACACTTAATTTTGGTGCCGTCCATGTAATGAGGGAACACCTTAGCAAACTGCAGGAACTGCTCTACTCCCGCTATGTATTCATCCCGCACACCACACATATCATCAGGACGACGATTGTACATCCATGAACGATTTCGCAAGTAGTAATTCATATCCATTTGGAAATAATTCTGCAAAGATGGACACACATTATCCAATAGGCACAAATTTGTATATTATGTCTTATTATGGGACACACATTAGTAGCGGACAGTTACTAATAACCATGCTATATCGTACATAAGTTCTTGTGCATCCAACGTGTACACATACGCTATCGATTCTTACTGATGCCAATCTCATTCAGACATACTATATTCGTTTCGATATCGCCATGGTCAAGTTGAAAATTGTCTTAATTAACATCAATTTTTAAGACTTGAATATAATGTCACCTACAACCGATATCTAAGACCCCATGACAAAGTCAAGTAGACCCCATTAATATAATATCACATACAACCGATATCTCATTCAGACACACTAGATTCGTTTCGATATCGCCAGACCATATATATATATAATGTCACCTACAACCGATATCTAAGACCCCATGACAAAGTCAAAGACGTTATTGACAAGACTTGAATATAATATCAACCAATATCCTAAGATACTACTTAGAATCCTAGGATACTATCTTAACTCTAACATATTAACTGGCTAACTTAGGATACTAAACGTATCCTCTAACATCTTATGTATCCTAGATATCCTAACATCTATCTCTAACACATATATATAGGAACTAGCCGCTGCCGCTGCCTATTGCAGCTGCTACTGCTGCAATTGCTGCCTAGCCGCTGCCGCAGGTGCACCATGCATGCTTGTAATCCCCCTGAATTTTAGGATTTATTTTAAATTTTCTGAATGAATTATTTTCAATAAATGTTTTATTATTTAATTGTTTTGATCATTAATGTTCCTTTCCATGACTTTGACTTCTGGAGCGTCAGGGATGCCAATCTCTGTAAACTCTCTTCACAAGTTTTGTAGTAGACCAGTTTATCTTCGTTTTGATATATCATGTCCCACTTAAACTCGTTTTCTTGTGCTCTTTTTGTATCACACAACTTCGGGTCAACTAAGACCAATTAATCGTTGAATAATTATTCTCACTTTTATCTTTGATCATCGTTTGCACGTTACCGTGATTTTCAATTTAGGAGCACCAGACCAGTCATTTTCTCAGAACCAACTTCTCATGAATGATCTACTCGAGACGCTCTTCACCCATGACCTTCGTATCCCACTCAGACACTCCATTTTTTGCTTTATTTTCTTCGCATAACTTTCGGGTCAATTTAGGCCAATTTATTTTCTACCGTAAAAACCTGATTTAATTTCCAATTTAATTTCGGGACCCGACATCGAACCAACCTAGTCGACCCAAAGTATGGACATGGCCCACATGAAGCCTACTGCCCACATGACGCTTGTGTCCCATTTATTTGAGTCCCCGCATGTTACTTATTTACCCATGATTATAAATACCTATTTTAATTCAATTATTGCACCCTGTCCGATTTTAACCCGACCCGGCTCGACCGAACCCAAACTCAAGCTCTATGTTGTCCTCTCATGACTGCCCAAATACCCAACACAATATTTCTCTTTTTTCTATTTTGAAAATATCACTTCCTCTCTCTACTTTACAAATATCTTATATATATATATATATATATATATATATATATATATATATATATATATATATATATATATATATATATATATATATATATGTAACTCACTTTCTCTCACTTTACACCTACAAACACACACACCTCACCATCTCTCCACCAGCAACCCCCTACATAGCCGACCTCTTTCTCTCTCTATTTCCTATAATATTCCACTCTCTCTCTATTCCTACACACTCTCTCTCTTATTATATGTACACACACCTACACACAACTCTCTCTCACTCTTTCTATATTTACACTCACTCACAAAAAATTTCTTTCTCTCCTCCCTACACTCGGCCGAACCCCCCCTTCATGGCAGCAAGCATCACCACCACCCTCACCATCATCCTCCCTTTCCTCCTCCTACTCTCCACCACACCACCACCATCAACTACACCATCACCATTATCATCATCACCATCATACTCACCACCACCATTAACCACCATCATCACCCGAACCGCCACCACCACCGCACAGCCACCCCCTCCCCCCCGTCGTGCCCGGCGCTGTGCCACCGTCGCTCTGGCCGGCCGGCGCAGCAGCAGCTGCTCAGGCGTGCGGCATGCAGCAGCAGCATGCATCAGTAGCCAAGCGCAGCAGCAGCGCGCACGTGCGTGCGTGCACGGGCCGCCGTCGTGCGCCGCCGTGCCGCCGTACGGCCGCCGTGGCCGATCCCTCCCTAGCCCTGCGAGCCTCCGACGACCTCCCCCAGGCCACCGCCTTCCTTCCCGGCGCGACGCATAGGCTATTCGTGCGTTTTGAACGAAATCCCGTCGTGACGTACGAGTCACTACTAAAATAACCCATTTTAGCGACGTCATGAGACGTCGCTAAAAAAGAAAAATACATCGCTAAAACCTATTTGCGACGTACTTAGCGACGAAAAACGGACGTCGCTTATAGGCAAGTCGCAGATGGCAATTTAGTCGCCGAACGTCGCTATTTGCGACGCGGAGTTAGTTGTCGCTAGACGTCGCAAAATGAGCGACAGATAGCGACGTATCACTACGTCGCCAACGTTGCGACGTAAAGCGACCACTTGCGACGCTGTAAACTTTATATATGATGACATGGCATGCCAGCCACGTGGGCAACTTAGCGACGGCTACCGACATATTAGCGACATATATTAGCGACGTCTAGTGACGTGACGTCACTATTTAGCGACGTATAGCGACTTCTACGTTCCGTCGCTGTCCGTCGCAGAACGTCGCTATACGTCGCAGATATTATAAAAAAATTTAAAAAAATATAATTCGTATTTTTGTTATGCTGTGTGTCTGTGTTTACAGTGTGTGTGAAGTGCAGTGTTCGAACCATCGACAGTTTCGCTTATTGTTCTATGTTTTATCTTGGATAGAAAGAGCAACAGTTCAGGGTGCACTTCTCAGAGCTTCCTCTTCACGTCCTTCACCTTCTCGGGAACCTTTACGACGTCCCGAGAAAGTGAAGGACGTGAAAATGAATCTCTCAGAAGTGCACCCTGAACTGTTGTTATTTCTATCCAAGATAACACATACAACAGTAATCGAAACTGTCGATGGTTTCGAACACTGTATTTCACATTCACTGTAAATACAGACACACATCATAACAAAAATACACAATATATTTTTTTAAAATTTCGGCAGCACCTCCTTTGTATATCAGATCATCGCTTATAACCCAGCGTAGGTATATTTGTCATCCCCGTCGCAGATATCACAAAGTAAATATCACAATAAAAACATGAGGCAGTACAAAGTAAATATCACAGACACAAATCCTCCCAAACATCCAATAGAGTCAAATAAAATGGAAGATGATAAAAAGTCTCCCACCAAGTGTATAAACAACAGTTGTATGAATAAACAATTTGCCCATAGGGCCAATACATACAAGTCATAAAAAAACCAATAAAATTACTGCGGACCCCTGCCGCGCAACTGGGATAGAATGTAGTCATACTGCTGCTGGGTGAGCTGTACCGTAGGGGAAGTAGGAGGCAGTGCAATGTCTGGAGTCGGCGCTGGAGGCAGTGCAGTGTCTGGAGTCGGCGCCGTCGATGGACCGGAAGGACGTATCTGCTCCAGCTCTCGCAGTCGCTCACCATGCGCAGCAAGGGTACTCACCACCCTCTCAGTACTCGCCTCAAGCGAAGCCGAAACCTGAGTGAGTGAGGCAGACATGCTCCTCTGCGATCCCTCCAGCTCGACCTGTCTATGCTCTGTGCGCTGCGTAGACTCGGTGAGCGTCTGCAAGCTGGCAGCTGTAGCCTGATGTAGACTCATCAGCTCCTGTATACTGCGCTCGACCGCATCAAATCGTCCGGTGACGATCGGAGGGTCGGATCGTCGCTCGACCGCATCAGAAATCTGCTGCTGCAACTCGCGACGCAGCTCCTCGATTTGACGAAGGATATCCCCAACTCGTGACGACGCCTGCGAAGTCGGAGACTGCGCACTGACAGAGGGGGCCCGGGATGACTTCGAAGCCAAATACGCGCCGTAGGATCCCGTACCGTAGTACGTACCCTTCTGAAGACCGCCAACGGCGGTCATCCAGAGCTCGTCCTGCGATGGAGCTGTAGGCGGCTGGGAGGAACTACCAGCCCCTCCCTCTGCTGGCGCACTAGCAGCAGCAGCCGCCTCCTGCTGTAGCCGAACAAACTCGACATAGAACATGTTTGCTAACGTGTAAGTATTTGCTAAAGTCTATATTGATATCTATTTTCATGTTTTCTAAGTTATAGTAAATTAATATAAAGAATAGAACGTACATATGCCTGCGTCACCCTCTCGTCAATGAACTCCCCAGCCCTCCGATGTGTGACCAGGAAGACGGTCACCATGTTCGGGTCCTCACCCTTTTTTACCTGTTAAAATATATTATCTATTATTAGTATTAAACATTCTATATCGAACTATATATAAATTAATGTCCGTCATAGAAAACGTACCAGACGACGAAAATGCTCCGTCATCGGAATGGAGCCACCACACCACTTACCGGCGCTCGTCCGCGCCACCTTGGCCTTCTCATACAGCTCCTGGTACTTGGGCTCGCTGAATCTAGCCTTCATCGCAGCCCACTGCTCTGGCGTGATCCAACCATGGATCGGACGTCCGGCGCGATCACGACGCTTCTGGTCGTCGATCGCATCACGGATGAGCTTGGCTGCGACGGCAGAAAATTGGCCCTCGATCCTCGTCGCCCGGTGTGGTGGATAGAAATAGGTCCTCTACAAGAAGTAAAATACAAAAGTTGTATAATATACACAAATGATTATTAAAATTTAAAAATAAACAAATTTTTTACCTTGAAGTGGACGAACCAAAAGGCCTTCCTATCTGCGGGAGCATCTGAGTAGTTGAGCCAAGGCCCACCATAGTTCTGCCTCAGAAATAGTCCCAGCTGTCTCTGTACTACAGAAGGCCGATATCTATACAATAAAAAAATTTCATGAATATATATGTACATATAATCATTTGAGAAATATATATTAATTAATTAACTTACTTCATAGGCCCGTCCGTCCAAATCTCCATACGCGTCTCGCCCGGGGGAGCGCATGGAGGGTCGCTCTCACCTTCCGCCTGGGCAGGTTCAGTCTGATCGCCGGCCTCCATATGCTCGGCGTCGGCTCCCCCCATAGAGCCGTCGACATGAGGAATGCTGGACGGGGGATCAGGGATGCTGGACGAGGGATCAGGAAGGCTGGACGACGAGGGAGGAGTCGGCAACCTGCTGGAACTGCCCTGTCCCGGTAATGGACCGGGAACAGAACGGTACAATGGCGTACTCGGAGATGAGGATTAGGGTACGGAACTGCCCTCTCCATCCCCAGCCCGAGGCTGACGGGACTGGCTAATATATAATCCTCCGCGTCGTCCTTCTGGTCTAGTCATACCTGATAATAACATATGACAATAAAACAAAAATACATATTTATATGATAGACATCACAGATTTTTGAAAAATATTATGGTCACAGATAAAAGTGTCACTAAAGTGTCACAGATTTATTATTACAAAAATATATATTTATATGATAGACATCACAGATTTTAATCCTCTTCTGAAAATTTATCTAGTTCGTTTAGCTCATCTTCTTCTTCTTCTTCCTCCTCTACATCTTCACTTTCATCTGCATCTTCCTCTTCAGATAATTCTACTTCTTCTACACAATTAGATGTGTAATGAGAAACTTCCGTCGTGTCCACTTCTATAATATTTGTTACAAGAGGTAGTTCATCCTGTTGATAAGCTATATCGTCAACCTCAAAGGTATTTCTAGCTTTGGTCTTGCATACTGCCCACCAGTCCGACCTTGTTGTTCTCCGTTTAGGATAACTTGTGAAGTACACGAGCTGAGCCTGACTTGATAGGACAAATGGTTCATAGGCTTGATATCGACGCCGATAGTTTATATCAACAAGACCGTACTTGTCTACTTTCCAACCCTGACCTTCAATCGGATCGAACCAATCACACCTGAATAACACAATCTTAGCAGGCTCTATTCCATAACTATATATCAGCTCCACGATCTCCCGTAGCACGCCATAGAAATCGTTGTCCGTATCAACATCTTTATAGTTCGAAGATCTGATACACAAACAGCTATTTTTGGTGGAGTCGAGATCCACAAAGTTGTCTCTGATCGGGCAAGTTGTTGACTTGAACCTAAACCCATTAACACAGTAGCTTGGCCATATTTTTGCAGCATAAATTGGTCCATTGGCTAGCGTTCTAATAGACTCATTCTCAAGTCTTGCGTATGGACGATCGACCTAAATACCACGAAAGAAGCAATTAAGCTTATTCTAAATCAAGTGCATATACAGAAAGATAATTACAGAGTTCTCAAGTCTTACATATGCACTCAACCATGATGGAAAATAACGTCTCATTTCTTGTTCTAGTTCTTCTTCTGTTATGTGTGGCCTACCTGACCTCACATCATCATTAAATATGCTGAAAACAACATCGTGCAATTAATGTAATAGTATTATTCTCAACACTATTAAAATAATGTAGACATATTATTTACTTATCCCTCCAGTTTCTCTACTTCCTCCTCGTCGCAGTTGAGTAATACATACACCTGAGCAGCCCTTAGCTCATCATCGTTCAGATATCTCTTCTTCATTTTACTCGATGGCTTTCTTGGAGCATTGAATACCTTCAGTATTGTATCATTACTTTCATGATCTCCGTCGTCGTTTCTGGAAGCTCTCGTTCTATTAGTTGCAACATGAGGCTTGAAATACATCGAACAAAAGTTTGTAATCTCCTCGAGAATATAGGCTTCACAAATAGAACCCTCGACCCGTGCCTTATTTTTCACCTTTCTTTTTAGGTGATTCAAATGTCGCTCGAACGGGTACATCCATCGATATTCGACGGGTCCACCAACACGTGCCTCATAGGATAGATGAATCGACAAATGCTCCATAGAGTCGAAGAATCCAGGAGGAAACACCCTCTCTAGCTTGCATAGTGTTACCGCAATGTCCTTCTCTTGCTTTTCTAGACGATCAACGAGCAATTTCTTAGAACAAAGATCCCTGAAGAATATGCTAAGCTCCGTCAATGGATCCCAAACTGCCTGCGGTAAGAATTTCCGAAATGCAATCGGAATTAACCTCTCCATGAATACGTGACAGTCGTGGCTCTTCATACCCGTCAATTTATTTTTCTTCGGATCGACACATCTTCTCAGATTTGACACATATTCGTCTGAAAATTTTAGGCCCTGGATCCACCGACAAAGTCTCACTTTATCCTCCTTGTCCAGCGAGAAAATTGACTTCGACAGGAACTGTTTTCCATTCTACTGTATCAAATGCAACGCAGGGCGTTTGCATATTTCTTCTAAGTCCAACCTGGCCTTGGGATTGTCTTTCGTTTTTTCCTTTACGTCCATCACAGTATTAATTATGTTATCAAACACATTCTTTTCAATATGCATGACATCAAGATTATGTCTGATCAGATTGGTACTCCAGTATGGCAGATCCCAGAATATGCTTCTCTTTGTCCAGTTATGATCTCTACCAAATCCATCGCACTTGTACCCAGTTGTAGGATCTTCGATAGCACTTGGAAAATCTTTAACATCCTTCCATATCGTGGCTCCGTACCACCTTGGCGGTGGATCACCCTTCTCTACAATGCCGGCACGGAATGCATTCCTGTTCCTTCTGAATGGATGATCTTTTGGTAGAAATTGCCGATGACAATCAAAGAAGCACGGTTTTCCTCCGTGTTTTAAACGGAAAGCCTTACTACGGTCCATGCAATACGGACATGAGAGACGGCCATGAGTGCTCCATCCAGATAACATTTCATAGGCCGGAAAGTCGTTGATGGTCCACATAAGGGTTGCTTTCATCTGAAAATTCTGCTTCCTGGAAACATCGTACGTGTTAGCGCCTACTTCCCATAACTGATTCAACTCATCTATCAAAGGCTGTAAGTACACGTCAATGTTCCTCTTGGGATTGTTCGGACCAGGAATTATAATGGTTAGAAACATGTACTGAGTCTTCATGCACATCAAAGGCGGTAGGTTATACGGAGTGACAATCACAGGCCAGCACGAATACTGGGATCCCGAAAGACCAAAAGGAGTAAAACCGTCAGAAGATAGTCCCAACCTGACATTATGCGGATCTGAAGCAAAATCAGGATACACTCGATCAAAGTGCTTCCACGCTTCTCCATCGGATGGGTGATCCAACACTCCTTCAATCTGTTCTCGCATGTGCCAACTCATATTTTCGGCCATCTCTTTCACCATAAATAATCTTTGCAACCGCGACGTTAAAGGCAAGTAGTGCATTGAATCGGTCGGTCTTCTTGCACCGGTAGACCTTCCTGTACTAGTTGTCTTATAGCGATCAGCACCATAAAATCTGCACACATCTGCGTCCTTGTCATCTTTGTAGTACAGCATGCACCCATTGCGACAGGAATCGATTTTCTCGTATCCCATCCAGAGCGATCTCACGATCCTCTTAGACCGGTAGAAGTCTTTAGGCAACTTAGCACCCGCCGGCAAGATCTCTATAATCAACTCCAACACTCGGTTGTAGCATTCTTGCGACATGTTAAAATCTGACTTAATGCTCAACAGTCTTGTAACCACCTCCAACGGTGAATGATCCTCACAACCAGGATACAATGGAGTCCTTGCATTCTCCAGCAACTCCATGAACTGTGCATCATCGGCGTTCGGTGCCTCCTCAGGTGCATCATGAACAAAACTAGGCCCCGCAGCGTCGAAAACCATGTTCATGCACCCGTCGTCGTATGCATGATTATCTGAAACAAAATTAGGTCCCGCATACATATACGGTTCAACGTAAGGCTCCGGCTCTGATGCTAAAGACACAAGTTCTCCGTGTGCGGTCCACTGATAGTAATTAGGCATGAAATCTCTCGAGTACAAATGATATGTCACTTCCACTTCTGGATAATATTTCACGTTATGACATTTCACACACGGACACTTAATTTTGGTGTCGTCCATGTACTGAGGGAACGCCTTAGCAAACTGCAGGAACTGCTCTACTCCCGTTATGTATTCATCCCGCACACCACACATATCATCAGGATGACGATTGTACATCCATGAACGATTCCGCAAGTAGTAATTCATATCCATTTGGAAATAATTCTGCAAAGATGGACACACATTATCCAACAGGCACAAATATCCTATTTCTAGTCATTACCTACCAAGGTACCCTTTACCTTATCGCTATTTGTATCCCAATACCAATACCTTAAGTTGGTACCCTTTACCTTATCGCTATTGGTATCCTTTACCTTATCGCTATTGTTATCCAAATACCAATACCGCGGTAACATGGTTGGTACATTAAGGGTCTTTGACAAGATAACATGTTGTGAAAAGATATATCCTTATATATAGTTCTCCTACGGATTTTCTTTAACATTACGTAGGAGAACTATAAGGATATATCTTTTCACAATATGTCACCTCCTCAAAGACCCTTAATGTGACAACCATGGTTTAAAGTATCGGCCGATACCGATCCGATACGGCCGATACCGATACGGTTTGGCATGTTCCGATCCAATACCGACCGATACCAAATACCGACCGATACCAAATATCGAAAGAACAGATTTTAATAAAATTTTATCTAATATTAAACTATATTTAAACTTATATCCAGTAATGTCAATCCGTGTTTGTAACAGAGAATCAAATAGAATTAACTAGAACTGACATACAGTAATCGACAAGTAAATGAAAGAACTATCAGAGAATGTACTCGCATGATACCCTGAAAGACTGATGAATGTCAGATGTCTGAACCGGAGTCACAATGTCCTATTTAGAGAAATATAGGTTAAGATGTGTTCAAAAGGTAATAATGAAGTTTACAATGCAATCTACATGATTCTAGGTCAATATAGGTCAAAGTCAACTTTGGGTCAAACTCTATAGGCTATCTCATAACTAACCATAGACTAGGTTATCCTATGGTTACCATATAGTCTATACCATATCACATATATATATCACCTATATCATATATACATAGATATATATAACAGTCAAACTCACCATCTGTACACACTCTAATTCACTATCAACTACCATTTACAAGCCCTCATCTATCAAACCAAAATAATGTACAAGCCTGACATCAATCCTAACTTAGGACACACACTCACACACTATTTCTTACCTATCTACAAACATTTCCAAGCTAACTCTTACCTTCACTATACTCTCATACATGTATCTCCTAACCACAGGCAACTTACCCCTGTACTAGCTATGCATTAGAAAGAGAGAGAGAGCCCCCTTCTCAAATTATTGACACAAAGATGTAACCTATAGTTGAACATTACCAAAAGACTAAACTAGGAGTACCAAGGCTGAACATGTGACTAATCTCCCATCCTTAACGAGGCTGAACCATGAACTAAAATATGGCATGAGTTCTAAGTAAGATACTGAGCAACTAATAGGCAGGGACTTGTCATATAGGGGATGGACAAAATGAAATAGGACTGATCCATGTCTCATTAACTTCCACTGCAATGGCTGATACATTTCTCATTTAACATACTCAATAACCCATTCTCAGAAAACTGAGATATCACCATGTGTTCTCAGGATCTAGGTTAACCCCAACTAACAGATACTATATCTATAACCCAAACCCCCAACTAACACTCTGAAATCTGAGGTAATTCTTTAACAAACTTAAGGGAGCTATGGTACCTTAAAGGCTTAAACCTTTAGTTAATACAGAAAATTGTTCGACATCATACACCTTCATCTTTAGTTTGCTATGAAAATTATAAGTATTAGATATGAAGTTGTTTGTCTTAATGTTAATTTTTATATTAATTAAATTAGCTTGATATTTCTAAATTGTACTAGTAATTTCTACATTTATATGCGCAAAAAATAGGTGGCAGTAGGTGATGTTGAAGAGAAGATTCAGTTGTCTTATTCTATTAATTTATTGCTTTATGCAATTTTCTTTTCTAGCTAGGTTTAGTGATGTCATTAGTGAGCACATAGATTGATTGGTCTGTATATTGTAAAGTCAAGAGGCCAATAAGTATTATCCTATTCTAATCACAATGTAGCCTCCATTTCGACATGGTATGAGAGTATGGTTCATCTTGGACCTAATTCTCCACCAAAACACTAGCCTCCATCTTCCACAAGCCCTAGCTGCCTCCAGCCAAAACCCATCAACACCTAGCCCTACCCAAACCCTGACCCTAGCCTATTTGAATCATTTGGTTATTATGATTTTGATTCCTCCAGGATTTTTCTATTTTTTTCGAGTCTTGACCTAGTTTGGATGTGTGTCCGTGTGGCCGTGTGTGTGTGTGTCCGTGGGAGAGGAGGAGGAATGAGAGGAGTTAGGTTAGGGTTTACCTGAGGAAGAGGACTCGGATTGGGGGAGGAGGAGCTGGAGGAGGAGGATCTCGAGGAGGAGGAGCTCGCCGGAGGGGGAGGGGGTCGCCGGGGGGGAGGGGGTCGCCGAGGGGGAGGGCACTGACAGAGGGGAGGGAGTCGCCGGGGGGGTGGGGGGAGGAAATTAAAAGTTTTCGAATGAGAGTGAGGGGGAAAGAAGGCAACGGCGTGCCCTAAGTAAAATAATTTAGCGACGTCACATGTAGACGTCGCTACACGTCGCCAAAATGGCGACATATACTTATAATTAGTCGCGGAACGTCGCTAGTCAGCGACGAAGGAAACGACTGTCGCAGAACGTCGCTAGGCAGCGACGTTTTGCGACGTGTTCATAAAGCTGTCGCTAATAGCGACGTAATTTCCTGCCGTCGCTAAATTACGTCGCTATTAGATGACATTTTAGTAGTAAGTTTTGAACTCGGAAATAGCGTTCCATCACAGCAATTTTACGTGTATTTTTCGAAAGATTCGACCGTTGGATCGGTAAAATCCTTGCTCCGCCACAATCTTGGTATATAGCACTTCACTTTCCTTAATTTTCGTCCATTAATTTCGTCGTTTGACACCTCAAAACTGGCCACCAAGTTGACACTTTAAATTGTACTATTTTTGGACAGTTTTGTGGAGCCGAATTCGTTAGCTCGTAACTCCGCCGTCACAGCTCCGGTTGGCGCACTACCAGTTCCTGTGCACATCTGGTATAACCCTCTTCTTGTCCCTTAAGTTTTGTTTTATTGTAAGCACGTTTGGTTGGTCGAATTCGACGCCAAAGTTGGCCGTCCGAATTCTTTAATTTGTACTTGTTAAATTCTATTTTTGAACCCGGGACTCCGGATTCAATTTTTGACACCACCAGTAGACTCGTGGCGTTATTCTAGCATGTTTTCATATAAAGTTTGCTTGATTTGAAGAACATGGGCCCTGGCACGCATTTCGGTGCAAAACGGGTCCCATATTCCGGGTCAACGGGTCACTTTGAGATTGGCTCATCGGAATCCAGTTCCGGATATATCATTGAGTTTGTATCGTCATTCTGGACTCGTTGACATATAATTTGCTGAGTTTTGAAGACATTTGCTCCGGCACGCATTTCGGTGCAAATCGGATTCCAAATGTCCACGTCAACGTGTCATTTTGAGATCGGCTCATCGAAATCCAGTTCCGGATATACCGTTGGGTTCGTATCATCATTCTAGATTCGTGGACATATAATTTGCTAGATTTTGTAGACTTCTATCCCGACATGTTTTTCGGTGCAAAGTGTGTCCAACGGCGGATATCATTTTGACCCAAAATTACTATTTTACCCCTGTATCTAAATTGGACTTATGGGTAGGCTATCCTAGCTAATTTGACCGTTCTGGACACGTTGGTGATATTTATTTTATCATCCGACAACATCTGTAGATTTTGCTTATGTATCATCCTTAATTTGTAATTAATTATTTTTCCAGAAATTGTTACTTTCTATTTTTAAATTTTTATATATATTTTAATTGCTGTAAAAATCTGAGAAAAATTGTATTTAAATACTATGTTAATTTAGCTAATTTAATATAAATTTTTTAGTATTTAATAAGTACTTTTGATATTTTATAAAAATAGGAAAACATAACTCATTTTCAGGATACATGTGTTTGTTGATTTTTAATAAATATCTATGAGGGTTTATAAATTTC
Organism: Iris pallida; assembly: GCA_029216955.1. Classification (NCBI taxonomy): domain Eukaryota; kingdom Viridiplantae; phylum Streptophyta; class Magnoliopsida; order Asparagales; family Iridaceae; genus Iris; species Iris pallida. The sequence goes on from JANAVB010041817.1 coordinate 2,882,004, forward strand.
AGAAAAATTATTATAAATTTCTATAATTAACAAGGATCATTTTGGTACTTTATTTTATGTATAATTGAGCTTTTTGTCTATCTCAAAAATTGTTGGAACTCAGTGTACAATCTGATTTATTTATAGAGTAATTACGACTTGCAATGTTTTGTGTTGTTTTGAGTTATTGTAGTATTGGACCTCACCCTACACTAGTGTAAAGGCCCTATAAAAATTAGTTTGGATATAGTGGCAATCCACATTAGACTTTTATGCTAGGTCCCCACTTGGCTAGTATCTAGTCAGGAGTCGTGTCACACAACTAGTGTAATCTTAAACATAACTTAGAGGCTGAGTTTGTATATCATTATTGACAGAACACCGGACATCTATATCTTCGTACTAGTATTCTTGCTTTGTTCGAGGCAAGTACATCTGTAAACTCATTTACTGTCTTTTAATGCTAGAACATGTATTAACCCTGTTAAAATACTGATCCTTGAGGTAGCAAGTTAAATCTTCACATGTTGTATTACTTTCAGTACCTGCCATGCTTAGGACAGTTCTTATATCTTCACATACTTCTTACTGATTCTCAGTACATGTTTCACTATGCTTTATACTACTATCAGTACCTATCGTGCTTTATACCGATCTCAGTATCTCTCACATGTTAGAATATGGGTTATAGGAAAACTGATAGTTGAATACGTGATCATGCCCCCTCTATCGTACCGAACAATGTCACATTTTATATGCATACCTTGCCGTAGGCCATTATCCCGCATTTCTGTACGGATGTACACCTATCCTTGTGCACTTGTACGTATGTACATTTTATTTACATGTGCCACAGCGCATTGTACACCTATTGACGATCACGTACCTGCTACAGTTTTAAATATTACATATACATCTTTCTATATGACATATGTGTCCTTGCCATGATAGACTATGAGATGCCATGTTCCCTATGTTACTATGATATTGTGATTCCAGTCATACTATGATTTTAGATATGCCATATTTCCTATGTTACTATGATATTGTAATCCCAGTTGTACCATGAGGCCATATTTCCAGTATTTTCTGTTTTATAGACTTATCACGCCATGTTTCTTGTTGTACATCTCTTTCATTATATATTCAGTACTTTAGTTGTAGAGGTTGTACTTGCTCCCGTCCTGACAGGATAACGTTGTAGGTTCACTTTTCGAGGAGGAAATGCTATGTGTTACATATTATGGCACTGATTTTGAGGACCTGGCCTTAGCTCCAGAAGAGGCCCCAGCAGGGAACCTTGCTTAGATATTTTTTTTATGTGTTTTGAGACTTAGACTTTGTTTTGAACTTATATTTAGATACTGGACTTTGTCTCTAGCTAGATACTTTGGAAGTGTATTATTAAGTCTGTACTTATTTACTTTCGCTTATAGATGCTGTGTTGTGATGAACCTCTAAATATAATATTAGAACCGTTAGCAGCTTAGATCCTTTATTATCTATACTTAGAACAACTTACTACGCTTTAACCAAGCGTAGGCTGGACATGGCTCGGCCCGGCCCAACAATTTGGGTAACGGGTTGTGACAATGCTGCTACCCTGCTGCCATGTACTGCAGCTGCCACTGCAGCTACTTGTAGCTGCTGCTGCTCCATCCTGCAGCCATTATGCTATGATCTCCCCTTCTATCACACATACTAACACCCTCACATCCCATATCTAAATTCTTCCTACATCATATACACTCACAAGCACTCAAACACACATACTCCTCTCTACAACACATAACACACTTAACTCTCTCACTTCTCACTAACAAAACACACATACAAACTAACACCACTCTCAAGCACACTCACAAGTGCACTACCAACACACACACCAATATATATATATATATATATATATACAATAACCCCCAAATCAGTCCACATATATAATATATACCAAAATTCATGTATCCACCTACAAAAGTGACTTGTAGGCCAAAAATACATAGATACTAACACATGTATTCAAATAAAAACCACTTGGGATATCCTAACCATGGCTAATCTATTCTCTAACATATACAAATCTGAAATTAGAAGACAAAATAGCCTATTGGACATAAACCCATCCTAGCCACTCTCGAAATTTCTCCATGGGTGATATCAAACACATCCTAACTTCCTAATGAGGACTCAAAAGAGCCTCAAAATTGAACCTATGGATTCAAAACACACATAATAGCTGTGTGTGTGTGTGTCCGTGTGTGTGTGTGTGTCCGTGTGTCCGTGTGTGTGTGTGTGTCTCTGTGTGTGTGTGTGTGTGTGTGGGAGAAGGAGGAGGAGGAGGAGTGTTAGGGTTTACCGGAGGGAAGGAGGACCAGCTCGGATTAGGGGAGGAGGAGGAGCTCGACGGGGGGGGGGGGGGGGTTGGGGTCGCCGGGGGAGGAGTCGCCGGAGGGGGGGGGGCGAGGGAGTCGCCGAGAGCTCGAGGGAAAATAAAAAATATAAAATTTTCGAGTGAGGGGGAAAAATGGAAACAGAACTGTGCCCTAAGTAAAAAAATTAGCGACGTCAACAGTTGACGTCGCTAAACATCACAACCTTTTATTATATGGCAACATATTTTAATAATATGTCGCTGAACGTCGCTATTCCGCGACGTAATATATCTACTGTCGCTGAACGTCGCTATTCAGCGACGATTTGCGATGTCAATAGAAGGAAGTCGCTATATTACATATTTTGCGACGGTATTTTGTTCCGTCGCTAAACGACGTCGCTAATGTAGCATATTTTAGTAGTGTGTTGATTGTTTACATTTTTGTTAATCATGATCCTTATTCTTGTATGTAGTCCGGATGGACTCCAAATTGGAATATATTTACTTTTACTAAGCAACTATACCATGTTAGCCATTAAAACCTGCAGTGGGATAACGCAAATGGATTCCTCACACCTTGCATTCTTAGTAATTAGGATTGTAATAATCATAGTTAGTTACTAATAGCGAGTCGTAAGATATGTTTTGTCGTGATAATTGAATACTTATATATTTTTAGTATTATTAGCGTTGTTTACTTTATGTCAATCCTACTATTAAGAAACACATTGGTACTGTACTGTCTTGACTTGTTTCATTACTGTTATTTACTATTACTGTTTAGAGTCACACTTAGAGACATAGACTATCGAAGGGTAATTTCCAACATCTTGTTCTTGTTTGATGTACGGGTTAGTCATTGAACTATCGATGGCTACGGATCTTTGTTTAGTTTTTCTTTTCCTTTGCTTGTATTATCATTTTGATTGATTAGTTTTCATGACTACTATAGATCTTTTCTTATGATACTTGTTATTGGGTTTTGAGCCGTCTAGTTTTGCATTGAATAGATTTCATAGCAGAGTCCGAGGGTCTTCTGTATCTTCCTCTCAATGGCAATCACTAGGAGGACAACGTCCTAGGAGCATGAGTGTGTTTCCTTCTCTATCCACTTGTAGTTATTTGTATTTTTTTTGGTTGTTTAGTCACATGCATATGTTAGCCTGAATTCCGGAAGATTGTTTTCGCCCACAAACAACTTGATTGTATATGTAGACTACAACTATATGTACGATCACGCACTAGTGTATACTCTTCCAGCTTCTTGATAATGTATGATATAGCATTTGAGACGCCTTACATTGCATGTGATTACTCTTAGGAGGCTGCTATTTTGCCCGCCCAGGGGCTGACCTGCCCCCACGTGGTGGGCGCCCATTGGCTCCCCCTCTTGGGTAGGCCCAAGTTACGACGGGAGGGGGGGCAATGGTTGCCCGCCACGTGGGCGCGGGCCAGCCCCACGGGCGGGCAAAATAGACTTTCCGTTACTTTTATTATTTTCTTGCTTGCAATGGATTGAGACTAAGATTATGTGGATCGTAGATCTTTAGATTGTAGCTAACCCCCTTATCTTGTATGATTGTGACCGTATTACGGGATGTCGAAGTACTTTGTCATGTGAAGTTGTCCAAGTTACGTCTCTGTTATCTGTATTTTGGATCTGGGGCATGCATGATAGAGGTAGGGAAGGAGGATGCAGTGACGTGGCTCGAGGAGGACCATGCGGAGGCAGAGGTTGAGACGTTTGTCGTGCTCGATGGCGTAATCGAGGATGCTATCCTTCTGTCATCCAAGAACCTCCTTCGGTGACCTCTTCCCCAACTCTCCACCTTCCACAACTCCTTTGTCATACTCCTCATACGCCTTGACTCCCCTTCTCTCTTCCCCTCTAGTCTTGACAACCAAATGTCGACCATCGGTCCTCTAAAGCAGGCCCCAAAAAGTCCTCGTCTCTCGTCCCTTGTTGTGCTCCTCCCTAGTCGTAAGACCACACCCCTCGCTATCGGCACCCATGGCTCAAGCTCCATCACCATCATCTCGCACGATCAAATACCATCATCTCGCACGATCAAATACCCTCATCTCGCACGATCAAATACCCTCATCATTAGTCTTCTTGCTAGCGTCTCTCGTCGCAACAATCGTGGATAGCAACCCTCTCATGTTGCACCCCAATCGGAACTTGTACCTCTTTTTGATTGGAGATGGAGATCATGGAGAGCGGAGTTTGGAGGATATGATCAAGGGATGAAGATGAAGGGTTGTCGGGGCTAATTTGGTGGTCAATTTTATTTCTTTTTGAAGAAAAAGTTAACCGGTAACCAACGGAGGGTAGCAACTTGCAAGTCGTCAACATTTTAGGATATTAACTGGTATAATATAAAATTTTAGAATATCAAGTTAAAAAACTGGAATAGTTCAGGGTATTTAGTTACAATTAAATCTTATATTCATCAAATTGTGTGAATTGTATTCCACTGTGATTGTGTGACAAATCATTGGAATAATTTATGAAAATTTTAGATTCCACCAATGGTGTATGAAGTAAATAGAAAAGAAAAAAAGGGTTTGAATTTGCACATATTGTGACTAGTTAAGAAGGAGGAAAATAAATTAAGAGGAAAGAAGATCTGAAGAAGGGTTTGTTAATTTAGATGCCATAAAGTAGAAACTAAATGCTGTGGGTAAGAATTCTTCAGTGCCTAAAGTCTATGCCATGCTACGTTCTGTCCTAATTAGCACTCTTTTGCATGTGCTACCCATCACATAATGATTGATTGGCCTCTTGTCTCATCTGCTTGTAGGACTTAATCTAAAGGTGACAACACCTCATATAATTAACACACTTTTTTTTTCTTTGACAATTTGATGATCTCTTTCCACACCAAAGTCCTCCACTCGCCTCTATAAAAATCTACAAAATCTACATCTTTTCCTAAAGGGCAGATTTAATTATAGAAATCATGATCATTTCTTGATGATAAGTTCTCTCAAGCCTAGCTACTCTACCATTTCTAGGAAGAAAAATATTCAATAGATAGATCATGGATTTTGAAATTAATTTAACTTACAATTCTATATAGAAGATTTATCTTTTACTTTTGTATAGACACTATTTTAATTTGATTAGAGTTCTTATAGAGCAAGATTGTATATTTATGTCTAGTAGAGTTCTATTGGTAGTTCAATTGAATTTGTTTTTTAACATAGGCTCAAATATTACATTGTACTATTATAAATATATAATATATCATCTAATATATATGATTAATTAAAGGAAGTGACCTCTACATTAATTAATGTACACCATCCAATATATTTATATATATATATATATATATATATATATATATATATTCCTATATAAGATCAATGATATGAACTCTACATGTTAATATGTCATGAGAACATAAAGTCTGACAACTCGGACTTTGTTTAATCTAACAAGTTGGACTTAGCGATTAGCATGGAATATTAATTAAGAAGGTGCTTAAGACCATTGTTAGCAATCAACCGAATAAAATGTGTATTATACGCAAATTTTTTCGTATCTTACATAAACGTATAATACTTACGTACTTTTGAAAAAATCGGATTTGAAAAAATCTAACAATTTTGACTTTCTTGACTCTTGTTGCTATTAGATATTAAGACTGACACAATTATCAAAAATTATCAAAAAAAGAGAAAAAAAGTCTCACAGTAACCAAAAAAGAAACTCAAGAGTCTTTGCACATGTTGCTTGCAACAATCAAAGAAAAATCTTTCGATTTTACATCATCCAACCTCTTCTTATTCTCACACTGAACCCTTGTTTATGAAGGAGTAGAGGTGGGTGGGCCCTATATATATGTCGAATTTTTAGTGCCGAATTGGTTCATATGAAACGTACTAAACACGAATTAAATCTGATCCGAATATTTTTTGTTAGACGAATTTTTGACCGAATTTTTGACCGTATTTTACTTATATTGTGCCGATTTATACTCGTCCTTTTTGTCGCTCCGAATTTTTTCCGTTTGCCGAATTGCTAACAAGGCTTAAGACAGAAAAACACTGAAGAATCCTCCATTAGTATAAGACACTACACTGAAAAAATAGTTCAATTAATTATAAGCACAAAGTCATAGATTTGTTAGCCCCTTAAATATTAAAATCAATCAACAATACAATTTTTTTTTAAAACAAGATCATTTAATTCCCATCGAATTCAAAATAAAGTTGGCACCGAAACAAGGGATCTATGAAAATTGGGGTCGTTGCTGCAAGAAAATTTTCAACAGAAAATGTTTGGCTCTCTCATTTCTAGTATTATGAGTAATTACATGTGGACCAGGACAAAGACCCTTTCATGTGGGTTATTTTAGATTCGAAATATTTTCGTGAGCTTATTTTCTAACTCATATATAGTTGTTTGTGATCTAATTATAAGGTTTTTATGAATTTTAGAGCCTTAAAACATAAAATGCCAACTCTAAACAGGATCCGTCCGGAGGATTGGATTGTTTTAGCCGAAAATAATTTTGGTTGTCCTTCACTCATATTGAAAATATATATATTTAAGTTGGATCTGTACTGGACTTGGTCCTAAAAAAAATTAAATGGCCTTGGGGGTTGCTATATGGAAGAAACGTTGTCTAAGTCCAAAGTATTGTCAGTCTTATCTCTGGTTGGCCTTACTCTAAATGAGGTAACATCTTTTGACTTGCCTCCTAATTGCATGATAGTATTGTGTTCTCATGATGGATTGAATTTCATGAAGTGTTGTTGTCAGAATCATATCGGACTAGCGGATGGACCGGATCTGACCGGATTTTGCCAAAAAATTATCCATTAGAACTAGAATCGAGATTTTTTTAAGAATCGACAGTTTTTTTTTTCTTTTCAAAATCGAGGTTTAATCGGTGAATCAACCGAACCGGTACACAATTGAACCAATCGATTATGGTTTCTTTTAAAAAAAAACTCAAAAAAAATTATCATGTGAGATTTGGACCATTTGGTTCTTGATTTGGTTTTGAGAGACCTTATAGTTGTAAAATCAAGCCAAACCAAACATATTAAGAACCAAACAAAACAAAAAAGTAAATGTTGATATCTTACATATTTGAACCAAACCAAACCAAGTCTATTTGAATCCCGTTTGAATCCTGGTTGAACCTCTATCAGACATGTACCAAAGATTTCTGGTTCAATCATCGGTCCGATTTTTTAAAACATTAATTTCATGTTGTGTGGTGACCATATCTGCGTTAGACATTCATGTTTATTTATTAATCCTCATTATAACACTAATAATTAGGTTGATAATCATAATCTAATGACATCCTCATGACATCATGGCAGCCCCATCTATGGGCCAGGACTCTAATTAGGACCCCCATGTGAGTGTGTCCAAAATACTCATGAACAACTACTCCCCCTTCAAATTTCCTCTGCACCTTTTTGCTTGCCTGCTCCTTATATACAACACACATCATAACCTACAATTATTTAGTCCCCCACCACAACATATAGTACTGAAAATTAGCAAAAGTTATCACCTACCATAGAAATGAGTCACACACATATATATTAGAATTTAAAATAGGGGTAATTAATATTTAGATCCTAGATTTTATATCAATTTAGAGTTTAAACTCTCATATATCTAATTAAAAAATTTAGACCTTGATTTTTTTTTCTTTCTATTATACTCTTCATAACCTATATATAAAAATTTCATTATCAAATGCGAAAGGAGGATATAATAGAAAAAAAAACCCAAAAAAAAATCAGGATCTAAACTATCCAATTGAACATGTCAAGACTAAGGGTATGCTTGATAATTTGAACCGACCGTTTATGAGAACCTCTGCTTGTTAATTTTTTTAATGAATTATCAAGCATAGATTGGACCGATTTAAAAACTATTACCTAAAAACCACCCAAAATTGGATCTCTCATAACCGCTCATAAGCTCATAATCGGTACTCTGGAAATATCTCATAACCGCTCATTGGTGATTTATATTGATATAACACTTAGGGTTTATATACTAATTAGCCCTTTAAAATAGGAGAGGTACAAACAAAAAGAGCTATTGCAAAAAGAAAGAGAGAGAGAGAGAGAGAGAGAGAGAGAGAGAGAGAGATGGAAGGATCAACATAACGAATCACGAGAAAGAACCAAAGCAAAAACCACTTTTTTTCCCTTTGTTGTTGGTGATCACTTTGGAATTTCCTTCACTCTTCACACCCCCTGCCATTTGACCGAGTAGTAGTAGTGCTTCTAAACCCCTCCTATTTAAGCACACGCACACACTCTTCACTATGGATTCACACACACAAGTTGTAGCTTAGCTTAGCTTAGCTTAGCTTCAATTCACTCTCTCGATCGAGACATGATGGCCTTGGATAACTACTTCCTTGGCTCCCTTGATTGGGATCCACAATCCTTTGGGCTCGGAGATCTTCGTTGCATACTCCCACTTGGTAATTCTTCCGTCGCTATTTTGCAGTATTTTTGTAACGTTTTTTTCCGAGTAGAAAAAAATGTGCCACTTACCAAACAACCGGTGCGCGGTACCACGACAGGCACCGTAACAGAGTCTCCGATGTCGTCGGAGGCGTCGACGGGGTACCTGCAGGATGCGGTGGCCGACTGGAACGACCGGTGCAAGCGGCGGAGGGTGGAGGCGGCCGCCGCCGCCGGAGATCTCGAAGATCAAGATCTCCAAGTACAGGATTGTACATTATTACAATTTTGTATATATGATTAGTACGTGATTACTAGACCTAACCCTTTCTTGGCTGGTTAATGTGGGCATGCAGGGGTTTTGGGATTCAAATTCTACTCTTGATTTGAATTGCTTATTCCAAGAGAGTAGTACTACTAACACAGGTAACAAAGAAAAGAACCGAGACTTCTACGAGAAATTATTCAGTAAGTCGGACTCATCGTACATCTTGATTCTCTTTTACTTGATGGCATGGAGATGAAGACTGATTCAGGTTACCACTGTGTGCACTCTTATTTTCATACTATCAAGTGGAGGAGAATCAAGGTGCACGATGAGCCCGCTCAGTTAATAATTTCTCACATTGTTTAGTGCAAATTATTCAATGAGTCGGACTCATCGTGTATCTTGATACTCTTTCACTTGATGGTACGGCGATAAGGAAGACTGTTTCAGGCTGCCACTGCGTGCACTCTTATTTCTATGCCATCAAGTGGAGGAGAATCAAGGGGCACGACGAGTCCGCTCAGCGAATAATTTCTTACATTGTTTAGTGCAAATTCTCACACAATGACTAGAACAACTGCTCAGAATTCTTGTTATGGACTGTTTGTTCAGTACTGTTCCAATTTGCAAGCTGCTGTCATGTAATGAAAATCACTATTTGCAGCATTTATATGCACCTGCTTTTGTGAAATATAATTTTTGTCATCTTCGAGAATGTGCATGATAGGTCCAAGAAAATAAATGCAAACTAGCTAACTAGCTAGCCAGCCAGCTAGTTCCTTCGTAGTTGCTGAAATTTTACTTCTCTAGGAAAAAAATGCAATATATTGAAGAATATGTGTGTGTTTTGTGTAATCACAGATGAGTTCATCATGAACTTCTCCATGCCCATGAAGGAGACTGCGCTTGAGCCACCAAAACTCCAAGAGGATCTCCTCTCTCCCCCTTCCTCGTCTCAGGAGTGCTCGATGACCGACAACGAGCAAGACTGCTCGAGGAACTCCAAGCCTTCTTCTCAACTACTTGCTCCTAGAGGTATTGATCATATCTAACCATATTAGTTACTCAGGGCCGGCCCACGGATAAGTCAGAGAAGACTTCGGATTTGGAGAATCCCTCTCTTCTTAGGGCAACCCTTAGATTCAGTGTGATTTCAGTAGAGGTCGGGGTCGCGGATTACCCTTCAGTATCGACCTACAATAAAAGTCAAGAGGCAGCCAAAACTAGCAACGGATAGGACAACCCGACCTCCTGGGCCGGCCCTGTCAGGGGAGGATCCAAGCATAAGTTGGGGTAGGCTGGATCCCACCCCCAAAGAAAATTTACCTTTTTTACATATATATTTTTTTTTTGATTTTTTTTATATGGATTAGCCCACTTCTAACTCATTCAAATTTATGGTAACCTATTCAAGCTACAGTTTCTAGATCCGTCCATGGGCCTTGTTAGTACTACATTATTAGGAGAGGGTCATCTGGCGTGCTATAAGGTTTTTGCTGTTTTTGTCGTGGAAGATCGATCGATACAAGTTCGAGTCACGAAAAATCTTGCATAAAACTACATATTATGCAAAAGAGGGAGTATCGTGACACTGGAATATCCTTTATTAGTACTACATTCTTATATAATTCTATATTTGTTACAGACGACAAATGCGAGCGCGATCCAAGGCAGAGGAAGAAGAAGGTCGTGTACCCGTTCGCGGTCGTGAAGCCGGGAGGAGTGGAGGGAGACGTGACGCTGGCCGACATCAATGAGAGGATGCTCATGCGGCCGACCCGTCCGGTAAAGCACCCGGTAGGCGAGTTCGCCTTCCGGCCGTGCGTTACCGGAGACGGCGGACCGGGGCTGTCGGGGAAGGCGGTGGTGGGGCTCACAAGGATTCATACACAAGGGAGGGGCACCATCACAATTATAAGGACAAGAGGGTGAAACTCATGAATTATAAGTGTAACTATGTACAAAAAATGTGGTTATGTAATTGTAATGTTTTCATAACTAATATTTGCGGGCAACATCTATATGCTCTTCATATATATATTTTCTAAGTTATAACTAAATTTTACTATATATATCTCTATAAAATTTAGATAAAGTTCATTATTTAAAGTGTTTTCTCTTCTTTGAAGTCAGCCGCCAACTCATAGTTTACAGTGAGTTATATTATCATATGCAATATATATATATATATATATATATATATATATATATATATATATATATATATAACTCTGAGAAATAATAAGTAGATGATGATGAAGAATTTTTGTTTCTTTTGCATTGTATAAGTACTATTAACTACCAGTCTAATTATAGAAGTAGCCTTTGTCTAGGCAAGGATATGATATACATATTTGAAATTTTATTTTTCGAATTTTTTTCCTTTTATTTTTTGAAAAAAGATAAAGCTTAAAAAGTTGATATACATATTCAAAATTTTATTTTTAGAATTTTATTTCTTTTATATTTGAAAAAAAAGATAAAGCTTAAAAGTTGCTGTGGTACTGGTACGTACATGTCCAACTTTTTTCACACACGACTTATATATATATATATATATATATATGAAAAATTCTACAATACATCTATCCTTTTTGGATATATCGATACATCCGAAATCTGGACCGTTGGATGTTAATCCAACGGTTCAGATTAAATTCAGATGAAATAATGCAGGAGACATCATTTAATGCTGTTTTTGACTTTTGACCTCTTGTTAACTTGCTATAGCAGGTCATTCTTCAATGCAATTTTTCAATGAACACCCTAAATTAACTCATATTTACTTTCTCTTTCGTCTATGTAATTTAATATTTTGTGCAACTACGTATATAAAACAATAATTGTGTGTCGGCCGGAAAGGAAGGACACAGTGTGTCCAGGTCTGTAGGCTATGTAGACGACGACACCACCGTCGCTGGCGATCTAGATGGTGACACCGACGACGAATGGTACATTTAGGACGGAGAATGGTACATTTAGGAAGCCGATAAAAGCTCATTCTCTCAAATCTCTTCTTTGTGTAAGTTAAATCCAAGGAGGACACAATCCCTAAGGACACAGTGTGTCCAGGTCTGTAGGCGATGTAGAAGACACCACCGTCGCTGGCGATCTAGATGATGACACCGACGACGAATGGTACATTTAGGACGGAGAATGGTACATTTAGGACGGAGAATGGTACATTTAGGAAGCCGATAAAAGCTCGTTCTCTCAAATCTCTTCTTTGTGTAAATTAAATCCAAGGAGGACACAATCCCTAAGGACACAGTGTGTCCAGGTCTGTAGGCGATGTAGATGACACCACCGTCGCTGGCGATCTAGATGATGACACCGACGACGAATGGTACATTTAGGACGGAGAATGGTACATTTAGGACGGAGAATCACTACAAAAATTTGTCAGATTATCGACGTCTAAATACGTCGCTAATCTCATCGAAAACGTTGCTAAATCAATTTAGCGACGTTTATGGCGACGTTTCAGGAACGACGGAAAAAAACGTGTCGCTAAACGAGAAAACGTCGCAAAACGTTGCTAGGGCGACGCTATTTTGCGACGTCAATGACGTCGCTAATTAGCGGCGTTATTTGCGACGTTTGTTATTTGACGCTAATCAGCGACGTAAAAGGCGATGTTATAGCGTGGTCGCCGTTTAGCGACAGATTTGCGACGTTTTGGCGACGACGAGCTGACATCAGATTTGGTGCCACGTGTTGCCATGTCAGAATTTAACGATGCTTTTAGCGACATTTTCTGGCGTCGCTAATATGTAGCGACGAATACTAACATCGCTAAAAACGTCGCTAAATTAAAAAAATATAAAAAAATAGGTTCCAGAAAGCAAATGATGCTGGAGCTGGAGCCTAAGCCAAAATACAGAAAACAAAATACAGAATACAGAATCCAATTCCTGGGTTTGCCGACCCCCTCGGTGGAACACTCAACACCGGCACGCACAATACATTCCAGAATATACAAAAAATATAAAAAAATACTATCCGCAATGAACAACGTCAATATATAATATCCTCATCACAACCAAATCAATATCCGCAAATACGTACAAAATCAGTATCCTCAACGAAAAAATTGAATATCCCCAAATACGTACAAAGTAAAAATACAAAATACAGAATCTAATCCCTGGGTTCGCCGAAAATACAAAAACAAAGATTGACACACAGTTCTAATTCATATGTATTTTAAGTGTGAGAACGGATGGCTCAGAATACAACCCAAAATTCATTCTAGCATACATTAGTGTGAATCATCTATGTTCTGTGCATATGGTGTAGTATACGTTCTTATCGAATCTAGTATCTAGTATCTGAAGAATGTAACAGAATCAAGATGAACTCACATAATGTAATACTAAGACATCATCTACTACTATATAAGATATAGTGATAGGTTGTCGTATCATCATTGCCGAGGGATGAGGGTCGCAGGACAATCAACTTTATCTACGGCTACATAGTTTCTGCCTCGCCAGTCGAATGGCTGCAGGGACTATGTCCTGATCACCATGTCGTACCATAGTTTCTGTCTCGCCAGTCGAATGGCTGCAGGACTATGTCCTGGAGCTGGAGCCAAAATACAGAATCCAAAATACAAAATACAGAATCTAATCCCTGGCTTCGCCAAAAATACAAAAACAAAGATTGACACACAGTTCTAATTCAAATGTGTTTTAAGTGTGAGAATGGATGGCTCAGAACACAACACATTATAGCATACATTAGTGTGAATCATCTATGTTCTGTACATATGGTGTAGTATACGTTCTTATCGAATCTAGTATGTAGTATCTGAAGAATGTAACAGAATCAAGAATGAACTCACATAATGCAATACTAAAACATCATCTACTACTATATAAGATATAGTGATAGGTTATCGTATCATCATTGCCGAGGGATGAGGGTCGAAGGACACTCAACTTTATCTACGGCTACATAGTTTCTGCCTCGCCAGTCGAATGGTTGTAGGGACTATGTCCTGATCACCATGTCATAGTCCAATACAATCCAGAGATTGACACAATACTAATTCATATATGTAGTCCAATACAAATAGTCTAATACAAAAACAACCCACAATACAAATAGTCCAATACAAATAAGTACTAATAGCTAATGAGAACCACGCAGCTCACGCAAACGCTCAGTGATACGATCACGCAACCACCTCGAAAAAGTGGGATCGACGGCGTTTGGATGGATGTAGTCCCTTGCAAGTGCTGCATCAATAGAACTCCCGGTCTCACTAGCTACCGGTGCCACTTCCTTCTTAACAGTAGGAGGAGCCACCTCAGCATTCACTGTTTTTCTCAAACGACGTGCCGCTCCTCGGGTCATGGGTGCCATCTGGTAAAATCAATATTCACAGGGGAGAGCAGTTGAAAATGAATGAGAGAACTATCAGAGAATCACATAAAACTAACTAGAACTGAAATACAGTAATTGACAAATAAATGAGAGAACTATCAGATGTGATACTTAAGTATCAATGCGATACTCGAGTATCGGTATTGTGATTGCGATACCGATACACATAGGAATGGTATGATACTCAGAGTATCGGTATATATCGGACCATTCCGTATTACTCAGAGTATCAGTAATACAAAATAACAAAAATATAATACGTATAAAGAATTAGAAAACTTACATAAGCTTTGGCAGCCATCTTCTTCGTCATCTCTGTCCAGAAATCCGCTCTGAGTCAATCTTTTGCCCCAGAGCTCGAGTGGACATCCTTGAGTAGGACGTATACTCTGAGAGATCACCTTACAAGAATGATATCAATAGTGGGATTGAGTGTTGGAGGAGATATTATCAGAGTATACGTCCTACTCAGATGGGTCTCTCACCGTTACTATTTTTTTCTGACAGCATGGTAGATGTGCTCCGTCAACAGATTCTTGCTCTGAGCCAAAACTTTGTCCCGAAGCTCAATTGGACATCCTTCGTGTAGAGCTCGAGTAAAAGGTTCCTGACAGCATGGTGGTCTCCTTTGTCAAAGGATTCGTGCTAATCCCACAAAGGTTGTGGAACGAGAAAGAATCCTTTGACAAAGGAGACCACCATGCTGTCAGGAACCTCTCGCTCGAGCTCTATACGAAGGATGTCCAATTGAGCTCCGGGGCAAAGTTTTGGCTCAGAGCAAGAATCTGTTGACGGAGCACATCTACCATGCTGTCAGAAAAAAATAGTAACGGTGAGAGACCCATCTGAGTAGGACGTACACTCTGATAATATCTCCTCCAACACTCAATCCCACTACTGATATCATTCTTATAAAGGTGATCTCTCAGAGTATACGTCCTACTCAGATGGATCTCTCAGAGTATCCTCTCCGGTTGGTTGTCCTAATTCATGTGTTTTAAGTGTGAGAACGGATGGCTCAGAACGCAACCCAAAATTCATTCTAGCATACATTAGTGTGAATCATCTATGTTCTATACATATGGTGTAGTATACGTTCTTATCGAATCTAGTATGTAGTATCTGAAGAATATAACAAAATCAAGATGAACTCACATAATATAATACTAAAACGTCATCTACTACTATATAAGATATAGTGATAGGTTGTCGTATCATCATTGTCGAGGGATGAGGGTCGTATGATAGTCAACTTTATCTACGGCTACATAGTTTCTGCCTCGCCAGTCGAATGGCAGCAGAGACTATGTCCTGATCACCATGTCGTACCATAGTTTCTGCCTCGCCAGTCGAATGGCTGTAGGGACTATATGTCCCGATCACCATATTACCAATTAACCAACCAACAAAACTACTTGTTACAAATATCGGCACTATCGGTGTGTTCGAATCGTAGTTTCATATTTTTCGGTGTCGGAAAACAAATAATTATTACAAAATTATCAGATTTTTCGGCACTATCGGTGCCCCTGACCAAGCCACCCCCACACCACCCCTAGCCCTAACCCGAACCCTACTCCTAGCACCCCTCCCCCAGCCGCCCTCGTCCCTCCTGCGCCGAAGAGAGTGAGAGCGCCGGAGAGAGTGAGAGAGAGGGAGGGGAAGAGTACCACGTACCGGAGAGGGAGGAGAGTCGCCGGAGAGAGTGACAGCGCCGGAGAGAGTGAGAGCGCCGGAGGGGGAGAGGAGAGTCGCCGGAGAGAGTGACAGCGCCGGAGAGAGTGAGAGCGTCGAATGGGAAATGAACCCTAACCCGAACCCTAACCCTAGCTCCCCTCCTCCAGCTGCCCTCGTCCCCCCTGCCCCACCCCCCCAGCCACCCCCACTCACCCCCAACCACCCGCATCCCCCCTGCACCTCCCTCCGAGCCACCCGCACCCCCCCAAACCACCAACAACCAAAATAGACGGAGAGAGAGAGAGAGGGAGGGGGAGAGTCACGTACCAGAGAGGGAGGAGAGTTGCCGGAGAGAGTGAGAGTCGCCGCCGGAGAGAGTGAGAGCGCCGGGGAGGAGAGAGAGTGAGAGAGGAAAATAGGAGAAAATGAAACTTTGGGGCGGAGATATAATTAGAATTTAGCGACGCTTGAACTACCGTCGCTAAATACGTCGCTACTAGCGACGTCCCAGCGACGACTGGGTCATGTGCTTAATGTACGTTGTTGTTTCGTCGCTTAGGTCGTCGCTAGTAGCGACTGTGAGCGACGTTTATATAAAACGTCGCTAATGTACACAATTTAAAGACGTTAATCTAACATCTCTAAATATACGTCGCCAATTGAGCAGATTTTAGTAGTGAATGGTATATTTAGGATGGAGAATGGTACATTTAGGAAGCCGATAAAAGCTCGTTCTCTCAAATCTCTTCTTTGTGTAAATTAAATCCAAGGAGGACACAATCCCTAAGGACACAGTGTGTCCAGGTCTGTAGGCGATGTAGACGACACCACCGTCACTGGCGATCTAGATGATGACAACGACGACGAATGGTACTTTTAGGACGGAGAATGGTACATTTAGGACAGAGAATGGTATATTTAGGACGGAGAATGGTACATTTAGGAAGCCGATAAAAGCTCGTTCTCTCAAATCTTTTCTTTGTGTAAATTAAATCCAAGGAAGACACAATCCCTAATTTTAGTTATTGTTTAGCAGAGTCTGCTTAGTTGTTGTAAAATTGTGGTGTTGCTTCTGTGACACTTTCATCTTTAATCTCATATTTTCTATGAATATGTGTTCTGTTTGATTTTGATTTAGTAATCTTTCCGTAATTAGTTTTTTTGTTTCATCTAACAATTTAATATTTTTGTTATAAAGCTACAGGCCATGGTGGTGGTGGTGGAAGGAGAAACGGAGATGAAGAAGGAAAGAAGAAGTTCCGGTTCGCGGCGAACTTCGTCGAGTTCTTCAATCAAACAGAATTAAACCTCTTATAGAGTTCCTTAATTGAAGTTGATCATGATAACCTTTTGTATTTTTCAAACGGCTAGTAGAATCTTCCTCGAGCCCTCCTCAATCAAACGGCTAGTAGATTGTTTGCTAGTCTCAAAATTTATTTGTCTTTCCATCTTCCTCACTTTTTGTACTTCTCTCTTGCTATATATACAATAGTTTTCTTATTTCATAGTACTATTGTTTATTCTGAAATACATAGAATAGTTGTTTGAAATACAATAGTTTTCTTGTTCTCAAGATGTCTACTCGTGTGGTGGGAAATGTAGAAGACGTAGAAGATTGGTTGCCAGCTCCAAATGGAACCTTCATTCCGTGTATGTTACATAGGATTGTAGATCAACTGTCGACGATTTCAGCTGATGTTGCATTGATCAATTCAAAGCTTTGTTCAATAGAAATTGAACAAATGAATTTTTCTCGACGTTTGGAGAAGATTGAAGAATCTCCAGCTTTAAAGAAGGCATCTTCATATGGAGTATTTAATAATGTGAAGGTGGTTTTCGTTGAATCTTCTTCCGATGAGGAGGACGTGGGGCTACAGTCTCGTAGTAAAGCATTGGACCGAATTCTCGCATTGTCTCCTACAGAAGAAACTGACTTTAGCAGTTCTTCGAAAAGAATGTGTAAAAATTTAGATCCGGTCACACCATCGAAAAGTTTAACAAGGGGTTCAGTCTCGAAGCCTAGCAATTATACTAGTGGTTCTTCGAGTTATTACGACTATATTTTTGCCGATGATAGACCTGACGAGTAAGTAATATGAGTTTTGATTTAATTCCAACAGTTTTTTTCTCCTAATTTATTCGTTTCTTTTCTTAGAGAAATAATATCATCTTGTAACAAAATCTATGCGTCTCGGTTTGAGATGAAGACCATAGCTCCTTTAACGAGAATTAAAATTGGGGTATGTATAGATAGTATATTTTTTCTTAGATGCCATCTATGTTTACTTCGATTCCATCGTTGACATTTTTAATGATTTATTCAGATTGTAGGCATTATCTCTGCTCTTCTCACCACGGAGGAACGGAAAAGAACCTCCAATAAAGCTAATGTATGGTTTTTACCAATAAAGATATCGGTGAGTGAGCATTTTATTCTTTAATGTATATGCATTAACAATTTTCTCGTTTGTTTGTCCTTCGTAATGTATTAATTGATGTGTATGTAGAAAGAAACGTTACCTACATCCGACAAAAAGCTTCATGAAATATGGAAGAAGTACAAATATTTTTAGGATTACATGGGATCTTTAAGCACTTGTAACGAGGTATTAATGTATTTCTGTTTAAATATTAATCCTAATTTTCTAAAAATTTACTAATTTGTTTTACCTAATTAATCCTGATTCAGATATACATATCCATTCTTTTGGACGGACACTATACTCTTGCAAGAGTTCTGGTTAAAACAAGGACTGTTGAAATTTGGGACTCATTTGCATCTAAAGGTGATCCGATTCAAAACAAAACGGTCATAAAAAAAATAGTAAGCTCATATTCATCAATTTTTATAAATTGGGTACAAGATACGCGGTATACTAATACATATTGTATTATGGTAATTATAGCTTTCAAATTTGGATCTCTTTCTCGAAGAAGAGATTTTGAAGTTGAGAGATGCTAGGTTCAACTTTTCTACTTTTGCAATAAAACGTTGTTCTTATGTTCTCCGTCAAGGCAATTTTGTTGATTGTGGAATTTTTGTAATTGCATTCATGAAAGACCGATGTAGTCTAGACTACCATTCTCTCAATGTAAGTCTGAAAAAATGTCGTCAAAAACTTACACTTTTAGAGCAATATTTTTGATGTTATGTTTGTTATATGCAGTTTGATGCGGGAATGGAAAGACGCAAAGCTGCTGAATGGATTACAACTTCAGAGCACAATGAAGTACTAAAAGGAGTCCAATCTGAAATGATTGAATATGGAAGACGATGATTTTTTTTCTTCTTCTTTTATATCTAATGTATTATATTCATTTGTTTTGTTGAGTTGTAATGACATTTTTGCCAAACGATTTCGATTCTTTTTGATTAAGCAGAATCATTTTTGCCCTTCAAATTAATATAATTAAGCAGAAAGGAGTTCAAACGGTTTCGATTCTTTTTACCCATCCATCGAATGACGTTTTTTGCCCTTCTAATTAATTCAAAACACCCCCGAACCCTTTTATTACAAAAAAAAAAGAAAACCGTTTCGATTCTTTCTCTACTTTCATACTCCACTATGTACTCAAACCTAGGTCATTCTCCTCCAAAATCTTCAAACCTTCCTCCCCATTCGCAATCTTCACACCATGTCGGCATCAGCGGCAGAATCATCACCGGCAGCATCACCAATTAGAGAAGATGCACCAGTTACAAAAAATCCAAAAAGGAAAGACGGAGAACAACCTAAACCCTATTCTAAGAAAGTTTCACAGAAGAAAAAGGGAAAAGTTGCTAAACAAAAAGTAGTGCAAGAAGAAGTGCAAACAAAAGATATAACTTTGAATTTATATTCGCAAATTCTGTATATATTACACGGAGAATGACATTCTCCGTCATAAAACGCATTTGAATGTTCATTCTCCCTGTCAAATTACACTTGGAATGTCATTCTCCATTTAAATTAAATCAATAATATCATTCTCAATTTACTTTAACGGAGAATGGCATTCTCAGTGTTAAAACACATGAGAATGCTATTCTCCGTGTTAATTTAAACGTAGAATGTTATTCTCCGTTTAATTTGAAACGAAGAATTCTATTCTCCGTGTTAAATTAAACGTAGTATGGCATTACAAGAGTTAAAACGAAAGAGAATGCTATTCTTCATTTTTTTACAAACGGAGAATAGCATTCTCCGTTTCCAATTACACGGAGAATAGCATTTCCAGTGTTAAAACGATTGAGGATTCTATTCGCCGTTTAATTTGGAACGGAGAATGGAATTCTCCGTCTAACTTAAAACGGAGAATAACATTCCCAGTGTTAAAATACATTAGAATGTTCATTTTCCGTTTTATTTTAAACGGAGAATGACATTCTCCGTGTTAGTTTACACGGAGAATGTCATTCCAGTGTTAAAACCCATAAGAATGGCCATTCTCCGACCTAATTTTTTGTTTTTTTTGTTTTGTAGAAAAAATCTGTCAGGAATAAGGATTCAAGACTTTTCTGTTCTACCTTCAAGCCAATGCTAAATCTTATGGAGAAGGTCAATCAAGATGTTGGCCGTTTACCTGAGCCAGTTATTGATTCCTTGAAGAATACCGGTTTCTGGAATTTTGTCGAGATTTTCTACCAAAACAGAGTCCACGTCTCCGAATTGGCCAAGGTAACGGAAGGGCTTGAAAATTTAATTACAAGTTACACAAAAGAAGAAGATGGCGTCGGGTGCTTTGAATTGAGCACCACTGTTAAAATCGCGCCAAGCGTCGACAATATGGCAGTCATCTTCGGTCTACCGCTGAATGAAGAAAGCGATAATGATATTTTTTTTACAGAAGATTGATAAAGGAAAAACAACAGCAACCCACACCACCAGCATCATTGAGCCTGTGTAGAGATCACTTCACAAGATTGCTGGCTAATTCTAAGGGCAAACACGCAGAAGTCACGAATAAGGAAGTGAGAGACAAGTTCTTTGAATTGTTACGACGGCTTCGTGGCGGAGATAACACTGTCAATCCAGATGATTTGGCCAAGCTAATAATCTTCCACTCGTGCCAAACAGTATTCTTCACAAAGTCTGGTGGTTCAAATTTGCCGTACAGATTCTTGGCCTTGGTAGACAGTGTGGACGTCATCAACAATATATGCTGGCCAAGGTTAATCCTGGCATATGTAATGGATAGCATAAAGAGGAGTAGAAGCAAAACTGAACGGGGGATTACTCAATGGCTTTCCATAAATTAGAAGGTTGCACAATATACTTCCTCTATTGGTTTGCAGAATATAGTAAATTTATGGAAAGGAAGTTCGCCCCAATTCCTGATTACCCAAGATTTTTCACATGGAATGGGTACGAAATCTCAAACTTCCTCAAGGCCGAATATCACAACAAAATGAGATCGAAGATGATATTGGAAGATCTGGTTATACCTGTTGGGGAAGAAGAAGGGCACAAAGAAGATGAGCAACCTATAGAAGAAGTTGAAAAAAAGGGAGAGGAAGAACACCAAAAAGCAGGTGGGGATAATTTTGATGAACAACGGATACCACAGCATCATGAAATAGGCGCTGTGATGGACGACTCAGCAAAGGAATTAGAGGATTTGAGAAGACATCATTATGATATTCTTGCACAGAATGAAGAACTCAAAGAAAAGTTAAAAGAGATGGAGGCACAAGGAGCGCAGTTACGTGCAGCCAACCTTGAGAATGCCATACTCAAAGAAAAGCTGAAAGAGTTCGAGGCAGAAGAAGCGCAACAACGTGCAGTCAACGTTGTGATGGAGGGCTCTGTGCATGAACTGGAGGATTTGAGAAGACATCATTCTGATATTCTTGCGCAGAATGAAGAACTCAAAGAAAAGTTAAAAGAGATTGAGACACAAGGAGCGCAGTTACGTGCAACCAACCTTGAGAATGCCATACTCAAAGAAAAGCTGAAAGAGCTCGAGGCAAAAGAAGCGCAACAACGTGCAGTCAACGTTGTGATGGAGGGCTCTGTGCATGAACGGGAGGATTTGAGAAAGCAGAATTCTATTCTTAATGCAGAGCTACATGTACAAGGTAAAATCTTTTCTATTTCAAATTTCTGATTTATAATCTTCCAGGAGAATGGCTATTCTCCGTGTATTATAAACGGAGAATGGCATTCTCCGTGTTATTTGAAACGGATAATTGCTATTCTCTATCATTTCGATACTGGGAAGGTTATTCTCCGTGTAATTCCAAACGGAGAATGCTATTCTCCGTATTATATTACACGGAGAATGTCATTCTCCGTGTTAGATTCACATTATACATTTCATTGTTGTTTGTTTTATTTCAGTGCGAACAACCGAGCAACTCAGAGAAACAAATAAAAGGCTCGTTGAGGAGAAAAGGGAGCTTCAAAATAAAGTTGAATCGTTCAATATTGAAGCCATTGAAAAGGATGGGAAAATCGTTGATCTCGAAGCCATGGTTGTAGCATTGCAGCGTCAGAAGACTCAAGCAGCTGCTGAACTTGCTGCTCCAAAAAAAGACAAAAGAAGAGGAGGATGGGGGGAAAAAGGTTCAGAAAACCATCAGCGCCATTAGCCGTTGAAGATGTTACTCCCTTGGAAAATAATACAGTTGGAGAGGCTATTAAAAAACGGAAGATTAATGCCGCTCCGAAATCCAGAGGAGATGCCAAAATGGCCGAATTAAAGAAGAACCGTGTCATACTAAGGGAATACGATGAACTCTTACTTTGGAAAGATGCGGATGAAGAGCTGAAGAAGCAATACATCGATATCGTAATTTCCAAAAAGAAGTATCCAGAGTATGTATTCTGAACCCTTTTTTTCTTTTGTTTTTTCTAGACTTTTTTTATAATTAAGTAATGAGAATCTATCTTTATTAATTTAATCTAAACTAAATTTATGTGCAGTGATATTGTATACTTATTTTTGTCGAAAGAGGGTAAAAATGAAGTTATAGTCCAGCTGTCGGCAATAGACTTGCCAGACATACTCAACTATGAAGACATGGAGGCTGGCATACTGAACCTAATAATAAGAAAGCTGAGAGAAATTCAAGACATTAAAAGAAGGTGTGCCCCGTCTAGTTCAAAGGACGTGCCACTGATCCAGAAGCAAAAGTCGGCGCCCCAAACATTGAAACATAAGTGGTCTGCATTCTTGATGCCCCACACATTGGTAAGAATCCAAATAAAAAAATCCATATTCATGTGTACACCGATGAAAAATGACAGAAAAAATTACTCATGATATTGTGTTTTATTTTTAGGAAACAGAACATCGTTGAACGTGCCACTGAACCAGACGCAAAATTCGGTGCCCTTGAAGACTTTCAAACAGATGTAGTAGACTTCGTCATGGGTTTGGAGGACGACATAGAGTTGCTATTCATCCCACTCTATAATTTACCCATCAAATACTATACTCTGCTCACATTCAACTTTATCTCCTACGACTGGACACACTACAACTCCTTGAGGCAAAAGGTGGATACAGAATTAATGAAAAAGACCTTAGAGCCTATCGTCAGGAGAAAAGTTGATATGATGAGGGAGAGATGTCCGGCGAAGATGGAGTATGAGAGCAAAGTGCTGAATTGTTCTCCAAATTACCCACAACAACGGGCACCCAACTGCCTCTTGTACACGACGTATTATATGAATATGTTGATGACTACTCCCTTCGAAATACCAGGAGGAAATGACGATGAAACTCACCAGGAGATTACAATGATGAGGTTGGTATGGGCTAAGAAGTTGCTTTCAAGCAAATATGTAACACGAACCAAGCAATGACATTGTAAAACAACAATGTAATTATGTAATTGGGCAAGGAACTTCTGTCTTTTATAAGCTCTGCTTTTATAATTAAATCATTTTTAAATTATATTTACATTGTCAAAACTACGAAAAGTTTGACTTTTATTTATATATGAAAGTCTGAACTACTACATAAAATCCTACAACCAAGAAAAAGTTGAATAAGATGGAGAATTTAATTCTCCGTGTCATTTGAAACGGCGAATGCTATTCTCCGTGTGGAATTAGACGGAGAATACCATTCCCAGTATTAAAACGATTGAGTAATGCTATTCTCCATTTAATTTGAAACGGAGAATGACATTCTCCATGTTAAATTACACGGAGAATGTCATTACCAACCATAAGAATGGCCATTCTCCGTTTTGATTGACTCGGAGAATGATCAATCTCCGTTTCAAATTAAACGGAGAATGGCTATTCTCTGTTTTATATCGACGGAGGACAGTTGACAGAAACCTTTTCCGTTTGGTCTGCTTTGTCTTTTCTAATAAAATTATTTTTGGGCAAGGAACTTCTGTCTTTTATAACGTCTGGTCTGCTCTGTCTTTTATAATAAAATCATTTTTGAATTACATTTACATTGTCAAAACCAGAAAAAGTTTGACTTTTATTTACATCTTGTGCCTCAAGGAATTCATCTTGCTCTTGTTCTTGCTCTTACGATGCACGATGAAGTGATTTGCCTCAACGAGTCATCCAACGGTTCCTATGCTCTGACGATGATTCGGTAAAGTGATTTGCCTCAAGGAATTCCTTTGCCTCAAGGTGTTCCATTGCTCCGACGATGCACGATGAAGTGAATTCAGTTCATCGTGCATCGTTGGAGTAATGGAACACATTGAGGCAAAGGAATTCCTTGAGGCAAATCACTTTATCGTGCATCATCAGAGCATAGGAACCATTGGATGACTCTTTGAGGCAAATCACTTCATCGTGCATCGTCGGAGCATAATAAAAACTGTGCCGCGGCGATCCTGGTCCCAGTAACCAACATCATGGCACACAGTCGATGAAGTGCACGAACACGAAAACTCGACACATTTTAGACTTCTGATGAAGTGCACGAACACGGAACACCGTGCATCGTCAGAGCAAATCACTTCATCGTCAACGTACCAAGGAGGAGCTTGAGACGAAGGAACTCCTTGAGGCAAAGGAACTCCTTGAGGTAAAGGAACACCGTGCATAGTCCGAGCGAATCAACGTACGGGCGTTTCGACCGAGTGTGGGTTGACAATCAACCCAAACCCTGGGGCTCTTCCAGAAACCAACATCATGGCACACAGTCGATGAAGTGGACGAACACGGACAGTCCACTAGGCACATCTCAGTCTTCTGAAGGACTTTACCCCCATAGCTTCTTCGAACGAGGAGATCGACAACCAAGAGGAAAGCGTCTTGCCAAGGCGGAGGATCGGTAGAGTCCATCTCCACAAGAAAAGCTAAGTGAGATGGGAACAAACTCTCCCTACACTACTGCCATTTATAGGCAAGGAACAACTCGGACTCATGCGCCAAGTGGCAGTCACTTCGAATTCAATTCAATTAATTTGCATCAATACGAATGCATCTGCCCCTTCTCAAGTAAAGCTAAGTAAGACGAGAACAAACTCTCCAAACTACTGCCATTTATAGGCAAGGAACAACTCGAACTCATGCGCCAAGTGGCAGTCACTTCGAATTCTATTCAATTAATTTGCATTAATACCAATGCATCTCCCCCATCTCAAGTAAAGCTATGTAAGCCTAGAACGAACTCTCCCAACTACTGTCATTTATATGACATTAATACCAATGAATCTGCCCCTTCGAATTCTGCCAAGTAAACACCATTCTCCGTGTACTGTTGCACCCAATTAGAACGGAGAATGGCATTTATATGCCATTAATACCAATGAATTTGTCATTTATATGCCATTAATATGCCATTAATACCAATGAATCTGCCATTTATATGCCATTAATACCAATGAATTCTGCCCCTTCGGATTATATTCTCCGTTTTATTTGGAACGGAGAATGGCATTCTCCGTTTATATAAACGGAGAATAACTTTCCCGTTTAAATTAAAATGTTTGAGGATTCTATTCACCGTTTATTTCAGAACGGAGAATAACATTCTACGTCTAACTTGAAACGGAGAATAACATTCCCAGTGTTAAAACACATTAGAATGTTCATTTTCTGTTTTATTTTAAACGGAAAATGACATTCTCCATGTCATTTGAAACGGAGAATGACATTCTCCGTTTAGTTTAAAAAGGAGAATGAAGATGAGCATGATGAGAATATGACGAGGTTGGTATGGGCTAAGAAGACTACAATGATGAGGTTGGTATGGGATAAGAATTTGCTTTCAAGAGAATATGTAACACCACCAACCTAGGAATGACATTGTAAAATAATAACGTAATTATGTAATGGGCAAGGAACTTCTGTCTTTTATAATGTCTGCTCTGCTCTGTCTTTTATAATAAAATCATTTTTGAGTTACATTTACATTATGAAAACCACGAAAAGTTTGACTTTTATTTACATATGAAAGTCTGAACTACTACATAAAATCCTACTATCAAGAAAAAAAGTTGAATATGAACTGCGTACGGACATCGCAGAGCAATGGAACTCCTTGAGGCAAAGGAATTCCTTGATGCAAATTACTTCATCGTGCATCGTTAGAGCAATGGAACTCCCTGAACAAAGGAACTTCGTGTATAGTCAGAGCAATGGAACTCCCTGAACAAAGGAACTCCGTGCATAGTCAGAGCAAATCAAAGTGCGAGCGCTTCAACCCAAACCCTACGGCTCTTCCAGTAACCAAAAGAAAAGAGTCTTGCCAAGGCGGGGGATCGATAGAGTCCATCTCCAGGATGAAGCGAATTCCTTTGCAAGGTGCTCTGCCTCAAGGAATTCCTTTGCAAGGTCCTTTGCTCTCAAGGAATTCCTTTGCTTCTGTTCCTGTGCCTCAAGGAATTCATCTTGCTGTTGCTCTGACGATGCACGATGAAGTGATTTGCCTCAAGGAGTCATCCAACGGTTCCTATGCTCTGACGATGATTCGGTAAAGTGATTTGCCTCAAGGAATTCCTTTGCCTCAAGGTGTTCCATTGCTCCGACGATGCACGATGAAGTGAATTCAGTTCATCATGCTTCGTCGGAGCAATGGAACTCCTTGAGAAAAAGGAATTCCTTGAGGCAAATTACTTCATCGTGCATCGTCAGAGCATAGGAACCATTGGATGACTTCTTGAGGCAAATCACTTCATCGTGCATCGTCCGAGCAAAGGAACTCACTGAGACAAAGGAGTTCCTGTTGCTCTTCCAGCATTACAAAAACTGGAATGCAATCAAGGAGTCAAAGGAACTCCTTGAGTGCCAAGGAATTCCTTGAGAGCAAAGGATCTTGTAAAGGAATTTCTTAAGGCAAAGGACCTACAATGGAATTCACTTCGTCGTGCATCGTCGGAGCAATAGAACACGTTGAACAAAGGAACTCCTTGCGGCAAAGGAACACCGTGCATAGTCCGAATGAATCAACATACGGACGCTTCGACAGAGTGTGGGTTGGCAATCAACCCAAATCCTGGGGCTCTTCCAGAAACCAATATCATGGCACACAATCGATGAAGTGCACGAACACGGACCATCCACTAGGCACATCTCATTCTTCTGAAGGACTTCACCACCAAAGCTTCTTCGAACGAGGAGATCGACAACCAAGAGGAAAGGGTCTTCCCAAGGTGGATGATCGGTAGTGTCCATCTCCATAAGAAAAGCTAAGTGAGACGAGAACAAACTCTCCCTATACTACTGCCATTTATAGGCAAGGAACAACTCGGACTCATGCGCCAAGTGGCAGTCACTTCGAATTCAATTAATTTGCATCAATACCAATGCATCTGTCCCTTCTCAAGTAAAGCTAAGTAAGACGAGAACAAACTCTCCCAACTACTGCCATTTATATGCCATTAATACCAATGAATCTGCCCCTTCGAATTCTGCCAACTTTGAGGGTTTCAATTTTACTCAAATATTAATCAAATATTCGAAAATTAATACCAATAAATCTGTCCCTTTTCAATTTTTCGAGTATAGAACGGCTCATTGCAAAAAAAATACGTTCAAAAATTTAATCAAATATTCAAAAAATAAAAATATTGAGATTAGAAACTTCATATTCTTAAATATGTTGTCAAATTTTGTTAATTATACATGTTTCCACCATATTTTTGTGCCAATTAAACGGAGTATGGCATTGCAAGAGTTAAAACGAAAGAAAATGCTATTCTCCGTGTTTTATTAAACGGAGAATAGCATTCTCCGTCTCCAATTACACTGAGAATAGCATTCCCAGTGTTAAAACGATTAAGGATTCTATTCGCCGTTTAATTTGGAACGGATAATGGAATTCTCCGTCTAACATGAAACGGAGAATAATATTTCCAGTGTTAAAAACACATTAGAATGTTCATTCTCCGTTTTAATTTAAGCGGAGAATGATATTCTTCGTGTCATTTGAAACAGAGAATGCTATTCTCCGTTTTGAATTACACGGAGAATGCCGTTCTCAGTATTAAAACAATTGAGAATGTGAGCATCTGCCCCTTCAAAATGACTTTTATACATATAAAAAAGATGAAGTGAAAAAGTTGTCTTGGAAGTTGAATAAATACATTTTTATCTAATTGTCTTCTCAAACTTTTGCATTGGAGAACATATTTTTTTATCTAATTGTCTTGTGTGAATGATATCTTGCCACATAAGAAAGACATTGTCTTAAGTCAACGACATTTCATTTGATTTCATTTGCTCTTTGTCGCTATTTCGCTTTCGTACTTTACAATTATGAAAATCGTGACCCGATTTTTTACAAACTCTACAAGTTCTAGGCTTCAGAATAGTCTGACTTACTGTAGGCTTGCTTGATTTTCCTTGAGAAGACCTTCCTTTTGTTGCTACCGGATTTGGCTCTTTTAAAGCTTCATGCACTCCATGAACTGCATCAGCTACCATTTGTTCTTCTTCACCAATATCGGTCACCATTTCTTTCAAATCCATCAGAACAGACGACATCAACTCCGTTCTTCTATCTTGAATTTTGCTTAATTTTTTATAATAGTATGTAAACAGATTAACTTGTTCATTAATACCACCATACCTTCTGCTCTCAATAATGTCTTGGTGGATGAATCTTCTTTCTGCGCCAGGTCCGGAGAGATAACTCTCTTTGTAATCCTTGAGCCAACGAAATTTTATCAAATTCTTTGGAATATCTCCAATTTACAATATCTTCATTGCTGAAAAAATATGCCTACAAGGAATCCCTTTGGTCTCCATCCACAAGCATTCACATTTTATGATGTTGTCGGCCCGATCAAATGTAACCTTCCGGTTGACACTGTTTGGTGACATATACTTTTGGATAGTGCAAACTTCTGCCTCTCTTATGATGTGATGATGGAGAACTGTATATGCATCAGAACGTATGATTTCATTCCTTACCTCTATAAACACCGTTTTAGTATAAATTGTGGCAAATTTATCTTCTATCACGGCCATGCTAGTTTGATTCACAACTGGTGTTGAGAGTTTATCAGTGACATGCTTACTCATCTGGCCGTAACGTAAGGCCGTCAAACCGTAGTCACAATTTTGAAGGGCCTTCCATAGTGGCAGCTTCTCATTCAAAAATATTTTCAGAAATACGTTCATAGATTCACATCTATTTGTTGCAGTAGAACCACCAAAATAATTTCCACGTAGGAATATGTCCGTCCATCGCTGCCTCGTTCTGTACAATGCAGTGGTCCACTCATTATTCTCTACATTATAATCCGTTAGCATTTGCTGCCAACGGCTTTCAAATTCTTGGACTGAATAGTACCTGTTTAGAAAACATGGACAGCAACTAAAGTTGTAATATTTTAACAACAACATACTTCAAAGTAAAGTAGCAAGTGTGCGATGTACCTTTTAATCAGAAGACTCAATTTATTTGCAAAACCCTCTCGGTATGTCAGCCCCTGTTTTTTCAAAATTAATTAAATTAGAATTAATTAGTTGCTAATGGCATGTTTAGCATTAAAATAATTTATTATGATTTTTAGAAATTTTTTTAGAATTTTTAAATAATTTTTAAATGAGTTTTAATAACTAAAATACCATTTTGCAATTTCTTAAAATGTTTTAATATTATTTTGTAATATTTAGAATTATTTTAATATCAATATACAATTTGTTGAATTGTTATAATAACAGTTTGCAATTAATGATTTATTTTAAATTGCGGGTTGCAAATTATATTTGCAACTATTAGGCGTAGGACTAATTTTGCAAATTCCCAAACTCTAGGGGGTTTTCTGTAAATCCTAATCCTACCCACCCCCGACGGCCGCCAGCTCCCCGACGATCGACCCCGATCTTTCCCCCCATTTTCGGCCGCCCAACTGACCTTTAGCCGACCTAAGCCCCTATAAATGACCCCCTCACTCTCCCCGACCACCACCCCGACCCATCTCCGACCATCACCGCCCATTTCTTCCCCCATTAAGCCTAAACCCTAACCATAACTCCGGCGATCCCCAACGCCACTTCCCCGACGACGATCACCCCCATCCACTACCGCCGACGAGTTCGCCGTGACAAGACGAGTCTAGCGCCACCACTCCGCCGCGACCACGTCGCCTCAGCTGCCGTCCAGCACCCTCGAACCCCATCAAGACACCGGACACGTACGTGTCAACTTTAATTTCGTGTCGTGCGTGTCTCGTGCATACGTATGTTGTTCGCCTGGACACGAAGACTCTAACCCAGTGCTCGGACACGCAAGACTAGACTCGTGCGTGTCGTGCTAGCTTAAGACACGAGACTCCTGTGTCCCTAACTGTCAGGACACAGGGTTGTTTTATTGGGTTATTATTATTATTAACTAAAACCTAAATAAATTTAACCTAAATCCTATCCCTAACACACGGAGCGGGCTGACCCCCTGGCCAGCCCGATCGAGCCTGAGAACTCGACCCTTTGGGCCGAGTTCGAACCCCCCCTGTTGTTTGTTTTCTTTTCCTTTTCCTTTTTGTTTTGTTTTATGATTATATATATATATATATATATATATATATATATATATATATATATATATATATATATTTATATATATATGTATATATGTATTTTTGTATATATATTTTATTATATATATATACTGTTTTATACGTATGTGTATAGTATTTATATATGTATAAATATATATTCTATATTTGGCATTTTAATGTATAAGTGTATATATATATATGTTTTTTATTTTTATTTTTTATGTATATATATATATATATATATATATATATATATATATATATATATATATATATATATATATATATATATATATATATATATATATATATATATATATATATATATATATATATATATATATGTATGCATATGAGTATATGTATTTTGTGTATATATATGTATACTATTATATATATTATATTTACTATTATCATATATGTATATTTAATGTTATATATATATATATATATATATATATATATATATATATATATATATATATATATATATATATATATATATATATATATATATATATATTTCCTTATATATATACATATACATATATAACATATATATATATATATATATATATATATATATGTTATATAAAATATATATATATATATATATATATATATATATTTTATATATATATATATATAAAAAAAAAAAAAAAAAATATATATATATATATATATATATATATATATATATATATATATATATATATATATATATTATATATATATATATATATATATATATATATTTTATATGTATATGTATACATACATAACTGTTTAGCCTATGTAATTTACGTAATATTGTACATATGTTATACTTTAATATATGTAAATACACTTGTCATATTTATATGACTACTATGTATAATTTTACCTTGTTAAAATATTAATATTTATTTTGTACTTTTACCACTTTGTATTTTTTTGTGTATTTTAATTACTGCAACCATTTGGTGTCCAAGCCTAGCATGGATTTTTGGGCTCAAATATGTTTTCACACATTCAAGACCTGTACAAGTCATATTGGACTTGATTTATGGCCTTGGGTCCTGTATTTGAACTCTGGTTCAAATTATGTACATGGACAAATACGCAGATAATTAATTATTTAATTTCAGATTATGTACTATGCTGTTTTTGAATTTCTAAAATACTTTAATTGCTGTTAAAATTCTGAAAAAATAGTATTTAGATACTATGTATTTAGCTAATTTATCATAATTTTTACAGTATTTAATTTACAGTTTTGCCACTGTTTTGGCATATGAAACCAGAACTTACTTTCTGTGTACTTATGAAAACTAATTTTTATAAAATACATGTACTGGTTAATAAATTCCCAAAAAATTATAATAAATTTCTATAATTAACAAGGATCATTTTGGTACTTTATTTAATGTAAAATAGAGCTTTTTGTCTATCTCAAAAATTGTTGGAACACAATGTACAGTTGATTTATTTATTGAATAATTACGACTTGCAACTTTTTGTGTTGTTTTGAGTTATAGCCATATTGAACCTCACCCCACACTAGTGTAAAGATCCTAGAAAGTTAGTTATAGTATTGAGTCAACCCACATTGGTATCCTATGCTAAAGTCATCATTTTGACTAGGTGCCCAATCACAAGTCGTGTTGCACCACTAGTGTCTTAGTGTTTAACTTTGTATAAAAACTAAGTTTATGTGTTATTTCTACAGTGACGAGTTACCAGGCATCTATAGCATTCTTATCGCTGCTTTGCTTTGCTAGAGGCAAGTACTTTCTACGAACTTTACATACTGCTATAACCAATAAACTGCAATTCACCAACCATGTTAAATGCTGATCCTTGGGATAGCAAGTTAAAACTTTGCATGTTGTATTACTTTCAGTCTCTGTCATGTTTAGGATAGTTTTCATATCTCTCACATGTTTAAACAACGGGTTAAGGAAAAACTGCTAGTAGTGTACGTGATCATGACCCCCTTCTCCGTATGTATTTACCGAGCACCGTTACATTCTATATGTATCTGTGTCATATGTCTGGTCCCGCATTTGTGTATGGATGTACACCGATGCCTTTAGGTGTACGTATGTACACTTCAGAAAATTGATATGTACCGCTGTACATCCTGATTACCTATTGACTGATCACTCACCTACTACAGTTTTAAACTTTAAAAATAATAGATTATTGCCATGATAAAATGTAACTAAAACTGGATAAACATGATATGTCATTTCTTTTCATCACATGATCAGTATTATATGTTTGTTAGATTCAGTACTTGCTCCCGTCCTGACAGGATAACGTTGTAGGTATACTTACTGAGGAAGAGTTGCTCTGTGATTCGTATTATGGAGTTACTGCTGAGGACCAGGCTTTGCCTTACGAGGATGTACCTGCGGGGAACCTCGTCTAGTTATCTTTTTGCTTTAGACTTTTGAGAGTAGTCATGTATTAGACTATGTATTTTGTAACTGGACCTGTATCCAGTTTTATATTTTAGACTTGTACTTGGACTTATTATTATATGAGACGACTTTTGTGTTTGGAGCATTTATGACTCTTCTTCACTTATAGAACTGTTAGCACATTTAGTCTTATCTTGTTATCTTTAGAACAGCTTACTACGCTTTATCTCAAGCGTAGGCTGGACATGACTCGGACCGGTCCAACAATTTGGGTAGCGGGTCGTGACATATTTTTAGTGGTGGCCCATGCAGGTCGAGACTAAAATTGTTTGGTTACGTTACTGTACCAAGCATGCCTGCAATTAGGAACTTAAGGTAATTAGACAATATTAGGAATGACGCTTAGAACACCTAGAGGAATATTAGGATTGTAACATAGGAAATATATCACATGCTTGCTATTATAATTAGATTTTCTTGTCTATGATTGCTTACTTTAACGAGTCCTTATAAGTCCTTTTTATTATAATTAGATGGTGCTTACTCGTTCATCCCAGTATATCACACCTGAGAATGGCACACTCCCCATCCAGTCAGCTGACCAGTTAACTGATACACCCCCACCTCCACCTACCATACTCCCCCACTCCATAAATCTACCAACCCAGATGCCTCTACCACCTTCCACATCACAGTCCCAGCAGGACCCGATACTTCCACCACTCCCTATTACTATACCTACCCAGGCTTCCGTCACACTCGACGGGAACCAACTGCTCACTCTGATCCAGGGGTTCCTAACAACCCATCAGGAGAAGAATACCCTACTCCGCCAGAGCATGGAGCATTCTGAAGAACGTACCGTGGTCCCACCACCTGTAGAGCCACGGCAGAGAGCGGAAACGATCAAGGACTTCATGGGTCTGAATCCCAAGGAGTTCTCAGGGACTGAGGGCATAGTAGTAGCAGATGACTGGCTAGACTCGGTAGAGAGGAAGCTCCTTGGAGTTAGGATGCCGGATGACCTCCAGGTCGAGGCAGCGGGATTTTTGCTGATAGACTTGGCAGGAGTTTGGTTCCGGAATGAGCCGTTATTTGCAAGAGGGAGGGCCACTTGGGATCAGTTCAAGACCCAGTTCAAGAAGAAATTCTTCTCGACCACCGCTAGAGTAGCCATGGGGCTACGATTCCAGAACATCCAGCAGGGGAACCGTTCTGTTGATGAGTATGCGGCAGAGTTTAGTCGCCTGAGCCGTTTCGCTCCTAGTCTGGTTACAAACCCAGAGGAGATGACGCGTAGGTTTTGCCATGGTCTAGTTCCAGATATTAGCATTCTTATATTGGCGAACGGTACGACTGACTACTACCAGAGCCTAGAGTTGGCCCGGAGCATTGAGGAGCGTCTTCTGTCTTGCAAGAGGCCGGCTTCTGTACACCTCGAGGGACCGTCCAAGCGTCCGGCTTTCTAGCAGAAAGCACCGACGCCGCACCAGCAGACTTACCGTCCTCCTACATCACATCACCCGACCCCGCCAGTTAGAGCCCCGGGACCCCGGTAGCAGTAGAAGGGAGGTTTTTGTGCATTCTGCAAGAGGGTAGGCCACGACGCTACCATCTGTAGGAAGAGGTTGGGGCAGTGTTTGGCTTGTGGGTCTGCCACCCATCAGCTTTGGAGCTGTCCAGTAGCCACGGGATCTAGAGGGCCGCTTCCGATTCAGCAGCAGAGGTTTGGGCAACATCTGCAGCAGTAGAAGGGACCCCAGGGGAAGGCTTATAGCCTAGCCCTTGAGCTGGAGCCGGAGCAGGTATCGGAGCCAGATTATTTGGCTGACGTCATCACAGGTCATGTTATTTGCATACTTTTCTAGCTCTATGCTTGTTTGATTCTGGTGCATCTCATAGCTTCCTGTCATTAGAGTTTATGCATAAACACCATTTAGTAGTTACACCTACGGAGGAGATCAGTAGAGTAATGACAGGAGGCGGACTAGTGTCCATTAGAGCTATCTATAGATGCTCTATTTTTATAGCCGGGAGAGAGTTCAGGGGACGATTCTTTATGATGCCACTCCCCGGTTATGATATCATATTGGGGATGGACTGGCTTAGCTATGCCCATGCAGCTATAGACTGTCATGAGGGTAGTATTTTGTTCAGTCCCCCAGGCACAGCACCATTCAGTTTCAGGAGGACATGGCCGAAGATCAGCCTAGAGCCGAACTGTTGTGCGATAGTTGGGGACGTAGCACTGCCACACCCTATCATTAGGGCGTTTATGGATGTATTCCCAGAGGATCTTCCAGGACTTCCGCCTGACAGAGATGTGGAGTTCACCATTGATTTAGTACCGGGTTCATCACCAGTATCCCGGGCTTGCTATAGAGTGAACCCCAAGGAGGCCGTAGAGATGAAAGAGCAGATTGATGACCTGTTGAAAAAGGATTTCATTCGATCTAGTGCTTCTCCATGGGGAGCGCCAGTGCTCTTTGTGCCTAAGAAGGATGGTACAGTTCGGTTGTGTATTGACTACTGGGCCTTGAATGCCATCACCATTAAGAACAAATATCCTCTGCCCAGGATAGATGATTTGTTCGACCAGTTGAGTGGGGCGAAAGTGTTTTCCAGGATAGACTTGAGATCCGGGTACCACCAGGTGAAGGTCAGGGCAGCAGACATCCAGAAGACGGCATTCAACACGAAGTACGGGCAGTACGAGTTTCTGGTGATGCCATTTGGTCTCACAAATGTGCCAGCTATCTTTATGAATTTGATGAATAAGACATTTTACCAGTATCTGGATAAGTTCGTCTTAGTGTTTATCGATGATATCCTGATATACTCGAAGACGCCGGAGGAGCATGCAAAGCACTTGCAGATAGTTTTGGGGATTCTGAGGCAGGAGAGATTGTATGCCAAATTGTCGAAGTACGAGTTCTTTTTAGACCGAGTGGAGTTTCTCGGCCATGTAGTTACTGGAGAGGGAATCTCGGTGGATCCCTGGAAGATTGCTGCAGTTGAGACATGGAAGGCTCCGACGTCAGTTTTTTAAGAGATCAGGAGCTTTTTGGGTTTAGCAGGCAATTATAGAAAGTTCCTCCAGGACTTTGCTAGGATAGCTGAACCCATGACAAAGCTGACGCGGAAGAAAGCAGAGTACATCTGGTCAGAGGACTGCCAGGCAGCATTTGAGGAGCTGAAGAGGAGGCTGACGACCGCTCCAGTTCTGACATTACCTTCAGGTTTTGGAGGTTTCACCATATACAGCGATGCTTCAGGAAAGGGGCTAGCATGTGTCCTACAACAGCATAGGAAAGTGATTGCTTATGCATCTAGGCAATTGCGGACTCATGAGCGAAACTATCCTACCCATGACCTAGAGTTAGCTGCGGGGATCTTTGCACTCAAGTTATGGAAACATTACTTATACAGAGAGCGTATGGAAATCTTTACTGACCACAAGAGCTTGAAGTATGTGTTCATGCTGAAAGAGCTGAACATGAGGCAAAGACGATGGTTGGAGTTGATGAAGGACTTCGACATCGATTTACAGTATCATCCCGGGAAGACAAATATGGTGGCGGATGCGCTGAGCAGGCATCCGATGGCATGGTACCTGATGATAGATCGACATTTGCAAGAAGATCTGGAGAAGCTCGGTATCGAGATAGTTCGGCCAGGATCAGTGATACAGATGATGGTGCTTGACATTCAGTCAGGTTTGATGGAGCAGATCAGGGAGGCACAGTCTACAGATAAAAGCCTTCGCAGACTTCGAGCCCAGGCTTTAGCTGGATTGCTGGATGACTTCACTGTAGCAGAGGATGGATCCTTGAGGCATGGCAGCCGATTGTGCGTGTCGAAGGGAGAGCTGGTAGAGGCAGTCTTGCAGGAGGTGCACCGATTGAGATATTCTATTCATCATAGTGCTAATAAGATGTACCGTGACTTGCGGGAACATCTTTGGTGGCACGGGATGAAGAGGGATGTATCACATTTTATTTCGAGATGCCTAGTTTGCCAGCAGGTTAAGGCGGAGCGCCAGAGGCCAGCTGGTCTATTGCAGCCGTTACCCATTCTCGAGTGGAAGTGGGAACACATTACGATAGACTTCGCCTCAGGGCTTCCTCGTTTCCAAGGAGGAAAGGATGCCATTTGGGTTATCGTGGACAGACTGACGAAGTGTGCACACTTCATATCCTTCAAGGTGGGGCTTTCTACCGAGAAGTTGGCAGAGCTTTACATGTAACAGATTGTTCGCTTTTACGGAGTACCAGTGAGCATCGTATCGGACAGGGACAGCAGATTCACGTCCCACTACTGGAGGAGCTTGCAGGAGGAGTTGGGCAGTCTGCTCAAGTTCAGTACGGCGTACCACCCGCAGACAGATGGACAGTCCGAGAGGACAATACAGACACTGGAGGATATGCTGAGGACCTGCGTACTGGACTTTGGAGGATCATGAGAGAGCCATCTGCACTTGGTAGAGTTTTCATACAACAACAGCTACCAAGCCAGCATCGGTATGTCTCCTTTCGAGGCACTATATGGACGACGATGCCGTACACCGCTCTTTTGGGACGATGTTGAGGAGAGAGAAATGCTTGGGCCAGAGATGATCACGGATGCAGCAGAGAAGGTCGGGATGATCAGAGACAAGCTCAGAGTAGCTCAGGACAGGCCGAAACCCTGGGCTGATGCTAGTCGCAGACCGATGGAGTTCGCAGACGGTGATATGGTGCTAGTGAAGACCGGTTCGAACGAGGAGGGAAGCTGAGCCCCAGATACATCGGGCTGTTCGAGATACTTGGCAGGATCGAAGAGGTAGCTTACAGGGTTACACTTCCACCCAACTTAGCAGGAGTTCACGATGTCTTTCACGTATCCCAGCTGAGGAGATATGTTCCAAACTCCAGCCATGTGCTAGATCATTAAGAGTTGGAGATCGGGCCGTGCCTTGCAGTTACTGAGCAGCCAGTGGAGATATTAGACATGAGAGAGAAGAGGCTGAGGAATAAGGTTATACCCTTAGTACGAGTAGCTTGGAGTCGTCACTCTCCGGGTGAATCTACTTGGGAGAGGGAGTCGGACATGAGAAAAAGATACCCTTACTTGTTCGATCCAACCGCTGCGAGGGAACCACCCGTTCCCGCTTGATACCTTAGAGGTTAGTTTCGATCATAGCCTTAGTCATTTGTTGCATTGCTTGCTATGTTAGAATATTGTAGGGTCTTCAATCCTTGTAAATTTTGAGGACAAAATTTTTCAAGAAGGGAAGACTTGTCAGCCCCTGTTTTTCAAAATTAATTAATTTAGAATTAATTAGTTGCTAATGGCCTGTTTAGCATTAAAATAATTTATTATGATTTTTAGGAATTTTTTTAGAATTTTTAAATGATTTTTAAATGAGTTTTAATAACTAAAATACCATTTTGCAATTTATTAAAATATTTTAATATCATTTTGTAATATTTAGAATTATTTTAATATCAATATGCGATTTGTTGAATTGTTATAATAACAGTTTACAATTAATGATTTGTTTTAAATTGCGGGTTGCAAATTATATTTGCAACTATTAGGCGTATGGCTAATTTTGCAAATTCCCAAACTCTAGGGGGTTTTCTGTAAATCCTAATCCTACCCACCCCCGACGACCGCCAGCTCCCCGACGACCGACCCCGATCTTTCCCCCCATTTTCGGCCGCCCAACCGACCTTTAGCCGACCTAAGCCCCTATAAATGACCCCCTCACTCCCCCCGACCCAACCACCACCACCCCGACCCATCTGTAACACCCACTTTTCTAAAATGAGAGGAATTTTGAACTTTTATAATTTTGATTAATCGATAATAAGATTTAACTCATGTTGTGATTTTTGGTAATTTTTTAATCAATTTAAAACTATTTAAAATGTTGAATTGTGATTTTGATGGTTAACTAGTTAATTCCTAGTTTTGCTAAGCTTAGAGACTAACCATGGGGACCTAACCATGTGATTAGAATGACTATTTATAACTTTTTAGGCAAAGGATATTTTGGTCATTTTGTGACTTTTGAATTATTTAGGATTTTGATTAATTGGTAAATTTTAGATTATTTTAATAATATTTAAATTGATGTATTATGATTTTGGTAATTTTTTATATTTTAATATTTGGGAAATTTTTTATATTTTTAATATTGTTTTTATTGGATTTGTTTAGTCGGGTTTGAGTTTCGTCTCGTTCCGACTTGTATTGTGACCCGGGTAGCTTGAACTCTAGATGGGACCCAATATTAAGTTAAGCGTGGCTCACAACACCCAACATTAAGTTAGTTAATTAAACAAATTTTTATCATGTTAGAATGGTTAAGTTAGAGACTCAAAACTAGATCATTTTGACCCCAAACTTGAACCTAGTCTAGACTTAACAATATGAGACTAGAGAGGGGCAATTAGGACATTTCCCATTAGCCCTAATGGACTCTTTATGGCAGCCACCTTTAAGAGAGAATGATTCATTTCATTCATTACAATCTTGCCTCTTTTATTTTCCTTTTGTTCCTTCCCAATTTTAGAGAGCCTTCTCATTGATTTGATCTCCAAATCAAATCATTCCTTTACCAAACCTTCCCTCAATCATTCCCATTCTCCAAGGGAAGGGTGCTACCAAGGAATGGAAGAGGAGTGCAAGAAGGAGTGTCAACTTTGAGGGATCTTCGTATCGGAGCCGTGTCCTAAAGGATTTTATTGGGATTCTACTCCCAATAGGTAAAACCCATCCTCTAAATCAATTTCCTTTGCACATAAATTAGTTTTGAATCCGTAGGATCTATCCTTATGCATGTGTCACATTAAGATTCAAATTTGAGACCATTTGGAGCTCTCTTGAAGATTTTAGATATGTGTCTTGTGTCCTACTTGACAGATCCCAAATTAGGACACCCCATGTGTATGTATGTATGATAATAGTTTAAATAGATATTTAAATTCAGTTTTATAATGGTTAGAGAGTGGATTGATCTTAGTTAGGATGGTTAGAATGAGTTTCATTTGGATACCTATATTTGTATCCAAGTATCTTGGCCTATATGTGTTCTTTTGTCAAATCTGTCATAATTTTCATCCACGTTTTTATTAACCAAAGCAACTTAGAAATGTCATAACTTTTAGCTTAGAACTCCGATTTATCTTCCGTTTTTTTAAAAGAACCGTATCGAAGTTAGCTTTCCAAAAATATATTTAATAAGCCAAATTCTTTCTGTAACTTTCTGTAGAATTATTTGAGTGTCAGCTGTACGAAAGACGAACGTGTTTCGATATTTTCGCGATTTCGGGAGATTCCGGACACGAAAATGCGATCTGTTTAAAGTTTCAGAAAGCTAACACAAAGGGATACGGAATACTTTAATTCTAGAATTTAGTGAATGTCCAATTTGTACAGTATTAGTTTTAAGTAGAAGAGTGACTATACGATATACGTATTTTGTGTAACCTATGAGCCTATGTAGTATGGATATTAAATGAATATAGAGTATGTAATGCATGATATGTTACATGAATGAAATGATATATATATGATATATATTCTCTTTACATTAATGTATATATATGGTTGAGTGCAAGCATGTAGGAATGCAATTAATATAATGCATATAAGCAATGCATGAATGAAAGAATGATATACAATGTATGCATGAAAGTATATAATGAATGCTAGATATGAATGCAAGATATATATGTAATGATAGAAATGAATGCATAATGTATAAATATTTTAATACAATATATAATGATAACATGT
Source organism: Iris pallida (assembly GCA_029216955.1). Taxonomy (NCBI): domain Eukaryota; kingdom Viridiplantae; phylum Streptophyta; class Magnoliopsida; order Asparagales; family Iridaceae; genus Iris; species Iris pallida. The sequence goes on from JANAVB010041817.1 coordinate 2,923,250, forward strand.
ATGGTAATGTAGAGTATATGATGCAAGCATGAATGAATGGAAGAAATACATATATATAGGTAATATAGAATGTAATATATGAAAGGAATGAATGATAATATATAACATGATATGTAAGGTAATGCAAGGTATGAAATATATGATGTGTGCATATTTGTATGTCTCTATGTTAATGTATGAAATGATATGAATATACAATGTATGCATATGTATAAAACATGTAGGTAATGCATAGATGCATGAATGAAATGAATGTTTGTAATATGTTAATATAAATACAGGTATCTAATATGCATGAATGTAAGTATAATATAATACAAGTATACATGTATGTATCATATAAATGTAATATACATGATATGTATGTATATATGTATTTATGTATACAAGGTAAGTATGTATGTATGTATTTCTATAAACTGAGTTAACCTATAACCTTTTACATACATGCATTCATACACCCTTTGACATCATGTATCTCATGTCACATACACCTACCTATCACTAAATTTTAGAACATTAACACATATCCTTTCACACACATGCCAAACACACACATACTCACTTACTCTTTTACCTTTCTTTCTCGCTCTCTCTCTCTCTCTATATATATATATATATATATATATATATATATATATATATATATATATATATATATATATATATGTGTGTGTGTGTGTGTGTGTATGTGCCTATATATATAGCTTTCCTATATATATCCATATATATGAATACGTAAATAGTGATGCATATATATATATATATATATATATATATATATATATATATATATATATATATATATATATATATATATATGTGTGTGTGTGTGGGATGTACATATAGGTAGCCTATATGTTATGAGTGTACTACAATATATTAGATATATATATTGTTATGTGTATATGTGTTTGTGGTTTGGCTTAGGCATGATATAGCCTATAGCCTAGGGCTCTTAGCCTATGGTGTGTCTGTTTGCCTAGTGAGAGTTTAGTTAGACTTGTTTAGTCTTGATTAGGCCTAGAATAGACTAGTTAGACTAGTATAGACTTGTTTGGTTTAGGTTTGACCTAGTTGACCTAGTTTGACTAGTCTAGTTGACTAGAGTTGACCAAAGGTTGACTTTAGCCTAGATTGACTCCAAACTTCATGTAGATGCATTGTAGCAGTCTATTTCCTTATTTTAGACTTGTTATGACTTGTACTGTTCTATAGGAGACAGACACCACTCCTCGGACAGTATATTCTCTTCGGACATTCAGGATACCAGGCGAGTACATTCTCTGATCATTTCATATCCTGCTTAGAATTATATTCCTGCTTTAGATTACCTTACTTGATGCTGTCACGACATTATCACGGATTAGTACTATATGGATCTCTTCATGCGATGTTATCCCCCTCGGGAGCATCGGGTACATTGTGTCATGTGCGTTTCACTTTCATCATGTACTTCTGTGCTTTCACCATACATGTACACTCCTGTGAATCATGTACTCTCATGTTCACGGAGCCTTCATGTATACTATCATGTGCACCCGTTCATGGACCCCATGTGATATCATGTACAATAACATAACCTGCTTAGATCCTTGTGTATTGATTGGAAAAAACGGGGGAGTGCTAGTAGTCATGTGAACAATTTCATAGTAGTGTAGATCATGTGAAACTCTTTAGTGTAGATCATGTACAAATCTGTTCTGTTCACATGTGCTATCCTGTACTCTACATCACTGGCCACTGTTAGTTCTCTATTTATAGTAGATATTTCTATTACAGTTCTCTCTCTGTTTACATATGGTATTTCTTTCAGATCCTGTATCTTACTTTACTGCATGATTATACTTTCTAACCTGCTATGATCTGTTGAGATGTACTGTGCTCGCTCCTGTCCTGACTGGACCTGTTGATAAATTTTACAGATAGCCTGGAGGTTGCCTGCTAGCCTAGAGGAGACACAGTAGAGGTTGTAAAGATAGCTAGGTTTTGCTTATAACTTATTTTCAGTTGTCATAAGTTGTATTTATGGATTACTGTATTTGAGCTTTGAGATGTATTTCTAGGTTTGTGTATCTTAGACACTTAGACTTCTATCGGCTGTATCTCTTTTTGATTTTATGTTTTATCTATCTTCTATTATGCTCTACCTTAGATGTGATTGAGTTTACATTCTGCTATGTCACCCCCATTCGGGGAGTATAAACTGCTTAGCATTATATTGTTAGATGTTGTGACCTAGGACAATATTCTACCGCCGACATCGCGGCGTAGGCTGGACGTACCCACTTCTCGTGCCCTTACTCTAGGGTGCGGGTCGTGACATATTTTTAGTGGTGGCCCATGCAGGTCGAGTTTGTGTAGTGGTATTCGAACTAGAGTACCACTACAGCCTACAGTAGGATTAGGATATATTTTGAAGGTACTCAATCACAGTTAGGATCCCTGGAGAGATTTCTGGGACGACCCTTGAGAATCTTATTTTAACTTCGATTTGAAAACTCTATTCCCTTGATTTGATTTATCTTTACTTTCTGTTGTTGAATTTGATTTTGATGGATTATTGTTGAATTTGAGTTTGTATTTATTGATTTTGATGGAAGATTGTTGAATTTTGAATCTTGATGTTAGCTGTGGCATCTGAGTTTGTATTTATATGATTTGATGGATTTTTGTTCATTTTTGAATCTTGATGTTCGTTGATAAATTTGATTTTTGGGTATTTATTGTTGATTTAATTTAATTTTTGTCAAGATGAAATTATATGGGCTAGGTCATCTAAGTTATGGAATCTAGTCTTCTATAGTCACATTAGCCAGCATAGTGAGGACATATAGTCTGATTTTGGATATATTTCTCGGGTGTGGGAATTTAAGGTTTTCGCAGCCAAGCTAGCGGCATCGCAAAAATATTAAATACCACGATTCTAGAGGTATGTGCCTAAGTCGAGGACTTTATGATTATCGTAGCCTTGCTTACTAGTATGACGAGGATTTAGAGTACCATAATTTTGGATAGACGCATATGATTATCAGATTGTACCTTAAATATTTTTGAACATGTTTTCTCTACTTTTGTTTCAGTCATTCAAAAAAAAGAATTATTGTTGTTTTGTTTTGCTTCTTATTATTTAACTTAAGAGTAGCTTTAGCTGTTTTATAAACCTTGTGTAACTTTTGTTATGAGTTTCTTCATAATACAATGAATCGATAATTTTGTTAAACCTTATCTTGGATTTGATATTTTAACTCTGGGTTTCAAAATGGTTCCTTCCTTAAACAGATAAGCAGAACAGATTTTATCGTTATTTCTTTCTTGCTATTATTATTGTATTAAATAATAATAATGATAATAAAACTGTCTTGATTACGTCAATCACCTACTTTTATAATCTTGGTAGGAATCTAATGTTGGCCTTGACGTAGAATTTGATTTTTATAATAGGACATGAAATATATATAGTGGACACTTTGCCTGACATGTATGCATGCTACACTTGATTCCCACCTATCTAAATACATATTAATATGTTGTTGATGTTTAAATTCTCAAAGTCCCAATATTTCTGGTTCTCTGCTTTTTCCAGCTTAAATTCATAATTTAAATATAAATTTCATGTTATTAGTTATGTTTATATCACAGCACATGTATGTTATACATAGGGTTTCAATTCAAAAAAAATTGTTGAGTTTTGTGTTTGAAATTGTCAAATATAAGACTGTGTGCATATTAACCCTTAATACTGGATTCCAAATGTTTAGTTCAATTTGCTGTTTTTTTTTTTAAATGTAATATTTTGAGCTATGTACATTGTGGTATGTAGGGATATAAATCTAGGTTTCATATTCTTACATGTTAGGTTGTGATAAACATTGGGTTGGTTGATGTTCAAATTTCTCCAAATCCTAAAACTGAATACATGTTAACATTTTTTTACATTGATTTCAATGTTTAGTTCGATTTCAGATTTAATATGTAATACTGAACTGTATGCATAGATAAATGTATGGATAGTATGTTAGGGTTTCATCTCCATCATGTTAGGATATGTTGGGAGCATTGAGTTAGTTATGATGTTTCAAATCCCTAAAAATCTGAAGCTGTATTATGTTAATATTACATTAGTTTAAATGTTAGCATATTTTCAGATTTTGTATGTAAATGCTGAACTAAAACTGGATTTAACCTTTCAATACTAAGCTATACCATGTACAAGGACACACACATCCTAACTTAGTATACACTGCCATGTAAACCTAACATTTCCTCTCTATGTTATGTTCAAATACCTGTATAGATATATATAGAGTTTATGCATACATGTTATAATGTATATAGATACATAACTAAATCTCTACCTCCTTATATAGACATATATATGGTTAGCCATGCATGTTATGAGTAAATATGTTGTGTATTGTAGATTGTTAACCAATATGCTATGAGTAGTGTAACGTGATAGCTATTGTTTTGAAACCCAAATCCTCCTATACGCTTTCATGTATAATTCACATACACACATGCCTACTATCTAACCCTATGAACATGTCTACATACACCCATACACACACTAACCACATAACCTTTACATAATGCTAGCTTTTCCCTCTCTAACGCTATATATATATATATATATATATATATATATATATATATATATATATATATATATATATATATATATATATATATATATATATATATTGTGATTGGATTTCAATGCAATTGACTTTCATTCTTTAACTTTTGATTTTGATTTTTCTTTGAATAGTACCCCTTTATAGATAATTGGTAGTTATCTTATTTTATTTTCTGATAAGTACCAGTTTTTATCTAGGATGGTAGACTGTCTTACTGTTTTGATGATTTGTTATTTATGTATCTTTTTTGGTTTAACACCCCTAATTGCTTGTGTGTTTTGATACCCCATGACCGTTTCGGTTAGCATGACTAGTATACCTAGATGAGACTTTCACTACCACCGTAAGCTATGTCTGTTGTTTTTTTTTTATCATATGTTTTATTTAAGTTCTGGGACTTGATTGTGGGGGTTTGACCTAGAAGGAGTACGACCATCTTAATTTCGAGGACGAAATTCTTCTAAGGAGGGTAGACTTGTAACACCCACTTTTCTAAAATGAGGGTAATTTTGAACTTTTATAATTTTGATTAATCGATAATAAGATTTAACTCATGTTATAATTTTTGGTAATTTTTTAATCAATTTAAAACTATTTAAAATATTGAATTATGATTTTGATGGTTAACTAGTTAATCCCTACTTTTGCTAAGCTTAGAGACTAACCATGGGGACCTAACCATGTGATTAGAATAACTATTTACAACTTTTTAGGCTGAGGGTATTTTGGTCATTTTGTGACTTTTAAATTATTTAGAATTTTGATTAATTGGTGAATTTTAGATTATTTTAATAATATTTAAATTGATTTATTATAATTTTGGCCATTTTTCATATTTTAATATTTTGGGAAAATTTTTATATTTTTAATATTGTTTTTATTGGATTTGTTTAGTCGGGTTTGAGTTTCGTCTCGTTCCGACTTGTATTGTGACCCGGGTAGCTTGAACTCTAGATGGGACCCAATATTAAGTTAAGCATGGCTCACAAGACCCAACATTAAGTTAGTTAATTAAACAAATTTTTATCATGTTAGAATGGTTAAGTTAGAGACTCAAAACTAGATCATTTTGACCCCAAACTTGAACCTAGTCTAGACTTATCCATATGAGACTAGAGAGGGGCAATTAGGAAATTTCCCATTAGCCCTAATGGACTCTTTATGGCAGCCACCTTTAGGAGAGAATGATTCATTTCATTCATTACAATCTTGCCTCTTTTATTTTTCTTTTGTTCTTCCCCAATTTTAGAGAGCCTTTCCATTGATTTGATCTCCAAATCAAATCATTCCTTCACCAAACCTTCTCTCAATCATTCCCATTCTCCAAGGGAAGGGTGCTACCAAGGATTGGAAGAGGAGTGCAAGGAGGAGTGTCAACTTTGAGGGATCTTCGTATCGGAGCCGTGTCCTAAAGGATTTCATTGGAATTCCACTCCCAATAGGTAAAACCCATCCTCTAAATCGATTTCCTTTGCATATAAATTAGTTTCGAATCCGTAGGATCCATCCTCATGCATGTGTCCCATTTAGATTCAAATTTGAGGCCATTTGGAGCTCTTTTGAGGATTTTAGATATGTGTCTTGTGTCCTACTTGATAGATCCCAAATTAGGACACCCCATGTATATGTATGTATGATAATAGTTTAAATAGATATTTAAATTCAGTTTTATAATGGTTAGAGGGTGGATTGATCTTAGTTAGGATGGTTAGAATGAGTTTCATTTGGATACCTATGTTTGTATCCAAGTATCTTGGCCTATATGTGTTCTTTTGTCAAATTCGTTATAATTTTCATCCACATTTTTATTAACCAAAGCAACTTAGAAATGTCATAACTTTTAGCTTAGAACTCCGATTTATCTCCCGTTTTTTTTTAAAAGAACCGTATCGAAGTTAGCTTTCCAAACATATATTTTAATAAGCCAAATTCTTTCTGTAGAATTATTTGAGTGTCAGCTGTACGAAAGACGAACGTGTTTCGGTATTTTCGCGATTTCGGGAGCTTCCGGACACGAAAATGCGATCTGTTTAAAGTTTCGGAAAGCTAACACAAAGGGCTACGAAATACTTTAATTCTAGAATTTAGTGAATGTCCAATTGGTACAGTATGGTTTTAAGTAGAAGAGTGACTATACGATATATGCATTTTGTATAACCTATGAGCCTATGTAGTATGGATATTAAATGAATATAGAGTATGTAATGCAAGATATGTTAGATGAATGAAATGATATATATATGATATATATTCTCTTTACATTAATGTATATATATGGTTGAAAGCAAGCATGTAGGAATGCAATTAATATAATGCATATAAGCAATGCATGAATGAAAGAATGATATACAATGTATGCATGAAAGTATATAATGAATGCTAGATATGAATGCAAGATGTATATGTAAAGATAGGTATGAATGCATAATGTATAAATATTTTAATGCAATATATAATGATAACATGTATGGTAATGTAGAGTATATGATGCAAGCATGAATGAATGGAGGAAATACATGTATATAGGTAATATAGAATGTAATATATGAAAGGAATGAATGATAATATATAACATGATATGTAAGGTAGCAAGGTATGAAATATATAATGTGTGCATATTTGTATGTCTCTATGTTAATGTATGAAATGATATGAATATACAATGTATGCATATGTATAAAACATGTAGGTAATGCATAGATGCATGAATGAAATAAATATTTGCAATATGTTAATATAAATACAAGTATCTAATATGCATGAATGTAAGTATAATATAATACAAGTATACATGTATGTATCATGTAAATGTAATATACATAATATGTATGTATGTATGTATACAAGATAAGTATGTATGTATGTATTTCTATAAACTGAGTTAACCTATAACCTTTTACATACATGCATTCATACACCCTTTGACATCATGTATCTCATGTCACATACACCTACCTATCACTAAATTTAGAACATTAACACATATCCTTTCACACACATGCCAAACACACACATACTCACTTACTCTTTTACCTCTCTTTCTCTCTATATATATATATATATATATATATATATATATATATATATATATATATATATATATATATGTATGTGCCTATATATATAGCTTTCATATATATATATATCTATGTATATGAATATGTGAATAGTGATGCATATATATATATATGTGGGAAGTATATATAGGTAGCCTATATGTTATGAGTGTACTACAATATATTAGATATATACATTGTTATGTGTATATGTGTTTGTGGTTTGGCTTAGGCATGATATAGCCTATAGCCTAGGGCTCTTAGCCTATGGTGTGTCTGTTTGCCTAGTGAGAGTTTAGTTAGGCTTGTTTAGTCTTGATTAGGCCTAGAATAGACTAGTTAGACTAGTATAGACTTGTTTGGTTTAGGTTTGACCTAGTTGACCTAGTTTGACTAGTCTAGTTGACTAGAGTTGACCAAAGATTGACTTTAGCCTAGATTGACTCCAAACTTCATGTAGATGCATTGTAGCAGTCTATTTCTTTATTTTAGACTTGTTATGACTTGTACTGTTCTATAGGAGACAGACACCACTCCTCGGACAGTATATTCTCTTCGGACATTCAGGATACCAGGTGAGTACATTCTCTGATCATTTCATATCCTGCTTAGAATTATATTCCTGCTTTAGATTACCTTACTTGATGCTGTCACGACATTATCACGGATTAGTACTATATGGATCTCTTCATGCGATGTTATCCCCCTCGGGAGCATCGGGTACATTGTGTCATGTGTGTTTCACTTTCATCATATACTCCTGTGCTTTCACCATACATGTACACTCCTGTGAATCATGTACTCTCATGTTCACGGAGCCCTCATGTATACTATCATGTGCACCCTTTCATGGGCCCCATGTGATATCATGTACAATAACATAACCTGCTTAGATCCTTGTGTATTGATTGGGGAAAACAGGGGAGTGCTAGTAGTCATGTGAACAATTCCATAGTAGTGTAGATCATGTGAAACTCTTTAGTGTAGATCATGTACAAATTTGTTCTGTTCACATGTGCTATCCTGTACTCTACATCACTAGCCACTGTTAGTTCTCTATTTATAGTAGATATTTCTATTACAGTTCTCTCTCTGTTTACATACGGTATTTCTTTCAGATCCTGTATCTTACTTTACTGCATGATTATACTTTCTAACCTGCTATGATCTGTTGAGATGCACTGTACTCGCTCCTGTCCTGACTGGACCTATTGATAAATTTTACAGATAGCCTGGAGGTTGCCTGCTAGCCTAGAGGAGACACAGTAGAGGTTGTATAGATAGCTAGGGTTTTGCTTATAACTTATTTTCAGTTGTCTTGAGTTGTATTTATGGATTACTGTATTTGAGCTTTGAGATGTATTTCTGGGTTTGTGTATCGTAGACACTTAGACTTCTATCGGCTGTATCTCTTTTTGATTTCATGTTTTATCTATCTTCTATTATGCTCTACCTTAGATGTGATTGAGTTTACATTCTGCTATGTCACCCCCATTCGGGGAGTATAAACTGCTCAGTATTATATTGTTAGAAGTTGTGACCTAGGACAGCGTTCTACCGCCGACACTGCGGCGTAGGCTGGACGTACCCACTTCTCGTACCCTTACTCTAGGGTACGGGTCGTGACACGATCTTCGACCATCACCGCCCATTTCTTCCCCCATTAAGCCTAAACCCTAACCCTAACTCCGACGATCCCCAACGCCACTTCTCCGACGACGATCACCCCCATCCACCACCGCCGACGAGTTCGCCGTGACAAGGCGAGTCTAGCGCCACCACTCCGCCGCGACCACGTCGCCTCAGCCGCCGTCCAGCACCCTCGAACCCCATCAAGACACCGGACACGTACGTGTCAACTTTAATTTCGTGTCGTGCGTGTCTCGTGCACACGTATGCTGTTCACCTGGACATGAAGACTCTAACCCAGTGCTCGGACACGCGAGACTAGACTCGTGCGTGTTGTGCTAGCCTAAGACACGAGACTCCTGTGTCCCTAACTGTCAGGACACAGGGTTGTTTTATCGGGTTATTATTATTATTAACTAAAACCTCAATAAATTTAACCTAAATCCTATCCCTAACACATGGAGCGGGCTGACCCCCTGGCCAGCCCGACCGAGCCTGAGAACCCGACCCTTTGGGCCGAGTTCGAACCCCCCCCCCCCCCATGTTGTTTTTTTTCTTTTCCTTTTTTCTTTTTGTTTGTTTTATGATTTTATATATATATATATATATATATATATATATATATATATATATATATATATATATATATATATATATATATATATATATATATATATATATATATGTATATATGTATTTCTATATATATATTTTATTATATATATACTATTTTATACGTATGTGTACAGTATTTATATATGTATAAATATATATTCTATATTTAGCATTTTAATGTATAAGTGTATATATATATATATATATATATATATATATATATATATATATATATATATATATATATATATGTATATATATATATATGTATATATATATATATATTTTTATATATATATATATATATATATATATATATGTATATATATATATATATATTTTTATATATATATATGTATATATATATATATATATATATATATATATATATATATATATATATATATATATATATATATATATATATATATATATATATATATGTTTGCATATGAGTATATGTATTTTGTGTATATATATGTATACTATTATATATATTATATTTACTATTAACATATATGTATATTTACTGTTATATATATATATATTATATATTTTTTCCTTTATATATATATATGTATTTCCTTATATATATATATGTTATATATGTATATGTATACATACATAACTGTTTAGCCTATGTAATTTACGTAATATTGTACATATGTTATACTTTAATATATGTAAATACACTTGTCATATTTATATGACTACTATGTATAATTTTACCTTGTTAAAATATTAATATTTATTTTGTACTTTTACCACTTTGTATTTTTTGTGTATTTTAATTACTGCAACCATTTGGTGTCCAAGCCTAGCATGGGTTTTTGGGCTCAAATATGTTTTCACACATTCAAGGCCTGTACAGGTCATATTGGACTTGATTCATGGCTTTGGGTCCTGTATTTGAACTCTGGTTCAAATTATGTACATGGACAAAATACGCAGATAATTAATTATTTAATTTCAGATTGTGTACTATGCTGTTTTTGAATTTCTAAAAATACTTTAATTGCTGTTAAAATTCTGGAAAAAATAGTATTTAGATACTATTTTAATTTAGCTAATTTATCATAATTTTTAAAGTATTTAATTTATAATTTTACCACTGTTTTGGCATATGAAACCAGAACTCACTTTCTGTGTACTTATGAAAGCTGATTTTTATAAAATACATGTACTGGTTAATAAATTCCAGAAAAATTATAATAAATTTCTATAATTAACAAGGATCATTTTGAAACTTTATTTTATGTAAAATTGAGCTTTTTATCTATCTCAAAAATTGTTGGAACACAATGTACAGTTGATTTATTTATTGAATAATTACGACTTATAACTTTTTGTGTTGTTTTGAGTTATAGCCGTATTGAACCTCACCCCCACACTAGTGTAAAGACCCTAGAAAGTTAGTTATAGTATTGAGTCACCCCACATTGGTCTCCTATGCTAAAGTCATTATTTTGGCTAGTGTCACGACCCGCACCCACTGTGAGGGTACGAGAACGTAACAACGCCTAGCCTACGCCGCAAAGTCGGCGGTAGAACGCTGTCCTAGGTCTCAGTATATCTAACAGTATAAGGCTAAACAGTTTATACTCCCCGAGTGGGGGTGACATAGCAGAAAATAACTCAATCACAACTAAGGAAGAAGAAGTACGATATGATAAAGAACTCAAAAAAAATACAGATGATCAAATAGACTAAGATATATAACATCTCAGCAGATATACAGAGTACAAGGTCTCAGCTACTGAATATGAAAGAATATACAACCCAGATCTCAAGGACAGAAATAAAGTCTAACTACTAGTCTCAAGACAACATAAGTAAGATAAAGCCTAACTAAGCTAGTCTAGGCAGTAGGGTAAAGTCATCAGCTAGAGCTGTCCTGCAGAAGGTATCCACACAGGCCTCCTCCTCGTCCTCTGTAATATTTCAACAGGTCCAGTCAGGACAGGAGCGAGCACAATACATCTCAACAGTTCATAGCAGGTTAGAAAATATAATCATGCAGTAAAGTAAGATATAGATACTGAAGAAATGCAGTATGTAAACAGAGAGAGAGAGAACTGTAATAGAAATATCTACTATAAGTAAAGAACTAACAGTGGCTAGTGAGTCAGAGTATAATATAGACATGTAAATGGCATAGGAGATTCTGATGCTACACTATGGAAAGATTCTGATGCTACACTACTTGGATAGTATTCACATGTCTATTTCTACTCCCTCGTACCCCCAATCAGTACACAAAGATCCAACCAGGTTATGTTATGATTCCATGTAACAGGCCCCGAAGGGTGGTACAAAGTAGTCCCATAAATGGAGATTCTAGGAGGTTCTAGGATACACAGTAAATGGGATAAGGATTCCAGGAAGACTCTGTGATATGAGAGTATATATCACAAGTGATCAAAGAACCAACGAAGCATAGTGATACGCTATGTAAGTGAAACGCACAGAACATAGAGTACCCGATGCTCCCTGAAGGGATAACATCTCAAGAAGGGATCCATATAGTACTAATCCGTGTGACCAACGTGACAGTATCAAGTAAAGTAATTTAATGCAGGAAAATAATTCTAAGCAGGATATGAAATGATCAGAGAATGTACTCGCCTGGTATCTGAGTGTCCAATATGAAAATACTGTCCGAGGAGTGGTGTCTGGCTCCTAATCAGAACAGCACAAGTCACAACAAGTCTAAAATGGTAAAATGAAGTTCTACTATGCACTCTACATGAGTCTAGGTCAATCTAGGCCAAAGTCAACTCTTGGTTAACTCTGGTCAACCCTAGAAGTCAAACTAGGTCAACCAAGTCAAACCTAAGTCAAACTAGTCTACACTAGTCTAGCAAGTCTATTCTAGGTCTAACAAGACTACATAAGTCTAACTAGACTCTAAACTGACACGCAGATACACCCATAGGCTAAGAGCCTAGGCCATAGGCTAATAGGCAATACCATGCCTAACCAACCTACAAATCACCCATACACAAGTCAAATCATTAATCTAAAATGATACCCTTATAGATATATTTACAATCTAATATAAGAATACACATATTGATATATAGGCTCCTATGCATATCACATATACAATATCTATATCCATATTACTATAATATGGTACACATATTAGCATATAGGAATACCTACCATATACATACACATTATCTATATATACATTTCACATTTATATATACATATGGATAGAGAGAGGGACTCATAAAGTGTCAAGTGTGTGTGTGTGTATGTGTGTGTGTGTGTGTGTGTGTGTGTGTGTGTGTGTGATGAGTGAGAGGGTACATGAGAGTGTGCCATGTATGTGTAACTGTGTGTAGTGTTTAGGTGAGGGTGTGTGTGTCTACTGAGTGAGTGACCGTGTGTGTGTGTGTGTGTAAACTGTGAGTAAGAGAGAGTACAATAATGTGGAGATGTGTGTGTGTGTGTAGAGAGAGAGTGAGGGCACTGTGTCACAGGAAAATAGTGTGAGGGTGTGAGAGATGTGTCAAGGACTGTACATGAATAGGAAGAAGGGAAAAATCAGTTCATATATATAACATTCAGAAATTTACTGAAAGGAAAGGAAATCAATGCATTCTAATTCCCATTTAACTGAAAACTGAACCTAATGTCAGTCCTTACATAACATTCCCAGATTTCAACCAAAACAACATCCATTCGACCCCAAATTCGACACCCACTTAGAAATCATATAGGTGCACTACATTAGAGTTCTAAACCATGCAATTAACAGTATTAGGTAGGTAAAAATGATGTCAAAATTCATATTTAAAAAAAACTGGAAAACAGTGAAGAATATGACTAATGTTTAAGTATCAGAAAAAATAGGGGAAAATGGAGAATTGATCATTAAAATTAAACCAAAACACCAAATCAAAGGTTGGTAATGAAGGTACATTAAGTGTACGTGTCATACAAAGAGTTTGTGTCCACCAAGGTGGACACAAACATGTCCAATCGAATTAAAACTCAAAACAGTGCAAAATAGGCCAATCATCGTGCACGTGTTCACTGTGTTCGTGGACACGATACGACACGAATTAAAATACGTTCTCGTGCGCACGTGTACGCCCACACTAGGGCTACACACTCGTGTCAACACAAGGTGTCCACGCTGTGTCTAGACACGACACGAAGGCCGTATCAGTGCCCAAAATCCATGTGAACTGTGTCAGTGTACACCCAGTACGGGCCCAATTACATGTCCGACACAAAACGTGGTGCTCTAAAATTTTGGGGGAGTGTGCGCAGACACTGCCCCCGTGTCCATGCCAAATTTGGCGTGTCCAAGTGCTGTGTGCAAGGAGCAAAAGCCCCCGAGTGGCAGGACAGCGTGCACAACCTTCACGCGCGCGTGCACCCGCGTGTGCACGTGTCGAATCCGACACGACACGGCACAGAGACACCCACAGTCAATAAGAAATGCATAAGCAACACCAAAATACAAATTCCTATTCATTTAGTTTCTAAAAATTAGATCGAAATGCCCATTGGGGCATTTTATCAAACAGTTGAACAGGGACACTGATACGTGTCCAAATAGGACACGAATTGGACTCAAATTCTAGGGTTTCCTATTCCTATAGTTAGGTTAGGCCTAGGGCTCCCTAGATATGCAATAAAAATAGAATTTTATGGTGTAGATTGAAAGTTACCTCTATGTATCAAAATCCCCAAAAAGCTCTAAAGAGAGGTGTTCCTCATGATGGTCAAACTTCTCCAAATTAATTTGAATCTGAGAATAACATGTAACAACAGCAAGAAAACTATATTTAAAACCTATTGCAATTTGTTTGAGGGAAAATGGAGCTAAAATGGAATTTCTAGGGATTTTAGAAGTTGAGAAATTACCTCTTTCTAAAGCTTGTTCTTCCTTAGAGGCTAGCCCTAATTTCTAAGAGAATATTTATAAGGAGGGAATCCCTAGGATGGGTTAAGTGGCTGGACAAATAATGTTTGGGTTAGGGTTAGACATTTGGTTAATGGGCTTTGGGCTTAGTCATAAAACAATGTCTCAAAAATCACAAGTTATGACTTGTGATCAAAATCTTTCTATTCTAATCTCTATATTCCTAATTGATTTCACTAACTAGAGTATGGTTAACTTAACTTAACCTAGGGTCTCATATCTAGCCAAGTCTAACTCAACTAGGGTTAGGTCACAAAGTCAAAGCTAGTCAAAGTCAACCTAGTCAACCCTCATTCAAACAATTCCAAAATAATTTCTAAAAATTCCCATAAATTCAAATAAATTCTAATAAATTCAAGTAACCCCAGAAATGACAAAAATACCCTCAAACTAGAAATGATAAACAAAATACACTAATCACAAGGCTAAGCTCTAGGTCAACCGGTCTCCAAGGTTACACTATCAAACACCAAAATCATAAGTCATGTTTTAAAATAGTTTTAAATGATTAAAAATCACCAAAAATTATAATATAAAATAAATATCAATAAATAATAATTATAATTTCAAAATTACTCTTATTTGGAAAACTGGGTGTTACAATCCTACCCACCTTAGAAAAATTTCGTCCTTGAAATTTAAGATAATCGCACCCCTTCTAGGTTAAGCCCCCAACAATCAAAGTCTCAGAACTTAAATAAAATATACGGTTAAAAAAAAGACGGTATACAGGATCATGGCATACGGTGGTAGTAAAGTCTCATCTAGGTATACTAGTCATGCTAATCAAAACGGTCATAGGGTATCAAAACACACAAGCAATCTAGGGTGCTATACTAGAAAGATGCAGAATAACAAATCATCAAAACTGTAAGGCTGTCTACCATCCTATATGAAACTGGTACTATTCAAAAATAAAAAAAGGATAACCACAAATTTTCTATTAAGGGATACAATTCAAGAAAAAAAAATATCACAATCAAAAGAGAAATAAAAGTCAATTGCATTGAAATCCAATCACAATATATTTATATATATAGCGTTAGAGAGGGAAAAGCTAGCATTATGTAAAAGTTATGGGGTTCGTGTGTGTATGGGTGTATGTGGACATGTTCATGTGGTTAGATAGTAGGCATGTGTGTATTGTGAAATATACATGAAAGTATGGGAGGATTTGGGTTTCAAAACAATAGCTATCACGTTACACTACTCATAGCATATTGGTTAAACAATCTACAATGCACAACCTATTTACTCATAACATGCATGGCTAACCATATCTATATATATAAAGCGTTAGAGATTTAGTTATATATCTATATACATTATAACATGTATGCCTAAGCTCTATATATATATCTATATAGATATATAATCATAACATAGAGAGGAAAGGTTAGGTTTACATGGCAGTGTATACTAAGTTAGGGTGTGTGTGTCCTTGTACATGGTTATAGTTTAGTATTGAAAGGTTAAACCCAGTTTTAGTTCAGCATTTACATACAAAATCTGAAAATAAGCTAACATTTAAACTAATGTAATATTAACATAATGCAGTTTCAGATTTTAGGGAATTGAAACATCACAACCAACTCAATGCTCCCAACACATCCTAACATGGTAGAGATAAAACCCTAACATACTATCCATACATTTTGCTATGCATACAGTTCAATATTACATATTAAATCTGGATTTGAACTAAATATTTGAAATCAATGTAAAAAAAAATGTAATCATGTATTCAGTTTTAAGATTTTGGAGAAATTCGAACATCAAACCAACCCAATGTTTATCACAACCTAACATGTAAAAATATAAAACCTAACATTATATTCCTACATACAACAATGTATATAGCTCAAAATATTACATCTTTAAAAAAAAAACATCAAATTGAACTAAACATTTGGAATCCAGTATTAAGGGTTAATATGCACACAGTCTTAGTTTTGATAAATTCAAACACAAAACTCAACCAAATTTTTTTGAATTGAAATCCTATGTATAGCATACATGTGCAGTGATGTAAACATAACTAATAACATGAAATTTATATTTAATTTACGAATTTAAACAGGAAAAAAAAAAGCAGAGAACCAGTCTCTGATACTGTACTGTATCAGAATATTGGAGTTTTGAGAATTTATACATCAATAACATATTAATATGTATTTAGATAGGTTGGTAATCAAAGTGTAGCATGCATACGTATCAGGCAAGGGTCTGCATACTACCTGTAAAGGTTGATCAAACATGACTGAACTCAACACAAAGAGAACTTAACTAAAATAGAAAACTGAACCAAATATAGGCTAAACAACATGTCAATAATCCTATACAACCATGACCTATAGATACTAACCAAACCCATATCCCATATGCCAATACCCTCTGCAATCTATCTATCTATATAGACCCCTCAGTCTTAGGTGCAGCTACAACTATACTCAAGGACAGGCTCTAGTCATGGGTGCCTCTCTGGGAAGGGTAAGGGAAAATAATAACAATCATGAAGGCTGTAAGGCATACTAACATCCTATATATAAACTGGTTGGTATTATAAATAACAGGGAAATCATCTACAATAGGTTACTATTCTAATACCAATGCTAACTATCATCTCTAGGGTAAAGACACTCTACAAGTCGTCATATCGTTTCACTATGAAGATCTACCTATGAACAAGCTCCATAAACTAAATATCCCTACTCCTAAGTTATTTACAACAACAGAAGGGTATGATGTTTAAAACGTTCTCAAGATACAACCTATTAATCATATGCGTCTGTCCAAAATCATGTTGTCCAGAGTCTTCATCATGCTAGTGAGCAAGGCTACGATAATCACATAGTCCTTGACTAAGGTACGTACCTCTAGGTTCATGGTATTTAAAATTTTCGCATTGCCGCATGCGACGGCAAAAACTTTAAATTCCCATACCCGAGAAATACATCCAAAATCTGACTACATGTCCTCACTATGCCAACTAACACGACCATCGAAGATTCTAGATTCCATAACTGAGGTGACCTAGCCCATATGATTTTCTCAGAAAGGAAAAAAAACAAACATAACAAAAGAGCAACATAACAAAATTAATCAATCAACAAGGAACAGATGGAACCGGATTTCAAGGTAGTTATAAAAGACAATTTTGGGAATGGAATCAAGAAGAACGAAACTTGCAGCAAGATCTCCAATGGTCTGTGCATCCTCGACAGTCCTGACGATAGCTCGCCCTGCTGGTTTTCTCTGGCCTGTTACTGATGCTGCATGAACTGCTACTGCTGAGAAAAATTAGAAATGACGGGAAAAAAGTCTCTGTACAGATAGAGGTGCACCTCCAATGTAGCAGAAACGCCAACCTGAGTCGGCAGAACAGGAGCTACAGTCTCGAGGCCCTGATGAACAGGACGAGAGGTGGCCAGCCTCTCGATAGTATCCCCCGAACCGAAGTGATGAGATCGTGTCTTCATAACCATCATGAAAACAGATCAAAACAAGAAGCAATTTCTGAGAATGAAGCAAAAATTCAAAGGAGAACAGTTTATATTCAAAGGGAAGTCAATAAGCAATAATTTTAGACAAAAGGAATCTGATAAAGAATTTTTCCTAATGTGATTGAGTACCTTCAAATATTCCCTAATCCTACTGTAGGCTGTAGTGATACTCTAGTTCGAATACCACTACATAAACTCGACCTGCATGGGCCACCACTAAAAACTTGTCACGACCCGCACCCACTGTGAGGGTACGAGAACGTAACAACGCCCAGCCTACGCCGCAGAGTCGGCGATAGAATGCTGTCCTAGGTCTCAGTGTATCTAACAGTATAAGGCTAAATAGTTTATACTCCCCGAGTGGGGGTGACATAGCAGAAAATAACTCAATCACAACTAAGGAAGAAGAAGTACGATATGATAAAGAACTCAAAGAAAATACAGATGATCAAATAGACTAAGATAACATCGCAGCAGATATACAGAGTACAAGGTCTCAGCTACTAAATATGAAAGAATATACAACCCAGATCTCAAGGATAGAAATAAAGTCTAACTACTAGTCTCAAGACAACATAAGTAAGATAAAGCATAACTAAGCTAGTCTAGGCAGTAGGGTAAAGTCGTCAGCTAGAGCTGTCCTGCAGAAGGTATCCACACAGGCCTCCTCCTCGTCCTCTGTAATATTTCAACAGGTCCAGTCAGGACAGGAGCGAGCACAATGCATCTCAACAGTTCATAGCAGGTTAGAAAATATAATCATGCAGTAAAGTAAGATATAGATACTGAAAAAATGCAGTATATAAACAGAGAGAGAGAACTGTAATAGAAATATCTACTATAAGTAAAGAACTAACAGTGGCTAGTGAGTCAGAGTATAATATAGACATGTAAATGGCATAGGAGATTCTGATGCTACACTATGGAAAGATTCTGATGCTACACTACTTGGATAGTATTCACATGTCTATTTCTACTCCCTCGTACCCCCAATCAGTACACAAAGATCCAACCAGGTTATGTTATGATTCCATGTAACAGGCCCCGAAGGGTGGTACAAAGTAGTCCCATAAATGGGGATTCTAGGAGGTTCTAGGATACACAGTAAATGGGATAAGGATTCCAGGAAGACTCTGTGATATGAGAGTACATATCACAAGTGATCAAAGAACCAACGAAGCATAGTGATACGCTATGTAAGTGAAACGCACAGAACATAGAGTACCCGATGCTCCCTGAAGGGATAACATCTCAAGAAGGGATCCATATAGTACTAATCCGTGTGACCAACGTGACAGTATCAAGTAAAGTTATTTAATGCAGGAAAATAATTCTAAGCAGGAAATGAAATGATCAGAGAATGTACTCGCCTGGTATCTGAGTATCCAATATGAAAGTACTGTCCGAGGAGTGGTGTCTGGCTCCTAACCAGAACAGCACAAGTCACAACAAGTCTAAAATGGTAAATTGAAGTTCTACTATGCACTCTACATGAGTCTAGGTCAATCTAGGCCAAAGTCAACTCTTGGTCAACTCTGGTCAACCCTAGAAGTCAAACTAGGTCAACCAAGTCAAACCTAAGTCAAACTAGTCTACACTAGTCTAGCAAGTCTATTCTAGGTCTAACAAGACTACATAAGTCTAACTAGACTCTAAACTGACACACAGATACATCCATAGGCTAAGAGCCTAGGCCATAGGCTAATAGGCAATACCATGCCTAACCAACCTACAAATCACCTATACACAAGTCAAATCATTAATCTAAAATGATACCCTTATAGATATATTTACAATCTAATATAAGAATACACATATTGATATATAGGCTCCTATGCATATCACATATACAATATCTATATCCATATTACTATAATATGGTACACATATTAGCATATAGGAATACCTACCATATACATACACATTATCTATATATACATTTCACATTTATATATACATATGTATAGAGAGAGGGACTCATAAAGTGTCAAGTATGTGTGTGTGTGTGTGATGAGTGAGAGGGTACATGAGAGTGTGCCATGTATGTGTAACTGTGTGTAGTGTTTAGGTGAGGGGGTGTGTGTGTACTGAGTGAGTGACCATGTGTGTGTGTGTAAACTGTGAGTGAGAGAGAGTGCAATAGTATGGAGATGTGTGTGTGTGTAGAGAGTGAGTGAGGGTACTGTGTCACAGGAAAACAGTGTGAGGGTGTGAGAGATGTGTCAAGGACTGTACAAGAATAGAAAGAAGGGAAAAATCAGTTCATATATATAACATTCAGAAATTTACTGAAAGGAAAGGAAATTAATGCATTCTAATTCTCATTTAACTGAAAACTGAACCTAATGTCAGTCCTTACATAACATTCCCAGATTTAAACCAAAACAACATCCATTCGACCCCAAATTCGACACCCACTTAGAAATCATATAGGTGCATTACATTAGATTTCTAAACCATGCAATTAACAGTGTTAGATAGGTAAAAATGATGTCAAAATTCATATTTAAAAAAAAAACTGGAAAACAGTGAAGAATATGACTAATGTTTAAGTATCAGAAAAAATAGGAAAAAATGGAGAATTGACATTAAAATTAAACCAAAACACCAAATCAAAGGTTGGTAATGAAGGTACATTAAGTGTACGTGTCATACAAAGAGTTTGTGTCCACCAAGGTGGACACAAACGTGTCCAATCGAATTAAAACTCAAAACAGTGCAAAACAGACCAATCATCGTGCACGTGTTCACTGTGTTTGTGGACACGACACGAATTAAGACACGTGCTCGTGCACACGTGTACGCCCACACTAGGGCTACACACTCGTGTCAACACGAGGTGTCCACGCTGTGTCTAGACACGACACGAAGGCCGTATAAGTGCCCAAAATCTACGTAAACTGTGTCAGTGTACACCCAGTGCGGGCCCAATTACATGTCCGACACAAAATGTGGTGCTCTAAAATTTTGAGGGAGTGTGCACAGACACTGCCCCCGTGTCCATGCCAAATTTGGCATGTCCAAGTGCTGTGTGCAAGAAGCAAAAGCCCCCGAGTGGCAGGATAGCGTGCACAGCCTGCACGCGCGCGTGCACCCGCGTGTGCACTTGTCGAATCCGACACGACACGGCACAGAGACACCCCCAGTCAATAAGAAATGCATAAGCAACACCAAAAATACAAATTCCTATTCATTTAGTTTCTAAAAATTAGATCGAAATGCCCATTGGGACATTTCATCAAACAGTTGAACAGGGACACTGATACGTGTCCAAATAGGACACGAATTGGACTCAAATTCTAGGGTTTCCTATTCCTACAGTTAGATTAGGCCTAGGGCTCCCTAGATATGCAATAAAAATAGAATTTCATGGTGTAGATTGAAAGTTACCTCTATGTATCAAAATCCCCAAAAAGCTCTAAAGAGAGGTGTTCCTCATGATGGTCAAACTTCTCCAAATTGATTTAAATCTGAGAATAACATGTAACAACAGCAAGAAAACTATATTTAAAACCTATTACAATTTGTTTGAGGGAAAATGGAGCTGAAATGGAATTTCTAGGGATTTTAGAAGTTGAGGAATTACCTCTTTCTAAAGCTTGTTCTTCCTTAGAGGCTAGCCCTAATTTCTAAGAGAATATTTATAAGGGGGAATCCCTTGGATGGGTTAAGTGGCTGGACAAATAATGTTAGGGTTAGGGTTGGGCATTTGGCTAATGGGCTATGGGCTTAGTCATAAAACAATGTCTCAAAAATCACAAGTTATGACTTGTGATCAAAATCTTTCTATTCTAATCTCTATATTCCTAATTGATTTCACTAACTAGAGTATGGTTAACTTAACTTAACCTAGGGTCTCATATCTAGCCAAGTCCAACTCAACTAGGGTTAGGTCACAAAGTCAAAGCTAGTCAAAGTCAACCTAGTCAACCCTCATTCAAACAATTCCAAAATAATTTCTAAAAATTCCCATAAATTCAAATAAATTCTAATAAATTCAAATAACCCCAGAAATGACAAAAATACCCTCAAACTAGAAATGATAAACAAATACACTAATCACAAGGCTAAGCTCTAGGTCAACCAGTCTCCAAGGTTACATTATCAAACACCAAAATCATTAGTCATGTTTTAAAATAGTTTTAAATGATTAAAAATCACCAAAAATTATAATATGAAATAAATATTAATAAATAATAATTATAATTTCAAAATTTCAAAATTACCCTTATTTGGAAAATTGGGTTTTACAGCTAGGTGCCCAGTCACAAGTCGTGTTGCACCACTAGTGTCTTAGTGTTTAACTTAGTATAAAAACTAAGTTTATGTGTTATTTCTATAGTGACGAGTTACCAGGCATCTATAGCATTCTTATCGCTGCTTTGCTTTGCTAGAGGCAAGTACTTTCTACGAACTTTACATACTGCTATAACCAACTGCGATTCACCAACCATGTTAAATGCTGATCCTTGGGGTAGCAAGTTAAAATTTTGCATGTTTTATTACTTTCAGTCTCTGCCATGTTTAGGATAGTTTTCATATCTCTCACATGTTTAAACAACGGGTTAAGGAGAAACTGCTAGTAGTGTACGTGATCATGACCCCCTTCTCCGTATGTATTTACCGAGCACCGTTACATTCTATATGTATCTGTGTCGTATGTCTGGCCCCGTATTTGTGTATGGATGTACACCGATGCCGTTAAGTGTACGTATGTATACTTTAGAAAATTGATATGTACCGCTGTACATCCTGATTACCTATTGATTGATCACTCACCTACTACAGTTTTAAACTTTAAAAATAATAAATTATTGCCATGATAAAATATAACTAAAACTGGATAAACATGATATGTCATTTCTTTTCATCACATGATCAGTATTATATGTTTGTTAGATTCAGTACTTGCTCCCGTCCTGACAGGATAACGTTGTAGGTATACTTACTGAGGAGGAGTTGCTCTGTGATTCGTATTATGGAGTTACTGCCGAGGACCAGGCTTTGCCTTACGAGGATGTACCTGCAGGGAACCTCGTCTAGTTGTCTTTTTGCTTTAGACTTTTGAGAGTAGTCATGTATTAGACTATGTATTTTGTAACTGGACCTGTATCCAGTTTTATATTTCAGACTTGTACTTGGACTTATTATTATATGAGACGACTTTTGTGTTTAGAGCATTTATGACTCTTCTTCACTTATAGAACTGTTCGCACATTTAGTCTTATCTTGTTGTCTTTAGAACAGCTTACTACGCTTTATCTCAAACGTAGGCTGGACATGACTCGGTCCAGCCCAACAATTTGGGTAGCGGGTCGTGACACGGTGTACATGTTTGGCTGTATTGTTTAGGATATGCCATGAGCACGTTCGATGAACTACGCTGGGCATTAAATCCTCAATTGCCTTATTCATGGATCTGCAACCATCCGTGAGAACTGTCACTGGTAATTTGCTATTCATACACTCTTGGAATTTTTCTAAAACCCAAGAATATGTCTCTACAGTCTCATTATGGATCATTGCAAACCCAAACACACAAGTCATTGCATGATTGTTTGTACCCACGAGAACCACCAACGGTATTTGACTTCTATTTGTTTTATATATAGAATCAAATGCTAGTAAATCTCCAAATAATTCGTAATCGAAACGACATGCACCGTCAGCCCAAAAGAGATGGGTCAATCTGGAATCTTCGTCTACCTTGTACGCGTAGAAGAAATCTGGGTCAATGCTTTCCTTAGATTGAAGAAATCTAAGTGATGTCGTAGCATCAACATCGTCTAGTGCTTTACTATCTTGAGCTAGAGCGTTGTATAAATCCTTTTTCGTCCATCCAACCTTATCCCAGCCACCTTTCTTGTGGACAATTAAATTCCATATTTGTCCAGTCCCCATCCCTGATTGCTTCATAAGCTTAACTTCTTCCAACTCTGCGGGTGATATCTTACGATGGGATCTCAAAAAAACTGTTTCTAATCATTCGCCAGGCTATGGTTGTGAAGTACATAAAATTTTTTGACGACCCACATCTTTATAGAATTGGTGTACCCAATACGAAAAATTGCTTTACAACCACTTCTGCTTTCACTTCTTGGCTCACGAACCCTGTTAGGAGCTTCATTGTATTTCTTGTGTCTGAATCCCGCATTCGAACAACACCAACTACGGACCACCACCATCCTAGATTTGTTTTTCTTTACTTCGTTCTTTCTAATACTGAAACCATATGCTTTTGAATATATCTGGTAGAATGTCTCTACTTCTTCAATAGAGTTGAACTGTAAGCCAACAATATCTTCTTCTAAGAGTTGTTTTGG
This sequence comes from Iris pallida, assembly GCA_029216955.1. Lineage (NCBI taxonomy): Eukaryota > Viridiplantae > Streptophyta > Magnoliopsida > Asparagales > Iridaceae > Iris > Iris pallida. Next base: position 2,947,958 of record JANAVB010041817.1, read on the forward strand.
ATCTTTGTTAATGTTGGCAGACTGCAATATTTTTTTCATCGTTGTTGCATCAAAATCCAATGGAGATTCACCGTCGTCCCTAAGAACAGAATAAAACAAAATAAATAGGAGAAATAAATGTAAAAATATAATACATTTCTTAAATCTATTAGAAATGGTGATACGAAGTAACATTTCGTTGTTTGTGTTGATGTCGTCGTCGTTATGATGCATTGTTCCGTTGTTTTCTTCATCTTGTTCTTTGTTGTCTCCTAAGTTAACAGCTTCCAAACTTTGATCATCATCCAAATTATCTGACACTGCTCTTGAAACGAAGCTTTCTTCATCGACTAAATCTTCCACACGATGATCAGTTTCTCCATGTGAAGTCGATGTTGAAGAAAATAGAGTGTGTAAGAAACCAACAGAAGAAACGAAGGACAAGAAACAATACAAGAAGAAAGAGTAATGCTATTCGTACCTCCAAATTATCCCTCTAATATATAGCCCTCCCATCTGATGTGGCATGTTAAATAATATTGTGTGTCATCTGACGTGACTGATGACATGGCAAATTTTAATCCAAAAAGTTAACTACCCAATTTTCTCCATAATAAGTTAACGTTAATATCAATGTTAATATTAATTTATGTTAATATTAATATTAATGTTAATGTTAATATTAATATTAATATTAATATTATTGTTAATGTTAACGATAATATTAATTTTAATTTTAATGTTAATGTTAATGTTAACATTAATTTTAATATTAATTTTTATTTTTATTTTTATTTTTAAAAAAATTTGCCACATCAGCTGCCAGATCAACATATCACATCAGCTGCCACGTAAGGAGGGACAGTTTGAAAGTACAATTTGGAGGTACAAAAAGCATTATTCAGAAAGAAACAACTTCCAGCAAGGCAACAACACAACCTTTTCGTCTTCCTTGTACGTCCACCACGTGGCCCACTTTTGATGGATCATGAAAATCTTGAGTGATTCTAGGAGCAAGCATAATTTTTAGGAAACAACTTCCAACAACACAACTTTCTCGTCTTCTGGGTACATGTATTATTAAAGGAGAAATTTATGAAATGCCCAAAAAATGAAAAAGTTTTATGAAAAACCCACCGCACAATAACATTTCATCGCGTGTCCAGAATTAGCAAAAAATATATAAAGAGGGTTCCGAATGACCTTTTTGCCCTTCCTTCTAATTTATTGAAAACACCCACGAAATTACTCTTAAAAAAAACGTTTCGATACTTCATCTTCTTCTATACGCTGCTCACTTTCGAATCTAGGTTTTCTACTCAAAAATCTTCAAAAATTCGTCAGAAAATTTCGGAAAGACCGAGACAAACGGCAAAAGTGCTAAAACGGAGGTCCAAACATCATTTTTTTGCGATTCTAAAATTTTAGAAGGCCGTCTAACGAAAAAGCTGTTAATCTCAGCCTCCTCGAAGATACGCTCATTTTGGGATAAACCGGGCCCCGTTTCGACCTCCCAGTCAAAAGTTATGGCCCTTCAAAGTTTCAACTGACCATAAAATGCAGGAGAATGGTCATTCTCCGTGTTAGAACACGAAAAATGTTAATTTCGCATGAGGGTGGCCATTCTTCGTGTTAGTAACACGGAAAATATCATTCTCCGTCTTAATTCATACGGAGAATAGTCATTCTCTGTGTTAGTAACACGGAGAATGACATTCTCCGTCTTAATTTATACGGAGAATGACCATTCTTCGTGCTAAATTACACGGAGAATGGTCATTCTCCGTCTTAATTTACACGGAGAATAGCCATTCTCCGTGTAATTTAGCACGGAGAATGGTCATTATAGTGTTAAAACGCAGGAGAATGGCCATTCTCCGTGTTAGAAACACGGAGAATGGCCATTCTCCGTGTTAGAAACACGGAGAATGCCATTCTCTGTGTAATTTAGCACGGAGAATGGTCATTCCAGTGTTAAAACGCGGGAAAATGGCCATTCTTCGTGTTAGAAACACGGAGAATGCCATTCTCCGGGTAATTTAGCACAGAGAATGGTCATTCCAGTGTTAAAACGCAGGAGAATGGCCATTCTCCGTGTTAGAAATACGGAGAATGCCATTCTCCGTGTTAAATAAAATACCATGTTAAATAAAACGGAGAATGACATTTTCCGTGTTAATTTACACGGAGAATGGTCATTCCCAGTGTTAAAACGTAGGAGAATGACCATTCTCCGTGTAATTTAGTATGGAGAATGGCATTCTCCGTTTCTAAATTACACGGAGAATGACCATTCTCCGTGCTAAATAATACGGAGAATGACATTCTCCGTGTTAAATGACACGGAGATGGTCATTCAAATGTTAAAACACAGGAGAATGGCCATTCTCCGTGTTAGAAACACGGAGAATGGCATTCTCCGTGTTAGAAACACGGAGAATGGCATTCTCCGTGTTAGTAACACGGAGAATGCAATTCATCACGGAGAATGGCATTTTCCTTATTAAAAATGCAGGAGAATGACTATTCTTCGTGTGATATCGACGGAGAACAGTTGACAGAAATCTAATTTTTTATTTTTTTTGTTTTGTGGAAAGAAATTTGACATGAATAAAGATTCAAGAATTTTCGTTCTTATTTCAAAACGATGCTAACTCTTATGGAAAAGAAGAAGATTTTCTCTCCATAATTGACCTAATTGTCGGAGAAGAATAAGAAGAAGAAGAAGATGAGCGATGATCAGAATTCGACTAAAAAAAAACATGATGAACTACGAACGATCGATCTTTGTGATCTCTGCTGAAGATGAGAGCAATGGAATTCAGATCTCTCGTGAAGAAGAAGAAGAAGAAGACGAGAATCGCAATCCAGATCCGAGTTTGTGCGGAGGGGTAGTTATGGTATTAATTTTGTAAATACAGAACATCTAAAGGGTATCTTAGAATACTTAACGTGGAAATATATAATTCTGGACATTTCATAAAACCCATCATGCGGGTGGGTTTTTTCATAAAAACCAACCCCGAAGTTGAGTTTCTCAGCAATTTCCAGATTATTAAATTGTGTAGCTAATAACGCATGAGGAAGCATGCAGCAGCATTCACCACGTGGCCCTCTTCTGTAGGATAACGCATGCAGTAGCATTTAATGCTATACAACCCTATTGTCTTGTTATGTGTTGTGTATCCTATGTGGCATGAGACACAAGACAATATCTTATATAGGCGGCAAGATTATATTCACAAATGACAATAAGTTTAAAAAGTCATCTCCAATGCAAAAAAAAGTATTGAGAAGACAATACAAAGTAATTTTTTACAACTTCTAAGACAACTTTTACTCTTCTAATGATATAGTATCAATGTTTATTATTAAATTGTGTAGGATAACGCATGCAGGAGCATTTAATGCTACGGGATCTGTTGTGTAAATATTTCTAATGATATGGTATTAGTGAACACAACCTGTGAGAGAGAACCCGAGAGAGAGAGAGAGGGAGAGTGTGTGTGGGAGATGGGATAAAGTGAAAGGATCGAGGTCGACTAGATTTTAAACGTAAAATTCATTTTTTGGTTTTCATTACTAATAACTAGTTCACACGTACGAGTTTAGATGAACACTAACCGAGCCCGAGCAACGTGACATCAGATAGCTAGGTTTCTAATACCGTGGTATTCCTGTTAATTTAAAATTTACAATATTATTGAAACTAATATTAATACTAAAATTTTAAATAGTTTTTGATTTAACATTTACTTCAAACTAGTTAAAGTTAAAATTTTATTCTTTTTTATTTAAAATATAATTGGAGATACAATTAATATTAATATTCGCTTGTCCCGTAGTTTAAGTCGTATTTCACTGCTTTTTGCTTAAGTCTATGCACCCAAAGAACTTGATTGTTCAAGTCGAACGTGTGCATAGCACGTTTCCTCAATGCAAGGCTTGACGTAGCCCTTGCTTGTCAAGTCGTTGCACGAACACATTAGAAAAGAGTTTTGTTGGGCTATCGAAGTATAGCAAGCACCGTCCCGTGTCACGTGCATTTGTTAAGCAGTGAAAGGGTGTGAAGGCCACTGGCAATGTTAAGCCATCACGGACTATAGCTGGGTTAGACGGCGACCCTTTTGCGGTGGGCCGAATCGGTCCCGTGGCCTAGGAATGGATTGGTTGAAGGAGCAATACACAAGAATAGACTGCCATATTGGCAGAATTATTTTTGGTATTTCCGGTGAGGCAGAGTTTTTATTTTCCGGTGAGACAGAGTTTTCACCATCGACTTGATTCCAGGGACGGCACCAGTATCGGAGAGAGTCTACAGGATGACACCTTCAAAGTTGGAAATCTTGTACAAGATGATTGAAGAACTCAGAACCAAGGGATTCATTCGTGCTAGTGGATCGCCTTGGAGAGCACCGATGCTTCTTGTGAAGAAGAATGATGGTACGTCAAGATTATGTGTTGATTATCGTACATTGATGACTTATTTAATTAGCTCAAGGGAGCGACTGTATTCTCGAATATTGACTTGCGGTCATGTGGGTACCATCAGATCAGAGTCAGAGTGCAAGACATCCCGAAGACAACATTCAGATCGAGGTATGGACATTGGGAGTTCCTTGTTATGCCATTTGGAGCTACCAATGTGCCAGCCATATTCATGGACCCCATGAATCGTATCTTCATGTCCTATTTGGATCAGTTCGTGATAGTGTTCATAGACGACATCTTAGTCTATAGCAAGAGTGAGGCAGAGTAGCAGCATCTTCGTGTAGTTCTTTAGATACTCATGAAACACCAGTTGTACGTAAAGTTCAGTAAGTGCGAGTTTTGGCTGGATCGTATCTCGTACTTAGGTCACATCATCACTAGAGGTGGAGTGGAAGTGGACCCCCAGAAGATAGTGGCCATAGAGTCAATGGCCAGTAACTAGCACCGTCGCAGAAGTTCGAAGTTTCCTTTGATTCTACACTATTATGAAAAGCATTCATTTACTTCACATATTGATTTTGAAGTAGAGGGACGAGGCGAAGGAGGTCAGCCACTCGCCTTAGACTTGCTTCAAGCGAGCGACTGGTTGGCTGCACTGATGTCGCCTACGCGATCACCTGCAACCCACTGGATATGGGACTTGGTTCCAAAGAAGCCATTCCATAACATGGAATGGATCTTAATTCAACCGTTTCCGTTCGATCGACCCGGCCGAATCCGACCTATCGGCCCCAACCGAATCGGTAGCGATATTGTTCCTTTCTCGCGCACCCCGTGGACGAAAACGGGGCTCGATGTGTAATGCCCCGTACCGTATGGTGCATTATGATGAGTCGTTGACTCGAAGAGTTGCGTTGACCCAATGAGGTATCGATACAAATCGATGCAAGAGTTACGTTGGCCAAAGGTAAGCTTTGAGTCGATTGGAATCTATGGATCGAATCGATGCAGAAGATAAGTTCCATTGAGCAAGTGCTGATTTTAGTTGATCTGGTGTACAGGCTATGATTTTACGCTGGACGATAAGATGTCGGCATTTTGCCTTATGTAATGAAGTGTCCGCGAAACCAAATCGTGGCCTTGCAACGGATTGTGGTATATGGGCACGATAGGCCAAATCAACCAAGTAGTTCAAAGGAATGGCTAAGTCCGGGAGTTAGCTATGCGATCGAGTTATGGAAGCGAGACGCTTCAATCGGCGAGACGGCAAGGCGTATCGGCTTAAGGTGGGCGGGTTCTTGACTCTCTCTCCCTTTTCCTTCACATCTAATAAAATATATATCATTATATGCGTAAGATGTTATCGAGTTAGCGAGCGTGGCTCGGGCGACGAAAGGTCTAAGTATGCGTTGAACACTAAGGTAGAACATTGAACATTGAACAATTGAAGCGACGTGTATCAAGTGTACGGGTCGCGGTAGGACAATGATGGTAGAACATTGAAAGATGATATTGAGATGTGCATCATGTGCACGGCTTCGAGAACATTGAATACTAGGCATAGAATATGGATTACGGCGCTGAGCGTGCCCTTGGGCACTCATGCTACGAAAAGACTAAGTAACTACGAAATTATGCTATGAGAATAACTTATGAATGGAACGTGTTGATTATGAGTACGAGATGACTAAGCCGTTGGGCGTCGTACATCAATATGGATGTGTTGGGGCATAACGCCGACGGAGCTCCCCATATGGATGGTGGATTATGTTTATGAGACGCGAATATGTTTATGGCACGGAAAACCGTTTATGGAACAAGACTATGTTTATGCAACGGAGGATTTGGTTGGAATGTTATGTGTGTTTGCTATGGCGCGTATTGCATGATCAATGGACTCGGATGGCCCGTACACGGGTGCGGCTTCCCTCGGACGGTTACGACCGGGGCACCGGGACCGTTCGGCCTAGGAGAGAATTATGTGTGGTATTTATGGTGCACATCATTCGGACGGATTACGACCGTCCAGTGCTGTGATAAGCTATGATATCCGTAAGTTTAGGATCCTTCGGATACTGGACTAGCAACCCGTATCGAAGTGACCGTAGGCTTACACATAAGAGATGCCAAGTCCATTACGGTACGAAACACCGTGACCTTCATATAGATAGGGCAGGTGGGCTGAGATGAGAGTTGGGTGCAGGCGCAGGGCCTGCGACCCTTATGCATGGTCTAAGTTTTTGGTTGGTTGTTGCGTGAATGATATAATTCTATGTTAAGTTCTAACCCGTGCAGGCTAGACAATATGGGACGGAGATGTACACGATCACTATGTTTATGTTCAGATTATGTCTAACTATATCTGCTGCAGGAATACGGCATCACGCCCCAGGGAGGACGATAATTCGGATAAAATCTAGCGAGGATGAGCGATTTCCCGGATCGGGGCGTGATAAGTTGGTATCAGAGCGGTTCCATCCTTTGGACTGTGCATGAATCTCTTTGACCCTCAGTTGCTTCGCTATCGAATCAGTTGACTCTAAGTTGTTTTCGCAACCGCATGGCTCATGGATCTGCTCGACGCTACATTGGATGTTCCATACAATAAGTCTATATTAAGTGCGTACGTCTGCCACAAGTATGTCGTGACTATCACGCTACCTCCGAGTGCCATCGGAGAATGTTGGTTGCATGAAGAGCAACGAGTTATGGGATGTTGGTTGTACGAAGTGCAACGAGTTATGGAATATTGGTCGCACGAAGTACAACGAATATGGTGATGTTGGTTGCACGAAGTGCAACGAGTTATGGAATGTTGGTCGCATGAAGTGTAACGAATATGGTGATATTGGTTGCACGAAGAGCAATGGTATGCGTATTGTTGATCGCATGAAGTGCGAGGAGTTATGTGTTGTTGGTCGCACGAAGTGCGAGGAGATATGTATTCTTGGTTGCACGAAGTACAACGGGTCGATATGTGAGGCGATACGTGTTATGTTGCTATACGAACCGTTATGTATTGTCGATTGCACGGAGTGCAGTGAGTCGTGAATCGTTCGTTGCATCAGTGCAACGAGTCGATATGGTATGATGCGCATTGTATGGCTATGCGGATGGATAGCGATATGTTACACGAGATTGAGTAAAGACCTTAAGTATCGAGAGTGAGTTGTTGCACGAGTTGCAACGAGCGAGATTGGAAGATCGCGGATGCGATAGTAACGAATCGAGTTGGTCGTTAAGTCGAGTTGAGTAGGCGAACATGTATGTTGGCCGTATGTTGCGTTGAGCTTTGAATAAGCGAATGTTGCGTGTGCGATCGATACGATCGCTAAGATACGGTTAGATTGAATGTGTGTTGAACTTGAGCTAACGCTAGAGCTGGAATCGGAAGGATCGCTATACGGGATAGTTGATTGATAAATAAATGTCGGACCTATGCGAAATGTGATGTCGAGTAATGACTCGATTTCGAGTGATATATGCAATACCACTTGTGCGATGAGTGTAGCGAAGTATTGTATCGATAACGATAGGCTCGATTTCTGAGTGGTATATGGAATACCACTTAGCGATAGTTATGTAAAGCCGCTTGGTGACTTACGATAGATCGCGTCGAGATGATTATGTTGTTACGATATGTTTGTGCTCAACGGACGAAGTAGTACCGAAACTCGAGCGGGAATGACTTGATAGAAGTCGATGCAAGTATGCCTCGATGAATTGAGTTGAACGATTATGTGCGAAGTTATATCTACGGAGGATACGTCGGACGAGGATTCGTTAAGTGTAAGTCGAACGATAGGCTGAGCATAACGAAGAAATGTTACGTTGAGGAAATAGTCGACCCGGTCGAATATACGTGAGTCAGTACGGAAGCTTCTTCGGAACGTGTTGAGTAAGTACGAAGAAATCGTACGAACAAAATTGGGTTAGCACGATGAGCCAGTAGCACGATCGGAAAGTGCGAGTTAGGGATATGAGAATGGATATGTGAATTGGAAATTGTGTCACGAGTATGGTAGTTAGTTATAACGGAATGAATCCTGATGTGTGCAAGACTTGATTCGTATTCGAGTTCGGATAATGGCAATGATTGCAATGTGTTTGAGCTTATGAGAGAGTAAGATGTTCAAGTTATGCATATCGACGATGGTATTGAGGTGTATCAAAGACGATATGCAATAACTCGGGGATACTCTGATCGAATGAACGAAAATTATGTTGAATATTGTTGTTGGATGAATAGGATGCAAGTTAAGTTATGGAAATTTGGATGATAACGGTAGGAGTGCTTCGAAGAATTGAGAGTGGATGGATATTGCTTGGATGAAAACGAAAGTGTCTGGATTGCTTTGCGGATCACCACTATGTTGACATTCTTGTCTTGAGCGAGCGCAACACCAGCCTCGCACATGCGTCACGTCAAATTAGAACGATCATTCAGCATGAGCGCTGGTATGGTGATTCATCCAGCGGGGATGATCGAACTTGCGAGGCGTGGCAAATTTGATATGGACTCATGGTTTGATGCGAAGGTGGAATTGAGGATTGTGCGATAAGCCTAGAAGTGTGTCAGATATTGGCCATGAGTGGATAGACTCGAATGGAGACGAACAAATATTGCTCGGTTGCGATATTGTTAACGGTAGTGCCTAAGTGATTCGAGTAGTAACGGCGCACAAGCGCATGAGTCATTCGAGTAGCAACGGTGCATCAGTTGCGCGGGAGTCGATAAGTTATGGATTGATATGTCGAATTGGGTAAAGTTCCATAGGAATTATCGAGAATTGATTTGGCTCTACGATAGGATATAGCATGGTTCGTTGTAACTGTCCCTCATTGATGATCTTCAATTATCGAGCATAGTTTCGGGGCAGATGACCTTAGAAGACTTGACCGCCAAATCAAATGAATGTTGAAGTCCCATAGGATGACCCTAAAGAAGTCGCATAAGGAAATTTTGTCGAGGAGGAATGAGGTAGTACATGTTGAGGATAAGTCTAAGCGAGTGAGTATTGTGTTTCGAAAGTTAACGAGTAACCGTCGACTAGAACGATATGGTTAGAAAGTCTATGATCGATCGAATGGATACGTGGATAGACTGGGTTTGTCGATGATCGAGTATATGTTGAGAAACGTGCCTAGTATAGTGACGCGGTAAGGCAATTGCAAGAATCTTGCAATACGCGAGAGTAACGGATAGTAGAACGACCCTAAGAGTTGTGTCGTAGATCGGTTGGAGTGACGGTTAGGCTATGTGTGTTGGGCGCACGATCTATGTTATGGAACGAACTAGTTGGGATTGATTCAAAATTGAGTAAAGGAGTCGTACTCGGTCGAGAATCAGAGGTGAGCGTATCGTAAGAGACCTTGGGTCGAAAAGATTGTTGCCTTTGAGCATCGTAGACTCAAGTTGACCTCACGTATCGAGAGAGCGCGAGCATGATGTCTGGATAAGTTACCTAGCGGGGGTAGCCCCAGATGCAATGCGTGGATAGAGAGAGAGAATGTGAATCTCATATGGATAGTTGCGAGCGAGACTTAGTACGGATGGTAGACAAAGAAAATGGAGACATGTGGACTTAGTCCATGTTATTAAGGCAAAGTGTTATGAATGATTGGATGAAAGACTTGAGTTATGTGAGAGGGCGAATAGGCATTGTAGAGAATTGTTGCGATCGGATGTACAATGACTCGATGCAATACGAGTGTTATGTGGTCAGCGAGAAACTTATGAGATCGAAGTAACGGGTTTGAATCAAGTTACGTGCAGAAATGTTTGGAAGACGATCGCATGTTATGGGATACTATATACGAGAAGTATTTGAGAATATGCGCTAACATTTGAATGAGTCGAGTACGGAACGATGGATGCTTAAGGATTTAAGTTGAGCTTGTTAGTTGTTCCGATATCCTACAACTAAGCTTGGCTGAAATGCATATATTGGTGGGACGCCTAAAATATGTGTATGATCCAATCTAAGTTGTATGATTCCAACGGTAGTAGCACGAGATCGTGAAACGATCTGGCGAGACACTCGGATTAAGTGTTGGTTTCGGTTCGAGGACGAACCTTATTTTGAGTGGTATATTATGTAATGCCCCGCTCCGCATGGTACATTATGATGAGTCGTTGACTCGAAGAGTTGCGTTGACCCGATGAGGTATCGATGCGAATCGATGCAAGAGTTACGTTGGCCAAAGGTAAGCTTTGAGTCGATTGGAATCTATGGATAGAATCGATGCAGAAGATAAGTCCCGTTGAGCAAGTGCTAATTTTAGTTGATCTGGTGTACAGGCTATGCTTTTACGCTGGACGATAAGAGGTAGGCATTTTGCCTTATGCAATGAAGTATCCGCGAAACCAAATCGTGGCCTTGCAACGGATTGTGGCATGGACGCGATAGGCTAAATCAACCAAGTAGTTCAAAGGAATGGCTAAGTCCGGGAGTTAGCTATGCAATCGAGTTATGGAAGCGAGACGCTTCAATCGGCGAGACGGCAAGGCATATCGGCTTAAGGTGGGCGGGTTCTTGACTCTCTCTCCCTATTCCTTCATGTCTAATAAAATAGATATCATTGTATGCGTAAGATGTTATCGAGTTAGCGAGCGTGGCTCGTGCGACGAAAGGTCTAAGTATGCGTTGAACACTAAGGTAGAACATTGAATATTGAACATTGAACAATTGAAGCGACGTGCATCAAGTGTACGGGTCGCGGTAGGGCAATGATGGTAGAACATTGAAAGATGATATTGAGATGTGCATCATGTGCACGACTGCAAAAACATTGAATACTAGGCGTAGAACATGGATTACGGCGCTGAGCGTGCCCTCGGGCACTTATGCTACGAAAAGACTAAGTAACTACGAAATTATGCTATGAGAATAACTTATGAATGGAACGTGTTGATTATGAGTACGAGATGACTAAGCCGTTGGGCGTCGTACATCAATATGGATGTGTTGGGGCATAACGCCGACGGAGCTCCCCATATGGATGGTGGATTATGTTTATGAGACACAAATATGTTTATGGCACGGGAAACCGTTTATGGAACGAGACTATGTTTATGCAACGGAGGATTTGGTTGGAATGTTATGTGTGTTTGCTATGGCGCGTATTGCATGGTCAATGGACTCGGATGGCCCGTGCACGGGTGCGGCTTCCCTCGGACGGTTACGACCGGGGCACCGGGACCGTTCGGCCTAGGAAGGAATTATGTGTGGTATTTATGGTGCACATCATTCGGACAGATTGCGACCGTCCAGTGCTGTGATAAGCTATGATATCCGTAAGTTTGGGATCCTTCGGATACTGGGCTAGAACCCGTATCGAAGTGATCGTAGGCTTACACATAAGAGATGCCAAGTCCATTACGGTGCGAAACACCGTGACCTTCATATAGATAGGGCCGGTGGGCTGAGATGAGAGTTGGGTGCAGGCGCAGGGCCTGCGACCCTTATGCATGGTCTAAGTTTTTGGTTGGTTGTTGCGTGAATGATATGATTCTATGTTAAGTTCTAACCCGTGCAGGCTAGGCAATATGGGACGGAGATGTGCACGATCACTATGTTTTTGTTCAGATTATGTCTAACTGTATCTGCTGCAGGAACACGGCATCACGCCCCAGCGAGGACGATGATTCGGGTAAAATCTAGCGAGGATGAGCGATTTCCCGGATCGAGGCGTGACACGATGTAGGGATGGAACACTACAACAATCTCAAAGCTCGTCATATAAAGTATGACTTGGGCGATGGAAACACTGCACCATGTACCGAGTTTGTGCTACGACATTCCCAGTCTGTTTGGGGACAAAGATGCAAGAGTTATGTTGGCCAAAGGTAAGCTTTAAGTCGATTGGAATCTATGAATCGAATCGATACAAAGGATAAGTCCCGTATGAGTAAGTGCTAATTTTAGTTGATCTGGTGTGCAGGCTTTGCTTTTACGCTGGACGATAAGAGGTCGACATTTTGCCTTATTCAGTAAAGTGTCCGCAAAACCAAATCGTCGCCTTGCAACGGAGTGTGGCATGGGCGCGGTAGGCCAAATCAACCGAGTAGTTCAAAGGAGGGAATTATGTATGGTATTTATGGTGCACATCATTAGGACGGTTGCGACCGTCCTGTATTGTGATAAGCTATGATATCAGTAAGTTTGTGATCCTTCGGATATTGGACTAGCAACCCGTATTGAAGCGATCATAGGGTTACACATAAGGATGCCAAAGATGCATTACGGTACGAAACACCGTGACCTTCACATAGATAGGGCCGATGGGCTGAGATTAGCGCTGGATGCAGGCGCAGGGCCTGCCACCCTTATACATATGTTTAAGTTTTCGGTTGGTTGGTTGAGTGAAATGATATGATTTCTTATGTAAAGTTCTAACCTTACAGGCTAGGCAAAATGGGACAGAGATGAGCACGATCACTATGTTTATGTTAAGATTATGTCTAACTGTATCTGCCGTAGGGACACGGTAGTGGACAAGTTCAGGATATGTTCGGCTCGAGGCGGGGCTCGGCTTAGACGTGCCGAGGCATGGAGTCCTTAGCGTTCAAGAGGAGCTACCGCATTGGCGTTCGGACTTGCGACATGGAGATGTTCAGCCGAAGACTACTTGTTGGCTATAAAGAGGCATAATATATGGAACAATGTAATCCTTTGTGAGCTATAGAGATCATAAGCATTGTAGACAATTGGCATGTTAAGTTGGGTTATTCAGAGCCATTGTAACCTTCAGTTCATTATCAATAAAAGGGATTCTTGTTGTATACTACGTTTTCCTTTCGCTGCTTATGTTATCAATTTGAGCTATAAACACTATTATGAATTTGTTATCTTGCCTTGAACGAGCGCAACTCCAGGCTCGTGCGGCATCACGCCCCAGCGAGGACGATGATTTGGGTGAAATCTAGCGAGGGCGAGCGATTTTTTCGGATCGGGGCGTGACAAAGGGTTCCCAACAGTTGACTCATCCAAGTCAATGGGGACTCCTATGGCAACAACGACAAAACTTGATAATGATGAAGACGGTATCTCGGTCGACATTCGTAAGTATCGAGGTATGATCGGGAAAATTTAACAGTAGCATTAATATTAAATCTACATTGGCTTTTCTGTTAATTTAAAATTTACAATATAATTGAAACTAATATTACGAAAATGCTATTTGGCTCCCACAAAATTTGGGTGATACCATCTTCCATTATGTGGCATATGACATGGTTGCTAACATGACAGCTGACATGGCAAAATTTAACAATAAAATTAATATTAAAATTAACATTAATAGTAAATAAATAATTTAATATTAAATTAACATTAATTAATATTAACATAACATTAATATTAACATTAATATTAATATTAATATTAATATTAACATTAGCATTAGCATTAACATTAACATTAATATTAATATTAATATTGACATTAACATTAACATTAAAAAAATTTGGGTAATTAATTTTTGGGGTAATAATTTGCCATGTCATCTGTTATGTCATCTGCCATGTCAGATGTCATATAATGGGAGATGGCATCACCCAAAAATATTAGGAGTCCAAACGACTAATTGCTAATATTAATACAGTGGCATTACCGTTATTTCCCAATAGATTCGTGCCTTGTTCCGTCACACCCCTCCACGAGCGGGTTACACTCCCGAAACGCGGGGTTAAATAGCCTTTTCCAAAAAAGAGAACCCATCCAACTAGAGAGAAAAAGAAGAACAATCGTAATGGAGAGGAGCAAGAGCAAGATCAACTGCAGCGGATGGGCCGTCATCCCTACCGAGATTCTCTCGATGATACTGGTACTGTCGGGGATGCCGGCGGACGAGGTAATGTGCAACGTGGCCCCAGTTTGCCGTTCGTGGTGGAAGCCGCTCAACGATCCCTTAGACTATTGGTCTAACGTCGACTTGGTACAGTGGTGCCAGAGGACCTAGCAAACCGCTGAGATTAGTTTGACCGTAAAGAAGCTCGTGGCTCGCAGTGGAGGATATCTAGGGTCCTTCTCCGCGTACAAGCTCGACGTAAACTTTTGTTAATTTCTATTGATGTTTTCCTATTTTTATAATACAGTAGGAAATTTCTAAGGGTGCTGCGCATTCCGAAGTGCGACGTGAGTGATGAAACTTTCGTGAGACACTTGGAGTTTCTCCGGTACTGGAATAACTCGACATTAGCTACTGCTTCTATATCACGTCGACTGGAATATTTTCTGCCAAAAAGTATTGCCACCGTCTGGTCAAGCTGAAGAGGAACATGCCCCCTCCATATTTCATGCTCAGGAACAGATTCATGCTGAACACGCAGAACGAGACGGAGGAAAAGGCCGTAGCTAATTCGACGTCGCTCTCGAGCACCTACAGATGGGATTCGGCATGTTCAATGGAGACACGCTGCGATCTATCATATGCAACTGTAAGGGTCTTCGCGTGCTCGACATACGTGGGTGTTTCAACATCGACTTCGACGACGACATCAGAAAAATTTGTGATATAATACAAACGTTTAAACGACCCTTTGATGATGTAATCCCAGGGGAACCGGGATACGAGATGTATAGTGATTTAGATATCATCAATCATTCCTGGGGTGAATGGTGAAAACATTAGCATGCATGCATGCATGCATTTCTTTATTTTTTTCACTAGTCTACATATACGTACTTTGTACGTATTTTAATTAGAATATTATAAAGTCAGTTGTAATCTTTTCGTCTTTTTCAGGTGACTATTTATATGTCAAGAGATTCGAAGTACAATTTTTTTTAATTTTTATTTTCTATTGAGGCTAATAACCTTTAGAAAATGGTAATGAAAAATAAAATTTATTACCATTGGAACATAATGTTATATGGAAAAATGAAACTTGCATGCAAACTTTATTCCTTTGACTCTTAAACATAAATGACATGCAGGTTGACATAATAACATCATGTTTATAAATACTCAAGGGTATTTTAGGAATTCAAAAGTTTCACCACCAACTTATAATATGAATTTTATCCAATTATAGTTAAATACGCTTCTAACTCATTTCGTTAAGGTGCAAGATATTTTTTCTGAGTTCGATTCTCCATTTTGACAAAATTTTACTTTTGTCAATAATTTTTTACATAATTAATTTTTTTATAAATAAAATGGACTGTGATATAATGATGCCTAAGACGGCTCACTTCTGAGATTTTGACATTTTCCAACACAGATTTTACCATTAATACAACATCTCAGTGTAATTATATCCAAGAGATTTCGACATTTTCCAACATAGATTTTACCTTCTTTAAGATAAATTCTAGCGGTACAAATTTCACTCATATTAGTGGTATCAGTGCCATTCACCATAATTAATGGTGATCGATACGAAAACATTGGTTTCTTTTTCACAATCCTTTAAAATCTATTTATACATCCAAACAGCCAAACTATTCATCTTCACCAGCCTTCAAAACTAATTTATATAGATTCAAAACAAAACTAAACAGCCAAACTATTTAAAATTCACAACCCTACAGAACAGTCTCAAATGTACCATTCTCCGTTCTAAATGTACCATTCTCCGTCCTAAATTTACCATTCTCCGTCCTACGTGTACCATTCTCCGTGTTAGAGGAACGAAGAATGGCCATTACCCGTCCCAAATTGTTCCATACTAAGTTAAAAGCATATAATAGCACCCAAGAAATGTTAACAATAGAAAAATTATACAGAACCCACACACCAAACTTGAACCTAGGCCTTCTTTGTAAAAGCCAAACAACACAACCAACTAAGCTTGGAATAAGAAGAGTTACTGGTGGTCATTGAATATCCCCAACTTCCAATAAGGAATAAGAAATTGAATATCCCCAACTTCCAATAAGGAATAAGAAGAGTCAGTTAGGAACGTGTATATATATACATAGGGGTCCCCATTCATTTGAGTAGGTTGCACATTTAACATGGCTCCAAAAAGATCATCTGGTTGGGAACCATGTTCAGAGTCTTCTTCCAGTCGTCGCCGAGCCTCTCCGCATGGAGCACCCTCTGTGCCGCCTCCGGCCCATGACTGGCTGGCAGAGGCTGCTGACTTTCTGACCTCTTGCAGGTTGTCAATGGAGGTCATCGCTCGACCTCTTCATCCCGCGTCCAACATTGACCTGTTGTCGATCACTCCGGAAAAATGGGCTTCTCTGGAGAAGAGGGAAGGGTTGTGCCGCCTGCTCCATAGGGCGGGTGTGCGCACCCTACAGGACTTTGCGGAGATCCTCCGTGAGGCTAGTGAGGGGTAGACCCCTTATTTTTCTGTTTTTTTAGTTTTTTACAGTTTTTTTTCCTCCTCTTGCATCCTTCGCCGGAGAATGTTCCGGCGACGAAGCTGGGATTTAATGCAACATAATATTTTGTTAACTCAATTTGGTTTTGGCTACAAGCGACTAACTATTTTATCTATTTTTAATTAACAAATCTTGTTACGTCAAATCCATATATCAGCGACGATATCCCCATCAATGACTTGTTACGTCATAGAATTGATTATGCTGCCAGCGTCAATCTTGCCGTCAAATTCATCTTAAATATGATTACAAAGTAAACTAGAGGACAACTTTGAGGGTTTCAATTTTACTCTTTTCATGTACATAGTCTTCTTACCAAGTCGTCAAACGTAAAATATTCGGGATGGCAAAAATACGAGTATATAACGGCTCAATGCAAAAAAATACGTTCAAAAATTTAATCAAATATTCGAAAAATGGAAATTTTGAGATTAGAAACTTCACATTCTTAAATTTGTTGTCAAAAACAAAATAGAATGTTCATTCTCCATTTTAATTTAAACGGAGAATAACATTCCTAGTGTTAAAAATACATTATAATGTTCATTCTCCGTTTTAATTTAAACGGAGAATGATATTCTCCGTTTCATTTGAAACGGAGAATGATATTCTCCGTGTTGAATTACACGGAGAATGCCGTTCCCAGTATTAAAACGATTGAGAATGCTATTCTTCGTTTAATTTGAAACGGAGAATGACATTCTCCTTGTTAAATTACAATGGTCCAGATTTGGGATGTATCGATACATCCGTTTTTTGTGCCAAATTTTTCAATAATTTATACGGAACACGAGGATATATACTAGTAATAATAGTAATAAATATAATTTTGGAAAGTAGTTTTTAAAATTTAATAGTAATAAATTTGACCGTCTTATACTAGTAATAGTAGTAATAAATTTAATTTAAGACTCAAAACTATTCTTATTTTTTCCACTTCCCAAGGTCATATAAAGACGGTCGAATTTTTTCTCTTTTTCTCTCAAACCCTCTTCGTTCTCCCAAACTCTCTCCCAAACCCTCTTCTAATCAAAATGTCGCCGAAGAAACAATGACCATCTCCGAAGGGAAAGAATCCACAAAGGGATGCGATACAGGCCCGAAGGGCAGAACTTGCAAGGGCGACGAAAACCAAGATTATGCTCGCTAGGGCAGAGGCCGAAAGGGCAGAGGCGGAAGCAGCGGCTGCAGCAGCAACGATGAAAGCGGAGGCGGCAGCCAAGCCACCTGCAAAAAAGGCTAAAAAAACTCATTTCTCGACAAAGACCGGAAAATTTATCTTCGATACAGAGTCGTCGGAAGACTCAACTTATGAAGATCGAAGGCGTATTCAAGCGAAGGCTAAGGTGGCAACGGATACAGAGTCATCAGCGTACTCTGAGGATTTTGAATCCTCATCAGAAGAGGAAAATGAAGAGGAAGAGCAATCATCAAATAAGTCCCAGGATGGAGAGAAGGTAAAAAAATTTAAAGACTCTAAATCTAAGAAGATTTACAATAAATATTTCAAGAAAAAGACTGTTATGCCTGAAAGATCAATTAAGATGGATGATGTCGAAGACGAAGCTTTCCTGGATATATTAAAATTCTATCAATTGGAGAAACTGAAAAAATCCTGTCTTGAGAAAATCTCCCAAACAATAGTAAGAGAATTTTACTCAAATCTTCCGGCTGAAATTAAAGAAAAAGAAGAGGATCAACAACTGGTATTTCTAAGAGGGAAACTGATTAGGGTAAATGCTACTGTCATCAACGAATTTTATGGATTTGATCCAGTTCCTGAGTTTGATATAAAAGATATTGATAATGTTTCCATGAGGGATACAATTCATGATTTTACAGGTGTATAAGTGGGTGCCATGACCCCTCAAAATGTATACAAAGATCAGTTAAAAACTTTGTATAAATTGTTGCATGCCTACGTATCTCAAACACTCAACCCTACTGGACATGAGTTTTCCATCCATCCCGAGAGAGTAAAATTTTTTTATTTTATGGGGAATAAAAAAAGGATAGATATAGGTTCCTACATGTTCAGTAGAATGATGCATCTCGTGGAAAAACGAACTGCAAGGACAGCTCTCCCTTTCGGAGGATTTGTATGCTCGATGGCTAGTAAACATTCTGTTCCAAGCTTAGCAGGGGATGTTTATATTAAAAACAAAGGTCCCATGAGAAAACTAACCTTCACTCGAATGTTTGGAAAACGGGCAGAAGCTGCAAGCAAACCATCAACATCTGGAAAACTATCAACTTATGGAATCAAAAACACTAAGGACAGGGTTGATGATCTATACAATTTTGTTGCTCCAAACTTTAAGAATGTCTTCAAAGAGATGAAGACTATATCTGACAACCAGAAATTGATTCTGGATAAGATTAACCAGATAGAGGTTGAATTTGCTGACCAAGAATAAGATTTTCCTTCCCTCGTGAAGAAGGTAAATGGGGCTAGCCCAAACTCTTATGTAAAAATACACACTGTGCATATTGACACTTTAATGCTAGCCATCACTTTGATACTTCTATTTATTTTACCGGATGTCATTTCTACGTATACAGTGAGTCCATACTGACTATAATTTTTCTTATTCCGTCCCTCAAGGTGTAGGTGAAGGATATTTTGAGGAAGAAGAAGAAGAAAAAAAGATGAAGAAGAAGATGGACATGGCTATGAAGATTCATCTTTTGAGTTTTGAAGCTTTTATTTCAATTTGGAAGTAATATTTGAATTGTAATATGGTTCTGAATATTTGTAGGTCTTGGCGGTGTAACTAAATTTTGTTTTTGAAATATTGTAAGACTAAACTTTTCGTTTGTACTAAGTGCATAGTTCGTAATTTGTTTGGAAAATGTAATACGGTTTTAAATTTATAGTAGGTATGATATTTATTTGGATTATTGTATTATGAATTATGTAGGTTCTATGTTGAATTACTAACGTGGATTGGGCAGATTACTGTAACGTGGATTATGCAGTTTATTGGACTTGGAATGAAGTATACTTAATTTGATTATGATTTTTTGGTTGAAGCATTTATTTGATTTGCAGTTGGCCTTCACAGATGATATTGATATTTTGGTGTATTCCTTTGATTTGCAGATACCCTTTGAAGATTTTATGAGTCCTGGGTGCATTCCTAGGGCTTACAGATGGCCTTATTACAGATGCATCCTGGGATCACTAAAACTTTATTTGATTTTAATGTGTTTTGCTTTCTGTAAAAAATTATTACATCGATGCCATCAGTATAAATTCGATGCTAGTTTAATGCATAATATAATCCTGCCTGTTCATCCCTTATTATTGCTGAAGCAAAATTGTAATCCTGCCGGTTCATTCTTTGTTATTGCCATCAGTACATCGATGCCATCAGTATGAATTCGATGCCAGTGTAATACATAATATAATGTAAAAAAATTCTCTTGGATAGTAGGTTAATTATATTCAAACACTCGCAAGAAATTTTGTGCAGCCAAATAGTAGAAGCCTGATAAAATAATATTCAGATTTTCTTGAACATGATTTAATATTAAATGAATATACTTTGGTAAACGATATTAAAAATACTGTAAATATTTGGTGAAAAAAATATGAGATACTTGAACATTTCCAGTCCTAAATGTACCATTCTTTGTTAAAAGCACAGAGAGTGTCCATTCTCCGTTTTCAAAGAACGGAGAATGGCCATTCTCCATGTTAAAGAAACGGAGAATGGCCATTCTCCTTGAGAATGACCATTCTCCGTGTTAAAACAAAGAGAATAGACATTCTCCGTCCATTTGCCGTGTTAAAAGCAAAGAGAATGGTCATTCTCCGTATTAAAAGCAAAGAGAATGGCCATTCACCGTCCAAAAAAATATTCACTTCGAAAATATTATCATTAGAAAAGTAAAAAATATTTCATCCGATCAATACAGATTTTTTTTTAAATATGTGAGCAGATGATCTGCCCGACTTCAGAAGCAGGTTTCCTCAGTTCACCACCACTACCATGACATGTAACTTTATTAACAAAATATTAAATTATTAGATAAAAATAAGATTTCTGACAATGGCATGGACAGTAAAATTAAAGCGGCGTCGCTGGTACTTCTTCTTGTTCGAGGAGGTTTCGACGACGTCCGACGCGAACCGGACCGATTCTTCTCGACGCAGCTGGTAGTCCTCGTTGTTCTAAGAGGGTTCGACGACGTTCGACGCGATCCGGACCGATTCTTATTTCCTTCTTCATCTCCGTTTCCCTTTCCACCACCACCACCACGGCCACCACCACCACGGCCTGTAACAAAAAAAATACAAAATTTATACTTTGATGTACAAAATATTAAATTGGATGGACGAAAGAGAGAGTAAATATGAGTTAATTTAGGGTGTTCATTCAAAAAATTAAAGTGAAGAATGACCTGCTAAAGCAAGTTACCAACAGGTCAAAAGTCTAAATCAGCATTAAATGATGTTTCCACTCTATTATTCAATCTGAACCATTGGATCAACATTCAACAGTCCTAATTTCGGATGTATCGATACATCCTTCAACATCCAATGGTAATTAATTTTCGGAATCGCTCCAACTGGAATTCAAACTCCTGACCACTCGGACAGCATGCCTCACTACTACCACTAGACTGGCTATATATATATATATATATATATATATATATATATATATATATATATATATATATATATATGGTGTATCCGGAGTCCTACGGGAGTCCTGTCTTTTTCGACCATTGGATCAAACGAACGCGGCGTGGACCCTGCGCAAATCCTCTGTTCCGATTATACAGAGAGATGGAACTTTGGCAGAACTTCACGGACAAAACTTTTTGACCACACACACACTCACACACACACACACACACACACACACACACACACACACACACACACACACATATATATATATATATATATATATATATATATATTATATGATGGGGATCACATAACACATATAATTTGACATCTAAATAAATACGCGATCTCAAACGCACATCAATTAAAATGAATGGTTCAGATTTGATAAAGTAATTGTAGTAATTAGCATGCATACCAAATTTGATATCCCATTAATTAATACAACCTACTATTTATTAGCATTCCATGCATGTAAATTTGGTATGCATTTAAATATGAGTCATTCATTTCAATTGATGTGCGGATGAGATCGCGTATTTTTTTAGATGTCAAATTGTATGCATGTGTCATGTGATCCCCACCCATATATATATATATATATATATATATATATATATATATATATATATATATGAAAAGGTAATTTCATTTAAAATAAAAGTTGCAATACATCTCAGCCAGAATGTCCGGCTCCACGTGGACACCTCATACATGATACATCGTACTCAGTATAATGGAGTATCCTCCTCGCTGTAATATGCACGGACTCAAAAATGCGTGGGTTTCTCTCTCGCTAGACATGACATATAGCTGCAGCAAGCCTGAGACGAGCTTCCTAGTACCACTGATGACCACTTTGCTTCCTCCCTTAAATTTTCTGAAACATCTCATCTATGACATAAACATCGCTCGTCGGAAGATTGAGTTTGTTCTCTTGCATCTGCCAAATTCGAAAAGTCATCACACATTAATTTAAAGAAGACATGACCCAAAGATTCTGGTTCATGTCCGCATAGGACACAATTATGCTGAGACGAGATTCCCAGTACCACTGATGACCACTTTGCTTCCTCCCTTCAATTTTCTGAAACACCTCATCTATGACATAAACATCGCTCGTCGGAAAATTAAGAGTTTGTTCTCTTGCATCTTCCAAATTTGACAAGTCATCATACATTTAAGGAAGACATGGCCCAAAGATTCTGGTTCATTTCCGCATAGGACACAATTATTCGAGTCAATATGAATGCCAAACCACCCATATATATATATATATATATATATATATATATATATATATATATATATATATATATATATATATATATATAGAGAGAAAGAGAGAAAGAGAGAGTGAGAGGGAGGTGAGGTGCTATCACGACCCGCACCCGGTTTTCAGACGCGAGCTCGTGAGCAAACCAGCTACGTATCGAGCGGACTCCAGCCCGACTCGAGTATGTATAAGCTGTCAAGGTCATGGTATCATGGCTAATATGGTTATCCACAGTGTATCTCAATCCATAAGAATATATAAAACAGAATGGACAATTATGGGTCATGGTCTGCAGCCCATTAACATATTGTCCGATTAGACTCCAAGAATGATATGAGTCTATAAAATAAGCAAAATATATCATGGCATGGAATATAAAACACGAAAGGATAATAAAGAAATATCACAAGCAAATACCTGTATCCCTGCAGGTGTAATCACTACCATCATGAGCCGCTAATTAACTCCATACAATCAGCTACCTAAAGAGATCATCAGGTCCTCAGGGGACATAGCAAGATACATATAAACATGCATATCTAACAGTTTAATCATGCAATAATATAAACAGGGTATGAAAATGAATGAGACATGAGACTGACATGTGGCTACTGACAGGTAACTATGAACACGGATACGGGATCAACTATGCATAAATGAACTGCTGGAAGAAAAAGAGATCAATGGAATACCAAACCCTCACCCCGAATGTGGACTCGTAGGTCAATTTTAAGACAAGTCACCCTCGTCCCGTGTGTGGACTCGTAGGTGCAAACGGATAACCCTCGTCCCGTGTGTGGACTCACAGGTTGTGGGAACGATACAGGAATAGCAGTTCAATCACACATACTTGCAGACACGACTCAGTCAAGATACAGGTGACGACACAGTACAACTCAGTCATGACACAGGTAAGGACAACTCTAGCATGAACCATAATGTGGACAAGCCTGGTATAACTACGCTATCAAGTTAGGTAATACTGTTATACAAGCACGACAATAAACTAGTAAACATGGTATGTAGAAAACATCTGAATCCATATCAACTGGAGTAACTAAGTGATAACATACTAAAAACAGAAGAACTATAAGCATGAAAATGAACTTTAGAGGGAGTCAAGGTATCTTGCCTGGGGTTGCACGCAGATCCAACAAAATGTCATCAACTAATAAGCCATAAAATCCACATCATCACAACTGTCTCCGAAAGCTGAAGTAGACATTGCCAACATTCTAAGAATAGTCAAATTAGCTAGGATTGCCTGTCCTTAAGTCCAATTCTGAACACAGGGGCAAAACGGTAATTTTAGGACAAAACGATGTCCGTCGTTGGACCTGCTTTGCACCGAAAAACGTGCCAGAGTCTATGGTCTCTAAAGTCGTCAAACTACTTGTCAACAGGTCCGATTTTTTGATACAAACCCAATCGTATGTCCAAAGTTGGATTACGACGGGCCGTGCACAAAATCGTCCGTTGAGTCGGACCGTGGGGCCCGCAAAATGGCGGTCCAATCAACTGTCTCTTATAATTAGACCAAACTTGGCATACAGGACCAGAAAAATGATACGGTCCTGTTGGCACAAGTTTTGTCTCGATCTGACGAACGTGCACAAAGTAATTGGAAAACTTGTACAGAGGCCGATACAGTAAATTTTGACGGATACGCATCAAATTCGTCGCGCACACGCGACCAATTTGAATTCTGTCAAAGCCTACACGTCTGCGAAGCCGATACTCACATTTCGCTACTTTCGGTTCGTGACCACGTCGCCCGGTTTGGCGGGATGCACGTTGGATCGGAAGAATTTCTAGTTTTTAAAAAACAGTTTTATCGGGTTTTTCCCGATTTTCGAGTCGATTTATCTTAGCATCTACTGATTATAAAAATAATCTAAAAATAGGGTTTGAATGCTAGCTAGCTTGTCTAAGTGATTGTTCAATTAGATTTCATAGACTGTCTATGGTTTGCCATTAATCGGCCTTCCAACTTGGGTGTTGGGACTGGGTTTTACCCTATTTACAAGCGTGTTTTTCGTCAACTTCAACTCGATTTTCTGGACAACCTCGGCCATCTAGATTCGAACTAATTGAAGGGGTCTAAAGATGGTTAGTTTGTGGTCGTACCTTAATAAATGGTTCGCGAAGGGATCGGTCGTCGAGGGAGAAAAATTGCCGCGAAGTTCCTCCCTCCACCCGCCATTGCTGCTGTGCAGTA
Source organism: Iris pallida (assembly GCA_029216955.1). NCBI lineage: Eukaryota > Viridiplantae > Streptophyta > Magnoliopsida > Asparagales > Iridaceae > Iris > Iris pallida. Next base: position 2,972,842 of record JANAVB010041817.1, read on the forward strand.
CTCTATTTTGCCGCGTCGTGGTCGGCTCCGACGGCCCGTGCGGTCGCGCACGGCAGCCCATGGTGCGCGCCGACGTCGGGGCTGGGGTGGTGAACGCGTATGGTTGATTAGGGTTTTGATTATCATCTCCTCCTCCCTCGATCTTTCTATATATTTACATTTGGCGCTCGGTTATGCACAGAAGGGGGGTCGGGCCTTCTTTGTGCTGGGTCGAGTATTCAGCTAGAAAGCTGCTGTGGGCCGGGCTGGGATGTGGGCTCGGTTTGTGTGAGAAGGGCTGCATGTTTTCATATGTCCAAATATGTATATATATATATATATATATATATATATATATATATATATATATATATATATATATATATATATATATTATACATACATGCATATTTACACATATGTAATTTTTATATATATATATATATATATATATATATATATATATATATATATATATATATATATATATATATATATATGGTCGAGCCTCTCCTCCGGCTCTCCCTGGTCGAGCTCCCTCCGCCGCGGCCCTCTCTCCGGCCGAGCCACTCCCCTCAGTTCCCTCGTGCTCCCCCCTCGAGGTCGAGCCCCTCCCCGGGGTCGAGCCTCTCCCCCTTCGGCTCCCCCGGGTCGAGCTCCCTCCGCCGCGGCCCTCTCTTCGGCCGAGCCACTCCCCTCGGCTCCCTCGTCCTCCCCCCTCGGGGTCGATCCCCTCCCCGGGGTCGAGCCTCTCCTCCGGCTCCCCCGGGTGGAGCTCTCTCCGCCGCGGCCCTCTCTCCGGTCGAGCCACTCCCCTCGGCTTCCTCGGGCTCCCCCCTCGGGGTCGAGCCTCTCCTCCTTCGGCTCCCCCGGGTAGAGCTCCCTCCGCCGCGGCTCTCTCTCCTGTCGAGCCCATCCCTTCGACTCCCTCGTGGTGGCGCACCCCCCTTGGCGGCTCCCCCTCCGTCGTGGATCCCCCTTCCCCTCCCCGGGGTCGAGCCCCTCCCTCCTCGCCTCTTCCCAGCAGCTCCCCCTCCCTCCTCCCTTCCCGCTCCCCCCTTGGTCGAGCTCCCCCCTCCGGCTCACCGTCGGTCGAGCCCCCGCCCCCCACTCCTCCTCTCCTCTCTCTCGTCCGGGGTCGAGCCCCCTCCCCTCGCTGTGGCTCCCCGTTTCCCGTGCCTTGGTGGAAATCCCGCCCCCCTGCTCCCCTCGCCGCCTCCCAACGGGTCGCTACCCCCCCTCCCCGTATTGGCTTCTCCGTCTCCACCGCCGTGATCGAGCCCCTCCTCCCCAGAGCCTCCCCCCCCCCCCCGCCGGAGCCCCCGTCCCCCCACTGGCCACCCCGCCGGAGCCCCCCGGCTTCGGGCAGCGCGCTGGGGGTGACCCGAGGCTCCTCGAGTCCTGCGCCGCCCCTACCTCGGGCAGAGCGCCCCCCTTTCCTCGCGCAGTGTACCAGCCTTGGGCTTATCGCCCACCCCCCCATATATATATATATATATATATATATATATATATATATATATATATATATATATATATATATATATATATATATATATACACGTGCACACACATATAATATATATATTTATTTATACATACACATACACATACACACCTATATAAATATATTTATATATATATACACGTATACACCTATATATATATATATATATATATATATATATATATATATATATATATATATATATATATATATATATATATATATATATATATATATATATATTCGAAATTTCAATTACTGATGATTCGAAATGTCGAAACCTATGGGGGTGGGGGCTCTCAGCCCTTTTTTTTTTTTTTTGAAAAAGCAGGGAAAATGAATTTTGAAAAAGGATTCAAAATTCAAAGGTTGCTGGACCCAAAAGCGCGGGGCCCGAGGAGCGGGTTAATCCGGCGCGCGAGAACCAAGGGGACAGCACCGCGTGGGAGGAGGCCCACCCAGGAACGCAGCCCGAGGGCGAGAGACCCAAGGGCGCCAGGCCGGAGGGGCAAACCGCGCGGGGCTCCTCCGGCGAGCCGCCCAGCGCGGCGGAGGTCGGCAAGAGCGGCCGAGGTTAGGGGGAGGGGGGCTTTTCGACGGCGAGGGGCCCGGATAACCCTCGGCGCACCTATATATATATATATATATATATTTTTTTTTTTTTTTTTTTTTTTTTTTTTTTTTTATATATATATATATATATATATATATATATATATATATATATATATATATATATATATATATATATATATATATAGTGCCTATCCAATGAGCACACCTCCTAAATGAGCAAATGAGCACAATTATCTATATCCCTTGGATGTTATCTTAATTCTAATCTAATGGTTAAAATTTTATCCTCTTATTAAGGAAGGGATATAGATAAATATTGGCCACAAAAGGATAATATTAATGATCAGATTCTCTTCTTAGATTTTTTTAGAGGGTGGATATTAATGATCAATTTTAATTAGAGGGTGAATATTAATGATCAATTTTAAAAATAGTAATATTAATTCTAATATTAATCTTAATTTTATTAGTATTAAAATTAAAATTAACACTAAAATAAAATTTAATATTAAAATTAACATCGATATTAAAATTAAAATTAACGTTAACATTAATATTCAAATTAATATTAACATTAAAGTTAACATTAACATTAAAATTAACATAAATATTAACATAAATATTAATTTTAATCTTAATCTTAATCTTAATATTAACCTGAATATTAATATTAATATTAATATTAAAGTTAATGTTAATGTTAATGTTAATGTTAATTTTAATATTAAAGTTAATGTTAATATTAATATTTATTTTAATTTCAATGTTAATGTTAATTTTAATGTTAATGTTAATTTGAATATAAATGTTGTTATCAACGTTAATTTTAATATTAAATTTTATTTAGTGTTAATTTTAATTAATTGTTAATTTTAATACTAATAAATTAACATTAATATTAGAATTAATATTACTATTTTTAAATTTGATCATTAATATTCACCTTCTAAAAAAAGCTATGAAAGGAAATGAGAGAATCCGATCATTAATATTCTGCTTTTGTGGTCAATATTTATCTATATCTCTTCCTTAATAAGAGTATAAAATTTTAACCATTAGATTAGAATTGAGATAACATCCAAGGGATATAGATAATTGTGCTCATTTGCTCATTTAGGAAGTGTGCTCATTGGATAGGCACTATATATATATATATATATATATATATATATATATATATATATATATATATATATATTTTTTTTTCACTATATATATATATATATATATATATATATATATATATATATATATAAATATATATATATATATATACATACACATACACAATCTATAATATTTATTTATATATTCATATTCACATACATTTACATATATATATATATATATATATATATATATATATATATATGTATATATATATATATATATATATATTTATATTTATATTTATATTATATATATATATATATATATATATATATATATATATATATATATATATATATATATATATTTATATATATATATATATATATATATATATATATATATATATATATATATATATATATATATATATATATATACACACATATATCTTTACATCTAAATAAACTCCATAATACCAATAACCCACTAAAATAACCCAAAGAGTCTTGGTGAACATATCTGGCCCTAAAAAATTGTACCAATATTCTAAAACTCTATTTAAATATTAATAATACCCATTTTGTATGAATAACCAAATATTTAGAAAATATCATTAAGTCCACCCAATAAGTTAGAAAATATTTGTATGTACCTAAAAGATTGTCTACATAGGCTTGGACTCGGTTTGGGTCCAATCTGGACTAGTTTGGTACAACCGGATTCTCTAAAACTCAATAATATAATTAATAAATAAATAATCTTCGGTAAGGGTTGAGCCGCAACTTGGCCTGGTTTTTCTAGTTAGGGCATCATTATGGTTCGGCCTTCCCTATCAGGGCTAATACACTAGTCAAAGCACGCACTGCACTATCCGTGCCATGATTTCTCGTCGTCTTGTACTTCAAAACTCAACCATGGCTAGAGTCATCTACCGTAATAATTAACTAAATAATTATTTATAAAACAAATATAAACATCACCATCTTAAATAAAAAAATAAAAAAATATTTTCAAAAAAATTTCGGAAAGGGGAGCTACAAATCTACCCACCTTAAAAATAATTTCGTCCTCAAAATTCTAATTCATAACTATAACTTAAAATTCAAAAAGGTAGTCCACTATTACCTTAATCTCCTTAAATATATATATATTTTTTCAAATAACTAATATCATGCTCCTAGCCTTTTTGTAACTACGAAACCTCGAGGACTTCTACCCACCTTTGGTCACACCACTCCCTCGAAACATAGGTCACTAAAATCTTATAATCTTCTAACTAGTGGCTAATAGTTCTACCAAAATATCTAGGACATATGGCATTTATAATCCCTCATATCTATAAACAACCAAATATTCAATAATCAAGCAATATTACACTATAACTTAAGAACTTCTGATAAATCCTAGATAGCACGATTGTTCGTCACCTCGAAATAAAAAAGGACAAGAATCAATGGTACGAAAAGCAAGGAAGTATAATCGAGAGCAAATATGGAGTTTTTCAAGGACGTAGAGAATTTCTAGGAGAATTTTCAAAGCAGTGTGGATTGAGATTCCAAAGGGTTTAGTCAAATTTGCAAGCTCGTATTAGTACATTTACGTAACCGATACGATATGCTCTGACCTGCATGGGCCACCACAAAAAAACTTGTCACGACCCACACCCGATTTTCGGACGCGAGCTCGTGAGCAAGTCAGCTACGTATCGAGCGGACTCCAGCCCGACTCGAGTACGTATAAGCTGTCAAGGTCATGGTATCATGGCTAATATGGTAATCCACAGTGCATCTCAATCCATAAGAATATATAAGACAGAATAAACAATTATGGGTCATGGTCTGCAGCCCATTAGCATATTGTCCGATTAGACTCCAAGAATGATATGAGTCTATAAAATAAGCAGAATATATCATGACATGGAATATAAAGCACGAAAGGATAATAAAGAAATATCACAAGCAAATACATGTATCCCTGCAGGTGTAATCACTACCATCATGAGCCGCTAACTAACTCCATGCAATCAGCCACCTGAAGAGATCATCAGGTCCTCAGGGGACATAGCAAGATACATATAAACATGCCTATCTAATAGTTTAGTCATGCAATAATATAAACAGGGTATGAACAGGAACTAGACATGAGACTGACATGTGGATACTGACAGGTAACTATGAACACGGATACGGGATCAACTATGCATAAATGAACTGCTGGAAGAACAAGAGATCAATAGAATACAAAATTCTCGCCCCAAATGTGGACTCGCAGGTCGATTTCAAAACAAGTCACCCTCGCCCCGTGTGTGGACTCGCAGGTGCAAACGGATAACCCTCGTCCCGTGTGTGGACTCGCAGGTTGTGGGAACGATACAGGAATAGCAGTTTAATCACACATACTTGCAGACACGACTCAGTCAAGATACAGGTGACGACACGGTACAACTCAGTCATGACACAGGTAAAGACAACTCTAGCATAAACCATAATGTGGACAAGCCTGGTGTAACTACGCTATCAAGTCAGGTAATACTGATATACAAGCAAGACAATAAACTAGTAAACATGGTATGTAGAAAATATCTGAATCCATATCAACTGGAGTAACTAAGTGATAACATACTAAAAACAGAAGAACTATAAGCATGAAAATGAACTGTAGAGGGAGGCAAGGTATCTTGTCTGGGGTTACACGTAGATCCAACAAAATGTCATCAACTGATAAGCTATAAAATCTACATCATCACAACTGTCTCCGAAAGATGAAGCAGACATTGCCAACATTCTCAGAATAGTCAAATTAGCTAGAATTGTCTGTCCTTAAGTCCAATTCTGGATACAGAGGCAAAACGGTAATTTTGGACCAAAACGATGTCCGTCGTTGGACCAACTTTGCACCGAAAAGTGCGACAGAGTCTATGGTCTCTAACATTGTCAAACTACATGTCAACAAGTCCGATTTACCGATACGAATCCAACCGTATGTCTAAAATTGGATTCCGGCAGGCCTTACATAAAATCGTCCGTTGAGTCGGACCGTGGGGCCCGCAAAACGGCGGTCCTATCAACTGTCTCAGAATTGGACCAAACTTGGCATACAGGACCAAAAAAATGATACGGTCTTGTTGGCACAAGTTTTGTCTCGATCTGACGAACATACTGAAAGTAATTGAGAAATTTGCACAGAGGCCGATACGGTAAATTTTGATGGATACGCATTAAATTCGTCGCGCACACGCGACCAATTTGAATTTCGTCAAAGCCCACACGTCCGCGAAGCCGATACGCACCTTTCGATGCTTTCGGTTCGCAACCACGTTGCCCGGTTTGGGGGGACGCTCGTTGGATCGGAAGAATTTCTAGTTTTTGAAAAACAGTTTTATCGAGTTTTTCCCAATTTTTGAGTCGATTGATCTTAGCATCTACTGATTATAAAAATAATCTAAAAACAGGGTTTGAATTGTGGTTAGGTTGTCTAAGTGATTGTTTAATTAGATTTCATAGACTGCCTATGGTTTTCCATTAATCGGCCTTCCAACTTGGGTGTTGGGACTGGGTTTTACTCAGTTTACAAGCGGGTTTTTCGTCAACTTCAACTCGATTTTCTGGACAACCTCGGCCATCTATATTCGAACTAATTGAAGGGGTCTAAAGATGGTTAGTTTATGGTCGTACCTTAATAAATGGTTCGCGAAGGATCGGTCGTCGAGGGAGAAAAATTGCCGCGAAGTTCCTCCCTCCACCCGCCATTGCTGCTGTGCAGTACTCTATTTTGCAGCGCCGTGGTCGGCTCCGACGGCCCGCGCGGCCGCGCGCGAAAGCCCAGGGTGCGCGCCAGCGTTAGGGCTAGGGTGGTGAATGCGTATGGTCGATTAGGGTTTCGATTATCATCTCCTCCTCCCTCGATCTTTCTATATATATTTACATTTGGCGCTCGGTTATACACAGAAGGGGGGTCGGGCCTTCCTTGTGCTGGGTCGGGTATTCAGCTGGGAAGCTGCTGTGGGCCGGGCTGGGATGTGGGCTCGATTTGTGTGAGAAGGGCTGCTTATTTTTATATATATATGCGCATCGGCGATCGTACGGGCGTCGCCTTCCAAAGCGAGTCCACACACGGGGTTGTCGCAGGCTCGATCGTACGGGCGTCGGCGATCGTCGCCAATATGCACGTCGTGCGCATAGAACGGGCGGCTGGGCAAAATCGGTAGTCGCAGGCGACAAGAAATCAGTGGCCGTCGTACGGGCGGTCACCCTTAGTCGTCGAGGGCGTCTCTTCGGCATCATGGGCAAAGCGAGGTGTTGAGTAACTGCCGTCGAAAGATGGTGTGCTGCCGAGCGGAGCTCTGGAGCGCACGGAGTGCACGGGTACGTGTGCACGGCGATGATGACAAGGCCAACGGACTACGTTCGTACTCCAAAAGTCGTTCCATACGACAGGCCAAGAATCGTGTGCGTGGGACACACGATTATACTGAGCCCGCACGCGTTGGAATATACATATATATATATACACACATATATCTTTACATCTAAATAAACTCCATAATACCAATAACCCACTAAAATAACCCAAAGAGTCTTGGTGAACATATCTGGCCCTAAAAAATTGTACCAATATTCTAAAACTCTATTTAAATATTAATAATACCCATTCTGTATAAATAATCAAATATTTAGAAAATATCATTAATTCCACCCAAAAAGTTAGAAAATATTTGTACGTACCTAAAAGTTTGTCTACATAGGCTTGGACTCGGTTTGGGTCCAATCTGGACTGGTTTGATACAACCGAATTTCCTAAAACTCAATAATATAATTAATAAATAAATAATCTTCGGTAAGGGTTAAGCCACAACTTGGCCTAGTTTTCCTAGTTAGGACATCATTGTCATGCCCCGCTCCCGTAGGAGCGATCGTCCTCGCTAAGGCGTAATGCCGCACGAGCCTAGATTTGTGCTCGTGCAAGGCGGGTTCCATAATGACCGATTTCAGCGGCTGCGACGGGGTCGTCGCACAGAAGTCCCAAGTAGAGACATTGAATAATAGCAGCGGAAATTTGAAGCAAACACAAGTTACTCAAAAGAAGCTCTTTATTGATATTGGAAACAAAGGTTACAGTGGGGCGCAAGGCCAAGATTACAATCACTCAAGCTCACACATCTCACATTACAAGTCACTCAGCTCTCTCTCATCTCTCAATACAAGTCTTGAGCCAGCGAATGCTTTGGAAGGCGACGTCCATACATTATGTCCCGTATAAGTCTTGACTCCATGCGGCCGTATGCTTCGAATCGCCAAGGAACTCTGTGCCTCGACGCATCCAAGCGAGCTTCGCGCCACAAGCTTCTATCTGTGCCTGTACATAAAAACTATGTGGGTGTTAGTACTCAACTGTACTGGTGGAATGAGCTCCTCGCCCACCCATATAAAACCAACACGTTTGATTTACTTTTGTGCAACATAGTTCCTTCTTATCAATTGTCTTTCTACTCTTGCCTTAGGATCAGTTTTAGGACAGGCGCCTTGGTCTATTTTGTGTCTCTAGACCACCCCGTGCTTGCAACAACAACGTCGACTTGACAACGTTAACCTATCAAGTCGTGCTTGCCTTTCGACCAAAATTAGAGACACAACTACGCGATGAGGCTCCATTTCCATGTGATCGTGCTAGGAATCCATTGTGCCGTGCCTCGCAACTCAGGGTGACTAAACCATATCGCCGCCTCGCGGCCCTTTCTACTTCAATCACTAACTGACCTAATCAGGACTTGTGGACTAAATACCACTCGACCGACTTTGCCTTGTGGCATCTCCTGACTTAAACTCAAGACAACTCAATCATAACTATGCAACTTATATGCCGACAACATAAGACTCGATGCCACATCTCGTGCCGAAGCACATCGCCTACGTTGCAACCAAATCTTAGGCCCAACATTGTGTTCTAACTGTACACACACATTCAACTCGACTCCTTGATATAGTGCACTCAATACTCGACTCAATCCAAAGGCACACTCGCGGATTGTCGCCCGTGCCAACTCATCTATATGAGGTCACTAGCATGACAAGCTATCTTGGACACATAGCTGGTATAGGATGGACCGGTCATCACAAGTATCTAGTCCCAATGAGCATCCACCGAATACTTGCCTTTCGGCTCAGCTATCCCGCTCACATTCACCCTCGGTTTCCTCCTAGGCCGGAACGGTCCCGTGGCCCCGGGTTATCGTCCGAGGAAACAAATCGCCCTTGTCAACAAGTTGTCCAATGACCAGGCAAGACTCGACTCAACTGACGTCTCACACAGTCATCCTTCTTTCAGTATTACCATCTCTTTCGAAAACCAATATCAAGACTTCTATCATTTGAGACCCCTCGATGACCCACGATCGCGAGTATTCTTTTCATGTTACCATATTATTTTATTCAACTCATGAATGCCTATTCGATAGACCTTTCTCCAAAACTCATTAAATCAACCGTGGTTCATGCCTTAAACACTAAGTCCGTGCATCTTGCCTTAAACCGATTTACGTTCTATGCAATGCTATCACCAAAGTCATACTTTATATGACGGGTCTTGAGACCATAAGACTATATGGTTATACCCAACTGTAGAACTCGTTGGTCCGTGCTTGCTACCACTCCGATAGCCTAACATAACTTGCCTGACTTAAACGCACAACGACTCGACGAACAAGGGCTGCGTCAAGCCTCGTATTGCGGAAACATGTCGTGCATGCATTCGACTTCTGAACGACCAAGTCATTTGGGTGCCTAGACTTATATCATAAGCCGTGCAACGCAACTTAACTCATGGGACAAGCCAAGGCTTTGCCAAGCCTTGGACGATAGGTCCGTGCATTCTTTATGAAGTATTTATGCGGGCAACGCCTATGACTTAGGCTACGTTCATAACTTTTCCTACTCAACCAACTTTTCTTCTCCCAAGCCACGGGACGAAGGATCGAGCATCATTTTCAAAGCACGTCGTGCACCAATACTAAGCCGGCTATTGGACCTTTCCATATTCTAACTCAATTCAACCCGTCGGAATTATTTTCTTATCTATGTGAATTCGTCTCTTTTATTATCAAGCCTACTTGTTGTAATGACCCGCTCCGCCCTAGCGGAACGTCGATTCAAACGGCAAGTACAACGACTCGAACGAGCCGTCGACCCGAAGAGTTGGCATCGACCTGATGAAGAATCGATGCATGGCTTACATTGGCCCGTCAAGAGGAATCCAGACTTAGACTTTTAAAGGCGCGCTCGGAGTATCGCTCGGCCGATGCGAACATCGCTAAGGTGGGTGGCTCCGATGAACCCGTCTTTGCTTAGCCTAGACACATAATAATACGGATACTATTGCTAGAATCGCTAGGCGATAACACCGCGCATGCTAATAAATGACTCAACGAACCTAGCTAAAGGAATAATTCCATCTTGTATGCTTGTATAGAATATGGAAAAGAACATGGAAAAGGTGAGAACTCTCGTACCGCGCTTCACGCTCGTGCTAAGGCACAAGCTTATATTTCAAGTTTCTTATGCATTCAACAAGAAATAATGAATGGTTTACAACAATAAAATGGAAGACTATCGACATAGTCGTTTCGAGTAGAGTATAGCAACATTGAAAGACTTCGGGACCGATGGGTCGCCCAGGCGACTCCCGTACTGGGAGTTACGTAATGTGTGAATGAATGAATCATCGAATGAATGAATGAATGTGTGAATGAATCAATGAACGAACGAACAATTGAAAGAAAGAAAAAGGAAGAATGAATAAAAGATAAGAATGAAAGGAATGGTTAGCGACAGGTATGACGGGCACGTGCAACGGGGCTCACTACCCGCGCTGCACGGACGCCAACCTGGTCGATAACGCATTATGGATAAGGGTTAGCCTACGGCTCGAAGACAGCCGTTAAGTTAAAATGACAAACAAAAATGAAATGGTCGTAGAAAATCCCCTCGTATACGGGAGGTGGGAGATATAAGGGATTTCCGCGGCACGATCAAAAGGAGGATCGTAGCCAGCCCTGACGGAAATCAAGGGGGCTTACGGGATGCCTGGGTGTGGGCTTGGCCACCCAGGAGACGTAAGTGCAGGAGTATTTCAAGACACTATTAACGTGTACCAGCCACACGCTCTAAATAGTTGCAAAATACCAAGGAAGAAAGGGTCCAAAATGGCTTGTGGTGCCAGCGACCGGTGCATATAGATTAAGTGGGCTTTGCTGGTGGCAATCCACATGCAAGTCCTTGCATTGAAATAAAGTAGTCTAAGTTAATTGAATGAAGCGCCTTCCGAACAGGCTTGAATGTAACACACCAAATGATAAAGAGTACTTCATGCAAATGAACTAGAAAACACGTCTACGACGCGCTAGAATCTGAGCCAAGGACACGCCCTCGACACTGAATGTTTACGAGAATCACGTTAAGTTATTACATATGAATTATTGACTAACTTGGTTTACTTTCGACGGGGAAGGTCGGACGGTAAGTATGGGTAAATCGTGCATGTATTTCCATACAAACACTTGAATTCGGCAACACGAGATAGGCTATGAAATATGCCATAAAACTGATCCTAAGGCAAGATTAGAAAGACAATGAATGATAGACGGTGCACAAAAGTAAATCGAACGTGTTTGGTAATGATAGCATTGTGGGCGAGCTAGCCTCCCCACCAGTGCATAATAATGTACTAATAACCCCACAGATTGCTTGCAAGAAGCAGGAGACGTCAACGGGTGCGAAGCTTCCCTCGAACGTGCTAAGGCACGGAGCTAACTCTGGAGCCTTGGGGCGTTGTAAGGAGCTAAAGCACCATATACAGGACATAATGTATCGGAACATCGCCATGAATCATTCCATCTTGTAAGCCACTTGGCACGCCTTTTATGTTTCCGAGAGAGAGAGCTTGAGCGACTTGTAAACTCGGCCTAGCGCCGCTTGTAAACTTCTTGGTAATCAATAAAGAGTTTGAATTTGCTTCAACTTGTGTTCATTTACTTTCCGCTGCAAATGGGGACACTCTGTGCGACTCTGTGGCCTAGCTCAAATCGGCCGTTTCTAGACTTAGTCTTGCACTGACGCAACCTAGGCCTGTACGGCATCACGCCTTAGCGAGGACGATCGCTCCTACGGAAGCAGGGCGTGACAGATTGGTATCAGAGCACGGCTTTACGTCCTTGGACTTCATTTCGATTCTCTCAGTTTTGAAACAAAAGAAGTGTATGCTCTCTCTCATTGTACCTTGGGATGTTCCATACAATAAGTCTAATATTTTAAAAAGCTCGTATGAGTACTAGGTTGAACGAGATCGATAGCCGAAGGCCTTTGTGCCAAACCGCGACGGACTCGAGTTGGAAAGAACGCATGCTAAAAGTTAGCAAACGCAGTACGTACTTGAATAACCTTACGCTGAAAGTAGCGAACGTGTACGCGAGACCGAAGTATAGTTCGAGCGGGATGGTTTTGCATGTAGCTTTTTGGCTAAGCTGTGCGGAGTATCGCACACCTAGACCTTCTGGTGCGAACGAGCTTACGAGCGAGATCGACTATCGCTCGGACGAGAATAAGTGAGACTTAGAATCTATGTCGATAGAGACGCTATTTGACCAACGCTAAAGCGAGCACGGGAGATGGTTCTTAGACTTTGGGGAATGGACGAACGCGCGATTGAACACATCATTTGGGAATCAAATAATCTTTTGAGGATTTGTAGAATGACTTGATTTCGAATGGTGTATGTGATAGGTTCGAAGAAGAATAAGAGTGAGTGTCGACGACTAATCAAGTGGCTGGAACCCTGAGTGGTGTATAGACGGTATAGAAATTGTTCGAGCGAGACTAAAGGATTTGCGGATAGAACGAGTATGTCGGCAAGCGATAATATCGCACAAAGCCTTAGAACGAGTAACGCTTAGTTGGTTTTGACTTCGATAGTCTCAAACGAGATATCGTTCGAACGAATTAAGAATGCGTAGTACGAATTACGAAACGATTGAATAGAGGGTCGGAACGATGAAATGAATAGAGGTCTTGGTCGAGGAAACGTAGTGAATCGTACATACAATTTTCGATTTAGTCGAATAGATTGAAACTTGAGTTAAGACGAAATACTCAGACGAGATCGAAGATAGCACGATCGGAAGATAGCGTGCATGGGAAACGTTGAGTGAAGATACGAGAATAACTAAGGAATTGAAATATATGTTGCTCAATGAAGAGTTAGCATGAGACAATGTGAATTGAGGAATTAAGTTGCACGACTCAAAATTTGTTGCAAAAGGAAGATCGTCAGGTTATGTACATCATCGATGGTATTGAGGCGTATCAAAGATCGATGTACGATGACTCGGGGGTACTCTGATTCGATGAATGATGATCGTGTTAGAAGTTATTATTTCAAAGGATGCTATGTTGGAGAATTTGGATAGAAATGAACGTTTGGATATAGAAGGGAAGTGACTCAATTGTTCGGTGATAACCACAACGACAACGATCTTGTCTTGAGCGAGCGCAACTCCAGCCTCGCACATGCGTCATGTCAGATTTGGGACTATCATTCCGCATGAGCGTTGGCATGGTGATTCATGTCCAGCGGGAATGATCGAACTCGAAATACCTTGACATGTCAATTTTGATTGCTACGACTTGTGGTTTGAAGCGAAGGAGAATTTGAGGATTGATCGGACATATAATAGACGGCGAAGTAAAGTCGAGGATTGAGTAGGCCCAATTCGCGTATCGAAAATGAGTAAGTCTAGACGCAACGCAAGAGTTACGTCTCGATGAGAACGATTATTCTGCGAGAATGTTGAAATGGTGATTCATGTCCGCCGTAGATAATCAGACTTGCGTGAGATCGGGGCACGACATATTGTAAGGCTAGATGACCTTGTGATCGACTACGTGAATTGGATAGGTGAACTGTATCAAAACATACTTGAAGAGATAGACTATGATAATTGTTATTGCGGACGCACGATATTGACATGTCAAGGATTTGATTGAGGACAACCTATCGTAGGATGACTTTTCTAAACGAGCTCGAACTTGGAGCGGAGAATGTGTTGATGCGAATAGGGTGAACGCTGCTTGATGTTTAGAAATTTGAGTGAAACGAACTTGGGTAGAAACTTCCGTACAAATGAACAAATGGTTTGACCATAGGATTTGGGGCGAGCTTCGTGCAGCGGCCTTGCACGATAAGCCACGAACTTGACTTGTAACTATGACCCTGTGAGATGACCTAGCGGATAGAAAAATGACCCTGTGTCGAGTGATTGAACTTGTGCGATTGACCTTACATTATCGTCCGGATGGACGATAGACTTGGGGCAGCAAGACTTAGAGTATGACGGGGAACAGGGAGTGTGCGTGAACGACGACGAGATTGGCCCCAAACAAAGCGAATGATAGGAATGGATGATGCGCAAGTAAAGTTGGGATAACGAATTGAATCATTGATAAGAAGACGTACTCGATGATAGTGCAATACTTGGTCTTGAATCGGACAGAAAGTACTTAAGACTTGGTCGACTCTGCTAAGAAGAAGAAATTGTATTGATTTCGTAGACAAGAACGCTTAAAAAACGAATCGGATCATCTCGAGGATCAAGATAAACGATAGTGAGATGCACGCGAGTTCGGTTTTAAATCGAAGTTAGTGAAACGATCGACAAATTAAAACTATCACGAGTAGCTTGTCCGACTTCGCTAATCGCTAAGCTTGGTTGAAATGTACGTATTCGAAGGACGCCTTGAATATGTGCAAAGTCCCCACTCAGCGATATGATGGACTCGAATGCAGCTGCAAGTAGGTGTTGAGATACACATGAACAAATAAATGAATGAATGGACAGTCATTCAATAAAATTCACCAAACACATGCAACATAAAACTTAGAAGGATAGTCGAGCATAGTTCGATGCCATCGAACGATAGAGCCGTTCGATAGAATTGTCTAAGAAACACGACGACACGAGTTAAGGAATGGTAGGATGACCTGCACTCAGGAAGTCTCGAGGACGAGACTTGTTTTGAGTGGTGTATTATGTAATGACCCGTTCCGTCCTAGCGGAACGCCGATTCAAACGACAAGCACAACGACTCGAATGAGCCGTCGACCCGAAGAGTTGGCATCGACCTGATGAAGAATCGATGCAAGGCTTACATTGGCCCGTCAAGAGGAATCCAGACTTAGACTTTCAAAGGCACGCTCGGAGTATCGCTCGGCCGATGCGAACATCGCTAAGGTAGGTGGCTCCGATGAACCCGTCTTTGCTTAGCCTAGACACATAATAATACGGACACTATTGCTAGAATCGTTAGGCGATAACACCGCGCATGCTAATAAATGACTCAACAAACCTAGCTAAGGGAATAATTCCATCTTGTATGCTTGTATAGAATATGGAAAAGAACATAGAAAAGGTGAGAACTCTCGCACCGCGCTCCACGCTCGTGCTAAGGCACAAGCTTACATTTCGAGTTCCTTATGCATTCAAAAATAAAACAATGAATGGTTTACAACAATGAAACGGAAGACTATCGACATAGTCGTTCCGAGTAGAGTATAGCAACATTGAAAGACTTCGGGACCGATGGGTTCCCCAGGCGACTCCCGCACTGGGAGTTGCGTAATGTGTGAATGAATGAATTATCGAATGAATGAATGAATGTGTGAATGAATCAATGAACGAACGGACAATTGAAAGAAAGAAAAAGGAAGAATGAATAAAAGATAAGAATGAAAGGAATGGTTAGCGACAGATATGACGGGCACGTGCAACGGGGCTCGCTACCCGCGCTGCACGGACGCCAACCTGGTCGATAATGTATTATGGCTAAGGGTTAGCCTACGGCTCGGAGACAGCCGTTAAGTTAAAATGACAAACAAAAACGAAATGGTCGTGGACAATCCCCTCGTATACGGGAGGTGGGAGATATAAGGGATTTCCGCGGCACGATCAAAGGGAGGATCGTAGCCGGCCCGAACTGAAATTAAGGGGGCTTACGGGCTACCTGGGTGTGGGCTTGGCCACCCAGGAGACGTAAGTGCAGGAGTATTTCAAGACACTATCAACGTGTACTAGCCGCATGCTCTGAATAGTTGTGAAATACCAAGGGAGAAAGGGTCCAAAATGGCTTTTGGTGCCAGCGACCGGTGCATATAGATTAAGTAGACTTTGCTGGTGGCAATCCACGTGCAAGTCCTTGCATTGAAACAAAGTAGTCTAAGTTAATTGAATAAAGCGCCTTCCGAACATGCTTGAATGTAACACACCAAATGATAAAGAGTACTTCATGCAAATGAACTAGAAAATACGTCTACGACGTGCTAGAATCTGAGGCAAGGACACGCCCTCGACACTGAAAGTTTATGAGAATCACGTTAAGTTATTACATATGAATTGTTGACTAACTTGGTTTACTTTGGATAGGGAAGACAGGACGGTAAGTATGGATAAGTCGTACATGTATTTCCATGCAAATACTTGAATTCGGCAACACGAGATAGGCTATGAAATATGCCATAAAACTGATCCTAAGGCAAGATTAGAAAGACAATGAATGATAGACGGTGCACAAAAGTAAATCGAACGTGTTTGGTAATGATAGCATTGTGGGCGAGCTAGCCTCCCCACCAGTGCATAATAATGTACTGATAACCCCACAGATTGCTTGCAGGAAGCAGGAGACGTCAGCGGGTGTGAAGCTTTCCTCAAACGTGCTAAGGCGCGGAGCTAACTCTGGAGCCTTGGGGCGTTGTAAGGAGCTGAAGCACCATATACAGGACATAATGTATCGGAACATCGCCATGAATCATTTCATCTTGTAAGCCACTTGGCACACCTTTTATGTTTCAGAGAGAGAGAGAGAGAGAGCTTGAGCGACTTGTAAACTCGGCCTATCGCCGCTTGTAAACTTCTTGGGAATCAATAAAGAGTTTAAATTTGTTTCAACTTGTGTTCATTTACTTTTCGCTGCAAATGGGAACACTCTGTGCGACTCTGTGGCCTAGCTCAAATCGACCGTTTCTAGACTTAGCCTTGTACGGGCGCAACCTAGGCCCGTACGGCATCACGCCTTAGCGAGGACGATCGCTCCTACGGGAGCGGGGCATGACACTTGTGCAAGTTGAAAACATACGAATTATTATGTGAAGGCTAAGATGAGGCAAGTTCACCGAAACTATCCCACTTGAGCGAGCGGTCGTCTCGACCGAGCGATGTCTCTGAGTAGCCGTTATAAGGCTAAGTCCGAACGCTGTTGGCGTTTCGATTCCTCCGAATGACTGAGCGGGACGGGGCACTATATCATACACCATTCAGAAAAAGTTTCATCCTCGAAACTAACTGAGTATACTTATCGTCTTATCACTTGACTCAACATTCATGGACTCTTGCACACACCACTCCTATACATTTCTCATATCCGAGCCACGCTCGTGCTACCTTCAATCCTTTCTTCTAAACTCATGATCTCAAGTTCTCGATACTTTTTCGTTCCTCAAGTCTCACTTGATTCAACGTATCACTTAGTTGGATCGTGCACATATTCTAGGCGTCCCCGAAATACATGCATTTCAACCAAGCCTTGTGATAGTGAATCCAATCCCACCTATTGATTCATCCATTCAATCCCAAAAATCAATCGTATCGATGCTAACTCTCGTGACGTGGCCATCTCGTCTAGCCGCTAGGCCATCTTTCCAGGCTAAAGTCAATTGTCATTATTGGAATCATAGTTCCCAAACAACAATAACAACACTGACCCCATCCTAAGGTCAAACCAAGTTGATAGTACGAGATTTTCTACCCAAGCTCGCATCACTCCGATTTCTAAACTTCGAGCACAGATTTCCTACGCACATCCTAATATTCTTCGCACGGGGTCTGAGTCATTCAGCAAAGCCATCCTACGATAAATCATGTTTCAACCAATTTCCTCGACATACCAATCTCAATCGTTTATCAAGCCATTTCGTATAGTCCATCCCTTTGCACAAGTTCGACATAATCCACCTATCAATCCTTCTCAAGTCAAGCACGCTACGACATAATTCATCATTAAACCATAATTTATATTTCATACTCCCTAAGTCATTCATCCCAATTCACGTAATCGATCACAAGGTCGTCCGACTTAACAATATATTGTGCCCCGATCTTACGCAAGTCAGCTTATCCATGGTGGGCACGAATCACCATGTATGCTCCCGCGAGATAATCATTCTCATCGGGACGTAACTTTCGTTTTGTGTCTAGACTAATTCATTCTCGATGCGCGGATTGGACCTACTCAATCCTCAAGTTTTACTCAATCGTCAATCATAAGTCCTTTAAATCCTCAAATTTGCCTTCGCATCAAACCAACAAGTCGAGACAATCAAAGTTGCTACATCCTGATTTTCCAAGTTTGATCATTTTTGCGACATGAATCACCATGTCAGCGCTCACGCGGAACGATCGCCCCAAATTCGATGCAACGTATGTGCGAGGCTAGAGTTACGCTCACGTAAGATAAGAATGTCGATGCTGCGGTTATTCGCATAACTATCAAGACAGTTCTGTTTTCATCCAACATTCATCTCAATCAAAATCCTAAGTATAGCATCCACCCGAACAATAACACTTGCACGATCGTCATTCGACGAGTTAGAGTACTCCCGAGTTATCGCATATCATCTTTGATACGCCTCAATACCATCGACGATATATGTAACCTGACGATCTTCGTTTGCAACGAATTCTGAGTCGTACGAATGATGCTATCGTCCGACAGGGTAATCTCTTCGACTTTCAAATTTAAGTTCGATCATTATTCCTCGAATCATTCACAACATCAATTTTCTCAAACCCAAATTCACGTATTGTTTATCCGTCTATCTTAAGTCATCGACCAACGTATTTTCTCAATTTGCATCATTTCCTTGCTAACTCAAACCATCGAGCAATATCGATTTCAATCCTTAGTCATTTTGTAACTTCAAACTCAAACTTTTCATGCACGCTATCTTCCGATCGTGCTAACTTTACGTATACGATCCGTATCAATTTCCTCGATCAAGTCATCCATTCACACACCTTAACTTTTCTTTGATTCAGTTTCACCTACTCAATCATTTTTGCGTTTCATACTCGTGCAATCCTCAATTCCGTGCACGTCAATTTCTAGGTTGTTCGAATCAATTTATCAAATCTCAAGACAATAACTTATTCAACGATACTCAATCTACGGCTTTGTATACCCGCGACACTTGCTGATAGACTCATCGATACCCCACATCCTCAATCGATCGATCGACATTCCTGAGACTATCGCATACACTACTCAGGAATGAAGTCATTCAACAAATCCCCAACTTATCATTCGATTCACAATCGACCTTTTCTTTTAAATTTTTCCATTTGAACCATTCCTCAAAATCCAAGCACGCTCATTTATATCGCACCGACGTCATCGTCGCTCGATAGCACCCCTATCGATAGTCATCTCACTTTACTCAATCGAGTTCAACTCATTCTTGCTCGACACTATTCAATTTTCGCACTCGATTTTTCTAAGGTCGACGCAACTTTGGTGTATATGCCCAGCCCGACTTAGCCAACCGTGCTTACGCGAACCATCTTTTAATTTTTGTCAAAAATTATTCTCCTATGTTTTGCAAAATAGATAGACTTATTGTATGGACATCCGTGGGACATTTGAGAGAGAGCGCACCAACGATATCAATTTTGCGGAAGCAACGCTTCAGAGTTTACGGAAACAACGGAGTTAAAGAATTCAATCGATAGTCCAATGACGTAAAGTCGTGCTCTAATACCATTATGTCATGCCCCGCTCCCGTAGGAGCGATCGTCCTCGCTAAGGCGTGATGCCGCACGAGCCTAGATTTGCACTCGTGCAAGACGGGTTCCATAACTGCCGATTTTAGCGGCTGCGACGGGGTCGTCGCACAGAAGTCCCAAGCAGAGATATTGAATAATAGCAGCAAAAATTTGAAGAAAACACAAGTTACTCAAAAGAAAATCTTTATTGATATTGGAAACAAAGGTTACAGTGGGGCGCAAGGCCAAGATTACAATCACTAAAGCTTACTCATCTCATATTACAAGTCACTCAGCTCTCTCTCATCTCTCAATACAAGTCTTGAGCCAGCGGATGCTTTGGAAGACGACGTCCATACATTATGTCCGTATAAGTCTTGACTCCATACGGCCGCACGCTTCGAATCGTCAAGAAAATTCGTGCCTCGACGCATCCAAGCGAGCTCCGTGCCACGAGCTTCTATCTGTGCCTGCACATAAAAACTATGTGGGTGTCAGTACTCAACTGTACTGGTGGAATGAGCTCCTCGTCCACCCATACAAAACCAACACGTTTGATTTACTTTTGTGCAACATAGTCCCTTCTTATCAATTGTCTTTCTACTCTTGTCTTAGGATCAGTTTTAGGACAGGCGCATTGGCCTATTTTGTGTATCTAGACCACCCCGTGCTTGCAACAATAACGTCGACTCGACAACGTTAACCTATCAAGTCGTGCTTGCCTTTCGGCCAAAATCAGAGACGCAACTACGCGATGAGGCTCCATATCCATGTGATCATGCTAGAAATCCATCGTACCGTGCCTCGCAACTCTGGGTGACTAAACCATATCGCCGCCTCGCGGCCCTTTCTACTTCAATCACCAACTGACCCAATCAGGACTTGTGGACTAAATGTCACTCGACCGACTTTGCTTTGCGGCATCTCCTGACTTAAACTCAAGACAACTCAATCATAACTATACAACTTATATGCCGACAACATAAGACTCGACGCCACATCTCGTGCCGAAGCACATCGCCTACATTACAACCAAATCTTAGGCCCAACATTGTGTTCTAACTATACACACACATTCAACTCGACTCCTTGATATAGTGCACTCAATACTCGACTCAATCCAAATGCACACTCGCGGATTACCGCCCGTGCCGACTCATTTATATGAGGTCACTAGCATGACAAGCTATCTTGGACACATAGCTGGTATAGGATGGACCGGTCATCGCAAGTAGCTAGCCCCAATGAGCGTCTACCGAATACTTGCCTTTCGGCTCAGCTATCCCGCTCACATTCACCCTCGATTTCCTTCTAGGCCGGAACGGTCCCGTGGCCCCAGGTTGTCGTTCGAGAAAACAAATCGCCATTGTCGACAAGTTGTCCAATGACCATGCAAGACTCGACTCAACTGACGTCTCACACAGTCATCCTTCTTTCAGTGTTACCATCTCTTTCAAAAACCAATATCAAGACTTCTATCATTTGAGACCCTTCGACGACCCACGGTCGCGAGCATTCTTTCCATGTTATCATATCATTTTATTCAACTCATGAATGCCTATTCGATAGACCTTTCTCCAAAACTCATTAAATCAATCGTGGTTCATGCCTTAAACACTAAGTCCGTGCATCTTGCCTTAAACCGATTTACGTTCTACGCAATGCTATCGCCCAAGTCATACTTTATATGACGGGCCTTGAGACCATAAGACTATGTGGTTATACCCAGCCGTCGAACTCGTAGGACCGTGCTTGCTACCACTTCGATAGCCTAACATAACTTTTCTGACTTAAACGCACAACGACTCGACGAGCAAGGGCTGCGTCAAGCCTCGCATTGCGAAAAGGTGCCGCGCATGCGTTCGACTTCTGAACGACCAAGTCAATTGGGTGCCTAGACTTATATCATAAGCCGTGCAACGTAACTTAACTCATGGGGCAAGCCAAGGCTATGCCAAGCCTTGGACGATAGGACCGTGCATGCTTTATGAAGCTTTTATGTGGGCGACGCCTATGACTTAGGCTACGTTCATAACTTCGCCTACTCAACCAACTTTCCTTCTCCCAATCCACGGGACGAAGGATCGAGTGTCATTTTCAAAGCACGCCGTCCACCAATTCTAAGCCGACCATTGGACCTTTCCATATTCTAACTCAATTCGACCCGTCGAGATTATTCCTTTATCTATGTGAATTCGTCTCTTTTATTATCAAGCCTACTTGTGCAAGTTGAAAACATGCAAATTATTTTGTGAAGGCTAAGATGAGGCAAGTTCACCGAAACTACCCCACCTGAGCGAGCAGTCGTCTCGACCGAGCGATGTCTCTGAGTAGCCGTTGTAAAGCTAAGTCCGAACGCTGTTGGCGTTTCGATTCCTCCGATTGACTGAGCGGGACGGGGCACTACAATCATTATGGCTCGGCCTTCCCTACCAGGGCTAATACACTAGTCAAAGCACACCACTGCACTATCTGTGCCATGATTTCTCGTCGCCTTGTACTCCAAAACTCAACCATGGCTAAAGTCATCTACCGTAATAATTAACTAAATAATTATTTATAGAACAAATATAAACATCACCATCTTAAATCAAAAAAATAATAAAAATATTTTCAAAAAAAATTCGGGAAGGGAAGCTACAGGTGCCACCTCATATATATATATATATATATATATATATATATATATATATATATATATATATATATATAGAGAGAGAGAGTGAGAGGGAGGTGAGGTGCCTCCTCACGGTGAGGTGGCTATATGACACCCCCTCATGCTATCATCATGCACATACACACTTTTCAGTGCATGATGATAACATGGAAGTGTGACACATAGCCACCACCCATAGAGTTGTGAAACTCGTCTCACGGTATCAGTATTTATATACGGATACGTAAATTTGTGCTGTATTTTTGTATTTTCTGGGTTTTCGAAATGTTTTGAAATTTTTTCAAATTATAGATTTCTCATTGATTGGCATACAGCTGATGTACCGGTGTATATCGACGGTTGTCATTTTCATTGTACGAATTTCTGATAAGTGTCAGGTAACCCGTATTTTGACTTGTCTCTTTTGTTTTGGTTTAAATCTTGACTTGGTTTGGTGTTCAACTTGGCTTGGGCTTGGTTTGATTTAGTTTGGTTTGAGATGAGAGGGTTTGTATAAAACCCAACTCCTCTCTCTCTCTCCTCCATTATTTCATTTTCTTTCATCTTCTTCCTCTTCATTTTCTCCTGTCTCCTATATATATATATATATATATATATATATATATATATATATATATATATATATATATATATATATGATTGTGTGTATTATATATTCATGTCCTTAATAAGTGATATTAAGGAACTTTTTTAAATTAAATTTTATAAATAAATTATTAATAATTTAGATACTTGAATTCAAATCTAACTAGTTTGAAATCAGGCTCGTTAAATTTAAAATCAAGCTTAATGAGCTTGAAATAAAGTTGAGCGACAAGCTTGATTTCAAGCTTATCGAGCTTATTTATCAAGCTACCTTATCAAGCCAAGCTCGAGCTTAATATAAACAAGCTCGAGCCAAGCTCAAGCTTCAAAATAAAATAAAAAAATTTATCAAGCTCGAGCTCGAATAATTTTAGTCAAGTCAAGTTCAAGCTTATAAAAGTTCGGTATGGCTCGGCTCGGCTCGGCTTGGCTGCAGCCTACATGCAGGCCATATCAACCTTACATAATTGCTTTTTACTGACCAATAATTATATTCAAGTCTGAACATCGTCATTATGTTTTGTTGCACCCAAACCAATGTCTTCTTACTCTCCCTCTTCCTAGTAATGGTTTAACAATTAGCATGATTTGAGTTGATCTTACATAGGGATGCAACTCGGGCGGACTAAACTCGAGCTCGATTGGGTAAATCTGCTAATGGATTGTGTTAGAGTTAAAGATACTTGGATTCGGGTTCGGGTTCGGGTTAAAATATTTGAACCTGATCAAAAATCTGGTTGGGCTTGGGTTCATGTGTCGGGTTATCCAAAGAACCCGAAACCCGAAATACATATAATTTTTATATATATATATTTCATGCTTCTTAAATAAAAAGTTTAAATCCTACTCCTTTAACTCCTTATAAATAATTCTCATTTCAATTTGTATTTTGTAACGATCAAGGCTTGATTGTTATTTGATTATGTGTATAATATTACTTTTGTTGAAAATTATTTTAAATTTTATATTAGAGTCCGATAAACCTGATGGACCCGATCCAACCCGCTCCCAATCCGCTCCTCCGGACTTGGTCTTGGGCTTCATATATTGAACCCGAGGTTGGATCGGACTTGAGCTCGGACTGGGCTTATGATTCATCGGATTGAACTTGGGTTGACCTCAAATCTGACCAAACCCGTCTGAGTTGCACCCCTAGTCTTACATATAATATGTCTAACTAATGCAATTATTAGAACGTCATTCATAACATAATTCAATCACTTTTGGCATGCATTCATGCATGGCAAATGGTCAAATTTGCAAAATTTCAAATTTTATCCACAAAAAATTGTCAATTAAGAAATGCATTCAAACATGAATAGAAATTGAGTCCTGCAAGTGGGATCACCAGCTATATAAAGACCATATCTATCTAGCTCGAATCTGACATGATAATAAAGGATGTACTGGTAAAGTTAGACCTATCACTAGGCTTTTGGCTGCGAGTTCATATACCATTTCTAGCTATAACCTAAATTTTGATATTTTAACTCATCCAAAACTGTGATACTTAGACTTCATTGAAAAATTGGAAAAAATAATGCCATGTTTCTCACTGATATCCAACTCTACTTACATTTCATTTCATCCTTATTTGATACTAGCATGTATACATTGCACACATTTATTATTAAAAAAATTAAACGATACTTGTAGTCAAAATTTATTTATTTTTTAATGAATAAATGATACTAAACAAAGTCCATTTTTCAATATCCCATTTTATATACTCATTGCATTTAAGAGCTGTTGTAATTAAAAATATCAAAGAACAACTTTTATATTTACCTAGATATCACATATTAATTCTAATGAATGAATTATTCTCGAAGATCATGTGTCAGCTTTACCCAAGATTGAAGTTAAGATCCTAAACAACATTTCAAGATTTTGAAGCCCGAACACCCACTTGTGCTACTTTGCTCCTTGGAATTCATACACATCTCCATGTCTTTCGAACCCGTCTCCAAGCGGCAAAGCTACGCTCCATCCTGGGCTCCTTGCTCTTGTCGTTCTTGTGAGTCTTGGCATGCTCCTCCTTAGGCGACGCAGAACTCTCCTGGACATTGATCATCTCGGATGTCGACATGGCACCAACGGACCTTCGCTCTAATACCATTTGTTACGGACTTAGTATCTTTGCCCACATTTTGACCCGTGTGGCGCACAAGCTTTTCTATTCGAAGATCTGTGCCAGCTTTCCTCTAACACTTAGCTAGATCGGCAAAAATAAGATATATATATATAAGAACAATGTGAAGCAAAATAGAGAGATTGAAAACTTCATTACACAAGAGAGAGTTTACAACTTATTGGGTGGATGAGGAACAAATGAGCCTCCCACTTATTTATAAGGACTTACATGAACCTTCTGTAACTAACATATTTCAGAGATTATTATAGAAAATATTCTCGAAACTAGATATTTCCAATAAAACTTACAGAACGTGGTGGAGTCTTCTTTCCGACATTTGCAAAAATATAGACTAGTTTTTGACCCTCTCGTCATTCAAATCTTCTATTACCGACTCCCCTTTTTTTTTCCGGTGATGTGGAATAAGCGATGGTGGAGTATGAGTTGTGAAAGATACGATATTAGTGTTACACTCGGTCGGTTGTCACAGATGCATCAGATTGAGCTGAGATCTCCCAAATATTCATGTTTTCATGAACAAATTTTTCATTCTTGTTCCGTCTATTGGGACACCACTCTTACACTCACTTCCTACCGCCAGTTTGCCGAAAATTGATCCACTGAATTGGATCAAACCGGTTCAACCAGTTCTTTCAACCAGTAGGTTATCTAAGTTACCTAAGTTCAATCCGACACTTATTTTTACAAATATATTTATTGAAAAAATAATGCATCAATATTGATCCGGTCCAAAAAATCTACAGATTTACGGATCAACCAATCCAACCAGTCGGTCCGGTCTGATTTTTAAAACGCTGATAACAAGTGCATGTAGTAAAGAGAAATCCGATAGTAGACCCCAATGCATGACAGACGAAACGAGTGACATTAAGATGCATGCATCCCCAATAGTGTCTACAATATAAATTTGGTAGTAACATACACCAAAATGCATGGAACAACTCTCCCAACCTCTAACTCTGGGAAACAGGGAGCTATGTGTAGCTGTGTTTTGTCATGAAGCAAAATATGAGAGAGAGCCAAAGAGTAGTAAATGAAGAGCTTGTTGCCAGTGCACTTTCAACATGGATATGTCATGGAAATAATAAGCAGAGCCGGTGAGGTGTCCTTTGGAAAAGAATGATAAATATTTCTAACTTGAGAATGGAAATTGTTACTAAAAGTTCGTCCAGAAGACCGAGACAACCATAGTCAATCTTCGCCTCCAACCAGCTCAGGTTATCAGTGAATTGGTGCTGGAATTAATGTATTATCAAGGGTTATTTAGTAATAGGGTCTCGTATAATAGTGTATACGCAGGCAAGTAAACAATGATTTGGAAATCCAATGATTTGGAAATCCAAATCCTAATACCGGTCATTTCGAAATTCAAATCCTCAGGTACCGCCTCATGATTCCTCCGTTTTCAATGGATGAGCCATGTCCAATGTGCCGTAAGTGTGTTTGGACACCTTCGGAGAGCATGCAGTTCATTGTAAGGAACTTCCAGGTTTTAAATACAGGCATAATCTTGTCAGGGATGTTCTTTTTGATGTACTTAGGCGTGCAGGAATTTCTGCAAAAAAAAGGCACCTGTGAACTTCTTGTCTGATCCGCAGGAGAAAAGATCGACACTCAGACCGGCAGATATTCTGGTTTACGGATAGATAGGGAAAAACATGCATGTGTTGACCTAACAGGAGTTTTTTCACTATTGGATTTGGGGAGCGGAGGTTTTATTGTGGGACAAGCTGCTCTCAAAGCGGTCTCAGCCAAAGTGTCCAAACACGAGAAAGCGTGTGTCACCCTCACTTTTCCAAGTTAGGGGTAAAATGGTAATTTTTATTTTATAATATTCTTGGGAATTTTATTTCATGAATATTAATATTTAATTATTATAGGAGTCGGGTTCGAATTTTATCGCATTCCGACTTGATTCGGGACTCCGGAGAATTTCGACTTGAGTTGTGATTAGCATGTTAATTAGCCATGGCCCACCATACTTAACTTTTAGGATTAGAAGTTTGGACTAGTCCCCATGAGTATTTTAAGCTTAATTATAATTTTTATTTAATTTTAGCTAATCCCAAAATCCAAAATTGGATTTAATTTAGCATGTAAGCAAGGGAGGGACAAACTTGTAATTACAAGTGCCCCAACCCTTCCCCCCATGGCCGGCCACATTAGGCCATCCCCTCCCCCTCTCTTTGCTTCATTACTAAGTCATCTCTCTCTCTCTCTCTCTCTCTCTCTCTTCATTTCATTCTTTCTAACTCCTTCTTCTTCTTCAAATTTAGGTATGCTTTTAATACCCTCATAAATTCTCATTTACATTTATTCTTTCACAATAAATATAGAGGAGACCATTCTCTACAAGTTGACCCTAGCTTTTATAGGTTTCCCTAAAATCTAGTTTAGGGATTTTATTATGGTTTTATCCTTTTTAGAGAGGTGTATATATATATATATATATATATATATATATATATATATATATATATATATATATATATATATATATATATATATATATTTGTGTGTGTGTAGTGGAGAGTGGTAGTGGTGTCATGAGAGTGTGTATTTGTTTGTGTGTAAGTGTGTGTGTGTGTGTCCATATATATATATATATATATATATATATATATATATATATATATATATATATATATTATATGTGTTTGTGAGTATATATATATATATGCACATATATAGATATGTATGTGTGTGTGTATGTATATACATATGTAGATATGTATGTGTGAGTGTGTGTATTTACATATATAGAGAGGGGAATGAATGAGGGAATTTGTTGAGTGTTTATATATATATATATATATATATATATATATATATATATATATATATATATATATATATATATTAGTGAGATTTTAGAAGAGAATTAGAGAGATTGAGAGGGAGTTTAGAGAAGGAAATAGAGTGAAATAGAGGAGGAAAATGGAGGAGGAAAGGAGAAGGGAAGGGAGAGTAGCCCACAGTAGCAAGGGGGGCCAAGGGGGCTGCTGCCCCCCCCCCCCCCCCTCCCCCCCACAGCAGCAGCTAGCAGCAATATCAGCAGCAGTAGCACCCCCAAACACCCCCATTTGACCCCCTTTGATCCCACTTTAACCCCTATATGTATACCCATATATATACCCTATATATATAGCTCTAAATACACCTAATCAACCCACTAAAATAGCCCCTAAGCTAGTCCTAAGAGAGGGTGAAAAGAGAGAGTTTGAATGAGTGAATGAGTGAGTGAAATGTTAGGATTTTGGTGAAGGGGTGAATTTGAGTTCCGTGATTCGGAACGCGTCGAAACTTGGAGGGGACTTAGCAAATGTGAAATAGAGTTTGCGGGTAGGCTCCTAGGTGGGAATCGGGGTTGCGTGTGGGATTAGGGAGATGGTATCGCACCGTACCATTTCGTATCTTGAAATATTCAAGATAACGGGTAAACGGACGATAGGGACCGTAAGATGTACTGAATGTCCACTTACCCTAGGAAACTTGGTAGTTAATGGTTGTATAGGCTAGTACCCTACTACCCTAGGAAGCCCGGAGTGGAATTCCTAAGGGAAGGCCACTTGGCGTCGAGTTAGAATGGTTAAGGGTAAATGTTTTAAGGGATAATCGGGTAAATTCAAAATACGGAATTCGGATATTCGGATTGACTTGAAACTTTGGTGACTTATTAGGTACACCCTACAAATGTCATATTTGAACCGATTTTGGCTCGGTTGACCCAGAGTTGACTTTTTACCCAAAAGTCAACCGTGAGTCAACACTTTGTCTAGATTTGACCAAATCCAAACTAGAGTTGACCAGTTGACCAAAAGTCAACAGTTGGTCAACATTTGACCAGTTTGGCCTAGGATTGACCTAGAGTTGACCAGAGTTGACCAGGGTTGACCAGTTGACCAAAAGTCAATTGTAGGCCAACTCTTGACCCCGTTTGACTTTCTTCGACTTGTTTTGACCTGCGATGACTGGTATGACCTAGAGTTGACTTGGTTTGACTTAGATTGACTTGATATAACTTGATTTGACCTAGATTGACTTGACAGGACTTAGTGTGACTCAGTGAGACCTAGTTTGACCTAGATTTTATATCATTCTTTGTGAATCATTCTTAAACTTGTTTAAACCTAAATTAACATACAGTATCTCATCTTTAGGTTTCTGATTACCGCTCTGAGCATTGTTATACCCTACAGCTCAGGACAGTAGGCGAGTACATTCACTGATAGTTTTCATTGTCTTGATATCTGCTATATCCGATTCAGTCGTAGTGTCTTACTTGATTCTCAGTCACGATAGTTCACGGACTATTACACGTTGGATCACGGCATGAGATATTGTTCCTAGATTTCTGGATATATTGGTACACTTCCTGTCTTGTTCCCTGTACTTGTATAGACACCAATTTCTAAGGAGATTTGCTACCCTCTTACGAAATCACGTGCCATGACGTGTCATGTCCAGATCCATTGTACTATTCGGAGATGGGAAATTATTAGGGGCTATGTGATCCAAGCCACCCTGTCACTATTCTTGTGCTTGCGCCACTCTTTCCTCACGAAGGGTGTAGCGAGATCCTTTTGCCTTGTGCTCGTTATCCAGGTTGGCCGGCATGACTTTCCGTTAAGGTCACCGCGGATTGTCGGGCCAAGTGGATAGCATGTCCTGTCACTTATCCCAAGCCGATCACATATCGCTCTAATAATTCAAGTCATATTTTATTTTTATTTTATCTTATCGTATATCCTGCTCTGTTCTACATTCAGTATTTCTTCACCATGCCAAGATATACAGTTACTCACATGCTCTACATGCCTTTATATTGTACCTTGATTGGAGACTAAGCTCTGCTCGGGAGAAGAGTTAGAACCCCGGTCCTTGTTTGGTTTAAGGGTTGTAACTCAGCTTCCGAACGGTTCCCAAGTCTTCATATATCTTTGTCTTGTAGTTCATTATACTGTCTCTTATAGAATTTGTTAATTCATATGGAACTGCTGTTAGTGCTTGTACTTGCTCATTTTCCTGACAGGATACCGTTATGATATTACAGATGATTCTGAGTCGGACTGCTCGACCTATTTTGAGCTCGAGTCAGATGGAGTAGCACAGGATCGTGGCCTTATAGTAGAGCCACCAGATTTTGTACTCCCAGAGTAGTGTAGATTAGCTAGGTTTGACTGGACTGCGATCCAGCTAGCTTATTCAGACTGTAGCTTCTATGTTATATTTTGAGACCCTGTGATGTTGTATATCTGGGCTTGTATTGGACACTGGACTTATTTACTATTTCATCTATCATATGTTTTCCCTTCTGTGCTATCTACCTTAGTTTTATTCTGTGATTGAGACTGTATTGATGTCACCTCCATTCGGAGAGTATATATTGTACATGTACCTTTATACTGTTAGTCGTAGTATTTACAGACGTTATATACAGCGTTCTACCGCCGATACTGCGGCGTAGGCTGGACGTACCCACGTGCTCGTGCCCCTCATAAGGGTGTGGGTCGTGACAGCGTGCACCGACAATCAACACGTTTTCATCCCGTTCGTATTTGACACGTTTGGTTTTCTAGCACCAGATGCTGTTGAGCTTCTTAAGAGAGTCCAAAAAGTTATGCACATTAATGTCATGTCTCCCAGGTCTATGGATGTAGTGTTTATTTTGCCATCCAAAAAGAACTGGCGGCGCAGCTTGTTGTTCGTTTGCCATCTATTTCGGTGTAATATTTCTCTCTTAATATATAAAAAAGCAAATTTTGATTTTTTTTTATAAAAAATCCTAATTTTACCTATTATTTGAGGCCTTATTACTAAATAACTCTATTGTTCAATGAAGTTGGTACTGAAATATTCTTTTGGAATTGGTAAATGTTACAATTGACCGCATTTGGACGGAACTTTATTACAACTCTCTTTTACCCACACTCATGGATCGTCACAAATCCATCTCCACGACCATCTCAATCTCCATTTCTTGGTCGTTCTTCCATGTCATGCTAGGTCAGTTCATCATCGCCAGCTCTGACTGGATCATGAAACTTTGTTACAACTCTGTCACCCACACTCTATGATCGCCGTAACGTACATTTCCGCGACCATCGATCTCAACTAGCGTCCATCTTCTCGGACCTCGTCGTCTGACCATTCCTCCATGAGCATCATCTCCAGTTCCACAATGATCACTACAACCACAAATATTGCGTACTAGTACCTCTACACAACCACAATTGCGTACTAGTACCTCTATGATGATGACGACCTAGTCAATCCGCCAACTCCCTACAAGAATCCATATAAGCTTGTTTTGAAAAAAAAAATCGTAAATAATGCTTCGTCCCGAAAGCGAACCCTTGAGAAAAAATTTATATATATATATATATATATATATATATATATATATATATATATATATATATATATATATATATATATATTCAAAAAAGATAAATATTATAGATTAAACGAATATTATAACTGTGAACCATCCCAGATTACAAAATAGATCATCTGGGATCAAGGATAGCTATGTCAGTATCTATATTTCTTTGTATAGCAAAAATACTAAGGAAGAGAGACCATCAAAAATATGTCGGTTGCGCTCCTTCGACACGTGGTAAACCACCGCACCAAAAGTAATTCTAAGCCGACGGTATCCGTTGCTCCTTTACCTTTATGTGCTTTTACTTCGTTCAAAGTAGAGGAAAGAGTCCTACAGAGCGCGTTAGGGAAGCTAAACTTAGACCTCTGTGTAATTGTGCTCCAAATATCCCTAGCAAAGTCACAAGCAAAAAAATAGATATCCCTAGACTCGTCCTCTTTTTTCGCATAAGCAACACTTCGTGTCCTCGTATGGGAAGCCAAACATGGAAAGCATGTCAAGAGTAACGAGTCTGTTTCTGATCATTTTGTATAGGCACATGGAGAACTTAACTGTCGTACCTTTGGTCCACACCATCTCCGTCCAGTCGACCTTGTCATGGTAGGTCCATTATGTTATCGTATTTTTCTTCCTTCATGAGCATGATGCTAGAATATGTCACCCTTAGAACTCCACCATTTGCTAAAAAAATTTACAACACACATAATAATGTTATGATATTCGTGCGCATTTTTGGTACGTACTGCACTCCAACGAAACTACCCATTATGCCATCATTCATCTTGACTAGTCTCTTTACTAACAAACTTACAAAACCGAGTAATCACGAACGTTACCACTCTTCTCTTCCGAAAAAGCAAAGAAAGATCATGCATTTGTAGGAATATGTGTTGCAAGATACCATAAACTAACATCAAACCGTTAATAGTTTTCTTATCCTCGAAGACCGAGGGCAGATTGTCTCAGATGTCATCACGCACTTGCGCCACCACCGTCGCACATCTTCATTATCCTTTATCTTCTCCGCACGCAACGAACAATTTCTTATGACGTTTTTTTATTTGGTTGTAGCGATAGCTTGCACCCATATGATCTAGATCGTGTTGCTCCTGATCTATTATCAAGTTTATGCACCATCAATTTCTCATCCTTAGAAGCAAGAATTTTTCCACAAGTAATTAGATATAAATGACCTCCTTTGGCTTCATTGTATCCTTCCATAGAAAAGGGTTGCTACAATATGCTCACATAAAAAGAGAAACGAGAGAGATGAAAACAAAGAGTCTTGTCTTGTTCCTTCAAATCTAACTACAGTTTCTTACTCATCAGCTGAAGGTAACCTTATCCAACTAGCAAAGCCTGTGGAAGTAATAGTCCTTTTTTCTTCTTTGGTGTCTTGCCTTTTTCCAACAAGACTTTGTCATTGTAACACCATTAGATTCTTGGCCATTTTCTGTCACAGTTCAAAGTTTTCTTTTTCATCGAAATTCTCCATCTCGACCCGTCTAAACATTGTCATAGATTTTGCTTTCATCAGAGGCAGATCTATATAGAGTCCAATGGGGACCACCATCCCTCCAATGTTTTTAAAAAAATGTTAATTATTATACAAAACTTTTTTACAAGTTTACCATATATATTAGTTTGACCCTTTAATGTACAAAGAATAAGTTAGCTCAAGTGGTAGTATTTTAGGCTTTCAATTTAAAGGTTGCAATTTCAAATCTCACCTCTCACATAATCAAATATTTTACATAATTTTACATATTTGATGTATAATGTTTTTATTTCTCTTTTGTAACAATTTAAATATATTGGCTTTATTTTATTTTTTTCATTCTTGTTTGAATTTTAGTATATGTTTTTCTATTGAAGTCCAATTAACATGATAATTTTAAAAAAAATTATATGTAGTAGCACGGTCCCTCTATAATTTTAATTCTGACTCCGCCCCTGACTGTCATTGTCGATCTTTTGCAACTTTGCGCCTTATTTTCTTAAAATATGTCCAAATTCGAACTAGCTTTTCTCAAAAAAAAATTATTAGTTGCTACTACCAAACAACATGTAGAGCAGCTTTTGATAATACTAAGGTTTTATTTGGGATGCTTGTTGCTTTCCAAAATCTCAAAACAGAAGCAGCTTTTGACATCATGTAAAAGTCTGCTGTCAAAAACTACCCTAAATTGAATTATAACTTTTAGAAAAAATAATAATTAATAAGTTATTATCATCAAACAACTTTGAAACGTTTTCTAATGGAAAAAAAAAATAGGAACAAATTCTCTATAATAAACCCAGCCTGAATTGATATTATATATATATATATATATATATATATATATGTGTGTGTGTGTGTGTGTGTGTGTGTGTGTGTGTGTGTGTGTGTGTGTGTGCCAATGACTCTTAGTCTAGCGGTAGTGGTGAGACATGCGTCCCGAGTGGTCAGGAGAGCGATTTTCATTGGGAGCGTTCGACAAAATTATCATTTCATATATATATATATATATATATATATATATATATATATATATATATATATATATATATATATATATATATATTCTACATGTACGTGATTTGTACGTATTTTAATTATAAGGTTGTTACTCCCGAGGCGTAATTTTCGATGGAAAACAGAGAAACGAAACAGTTGTCTCAATAGTAACAACGTTTCGTAGCAACACCTCAAAGAAGGTGCTCCACAGAGATCCTTGGAGGATTCTGAGTAACGAAAATCTAAAGAGACTTCGTTACAACAACAAACGAAAGTAGAGCTTCTTTTAGGAAGGTACAAATCGAGTTGCTAGCAGCAGCATCGACGAAAGCCCACAAGAAGTATCTGATAAGATCAGAGAAGAAGAGAAGAAAAGAAGAAAGAGAAATGCAGCTTTGTGTCAAGCCCTACTCCCGCAGGAGCGATCGTCCACGCTAAGGCGTGATGCCGCACGGGCCTAGGTTGCGCCCGTGCAAGGCTATGTCCGAAAACGGTCGATTTTAGCTAGGCCACAGAGTCCCATAGAGTGTTCCCATTTGCAGCGGAAAGTAAATGAACACAAATTGAAGCAAATTTAAACTCTTTATTGACATTCAAGAAGTTTACAAGCGGCGCTAGGCCGAGATTACAAATCGCTCAAGCTCTCCCTCTCTGAAACATAAAAGGCGTGCCAAATGGCTTACAAGATGGAATGATTCAAGGCGATATTCCGATACATTATGTCCTGTATATGGTGCTTCAGCTTCTTGCAACGCTCCAAGGCCCCAGAGAGAGCTCCGCGCCTTAGCACGTTCGAGGGAAGCTCCGCACCCGACGACGTCTCCTGCATCCTGCAAGCAGACTGTGGGGTTATCAGTACATTGTTATGCACTGGTGGGGAGGCTAGCTCGCCCACAATGCTATCATTACCAAACACGTTCTATTTACTTTTGTGCACCGTCTATCATTCATTGTCTTACTAATCTTGCCTTAGGGTCAATTTCATGGCACATATCATAACCTATCTCGTGTTGCCGAATTCAAGTATCGCATGGAAATACATGCACGACTTACCCATACTTACCGTCCGGCCTTCCTTGTCCAAAGTAAACCAAGTTAGTCAACAATTCATATAAACTTTCAATGTCAGTGCGTGTCCCTGCCTCAGGTCCTAGCGCAACGTAGGCGTGTTTCCTAACTCAATTTTACGAAGTACTCTTTATCCTTTGGTGTGTTATATTTCAAGCCTGTTCAGAAGGCACTTCATTTAGTTAACTTAGACCACTTTGTTCAATGCAAGGACTTGCACATGGATTGCCACCAGCAAAGCCCACTTAACTCTATATGCACCGGTCGTTGGCATCACAAGCCATTTTGGACCCTTTTTCTCTTGGTATTTCGTAACTATTCAGAGCGTGCAGGCTGGTACACGTTGATAGTGTCTTGAAATACCCTGCACTTACGTCCCCCGGGTGACCAAGCCCACACCCAGGCAACCCGTAAGCCCCCTTTGATTTCCGCCTAGGCCGTCCACGATCCTCTCTTTGATCATGCCGCAGAAATCCCTTATATCTCCCACCTCCCGTATACGAGGGGATTGTCCACGACCATTGTCACCCCCAGTTTTCAGAAACAGGGGTAATTTTTGTCATTTTTCATTTTTGAATATTTTTAAAATTTATTTTATTATTTATGATATTATTTTGGGGTTGAAATTTATTTTATTATTTATGATATTGTTTTGGGGTTATTTGAGTCGGGTTCGAATTTCAACTCAATCTGACTTGAAACGGGAACCCGGGGGTAGTTTGACTCGAGTGGGACCCACGCACTAGTTAGGCATGGCCCACATGATATTAATTTTAGTCCACATGATAGAAATATTTTAGTTAGAGGTTAGACTAATTATTATGGATAAGGTTAGTGTGATTAGAGACTTTAGAATGACTAATTTAGCCCCAACCAATTAGCCCTTTCCTAATACTCATAGAATAGGTTAGTGGGGGCATTTTGGACCATACCATAATAGGACAAATAGCCCCATATGGCCAGCCACTTTGGGAGAGGATAGGCTCAAGTTCATTTCATTTTCTCATCCACACTCTCTCTCTTGTTCATCCCCAAATTCCTAGAGAGCAATCCCTAGCAATTTCTCCACCAAATCCTTCCATTTCGCCACCAAATCTTCTTCTTTCCTTCTCTATTCTAGCCAAGGAAGAAGCTACCCAAGTTTGGGAGGATTCGGAGCTCGTTCGTGTCCTTTTGGAATCTCTACGTGTCGGTGTCGCTCCGGGAAGGCTTTTCTTCGATTCGATCTACCGGGACGTATAAATCCCTTCTCCTTTTCATTTTCTCATACATATAGGTCTATTTTGAACTCATAGGAATGACCCCCATGGTTGTATCTCCATTTGTGTCCATTTCGTGTCCATTTGGAGGTCATAGGAGTGTCCTTTGTGTTGTGGTTGTGTCCATGTGGAAAAACCCCAAATTTGGACACACTATGTGTTGTTGTTATGTATGAATGAATTATTACATGTTTAATCTCATATTTTTGTATTGGAGATGTGTTCTATAGTGTCTCATATATATATATATATTAGTGTAGAGAGTGAGTTCTTGATATATTATGTTATATACTTGTGTTCTTTTGTCTCAAACTACCCAAATCCGTCATGATTTTTATCCACGTTTTTAATTTCAGCCCTAACTTAGAAATGCCATAACTTTTGGCTCAAAGCTCGGTTTAATCTTCTATTTTTTTAAAAGAAGCGTATTGAAGTTAGCTTTCCAAAAACATATATTAATAGGCCTAATTATTTCTGTAACTTTCTGGAGAATTATTTGAGTGTCAGCTGTACGAAAGACAAATGCGTTCTCGGTGTTTTTACGATTTCGGGAGTTTTCGGAAACGAAAACGCGATTCATTTGAAGTTTCGGAAAGCTAACACATAGATCTATAACATACTTTAATCCTAGATTTTAATTCATGCTGAGATGGTACAATATTGATTATTAGTAGGAGTTACTATTCGGCATATGCATTTTGTGCACCCATGTGTGTAATATAATATTCTATTTGATTTTAACCCATGTTAATGTATATACATTATGTAATTAAATAGAGAATGCAAGCATGAGTAAATGTTTAAATAAATAATGTATGAGGTATAAGTATCCTATCTAATGTAAGCATGTATAAGTATGGCTTGTAATGAATATGTAGGTTCCATAGTATGTAATGTATGGTGCATATAGTAGTACAAGAGAATAAATGAATGATGAATGAATGCAAGCATGAATGTAATGTAATAATAGATGTAATATATGCAATATACAAGTTAATGAGATATAATATTCTATGTTAACACAAATCCTATATTACCTCATGTACCCCTTACACTATGTAGACACTATCATACTTGACACTTTGTTCACTTACACTTTGACACTCTTTGATTTGTATACACTATGTATGCCCATTTAACACTCACTTGCCCCTTTGCCATGTTTACATACACACACATATCCTCTTAAATAAGTATTTAAGAATACAGTTAACTTAGTTATGTATGTATATTATATATATGTTAGCATATTGTGTTGTAATATATAAGTTTATATAACCATTTGAAATGCCATGATTATAGACCTAATGTTGAATACCAATATATGCATGTGTATATATGTGTAGACATATATAGTTTAAAGTAATAGATTACCTAGTGTATATCCAATATGAATTCTTGTCTATTTGAGTATTGAATAATTGCATGCTATATAGAGTTGGGTGTATGTTGGCTTGTATAGCCTTGTATTGATGTGTGCTTGCTAGGATAGTCTTGGTTAGGCCTAGTAAGACTTGCTGGATTAGGACATGACCTAGTTTGACCTAGTTTGACTAGTGCAGTTGACCAGAGTTGACCAAGGGTTGACTTTGGCCCAATTTGACCTAGATTCATGTAGAATACATTATAGTACTTTATATTACCCTTCTGGACATGTTGTGACTTGTGCTGTTCTAATTAGGAGCCAAACACCTCTCCTCGGACAGTATCTTTACCTTGGACATTCAGATATCAGGCGAGTACATTCTCTGATCATTTCATATCCTGTTTAGAATTATTTTCCTGGTTTAAATTACTTTACTTGATACTGTCACGTTGGTCACACGGATTGGTACTATATGGATCTTTTCATGAGATGTTATCCCCCTCGGGAGCATCGGATACTGCATGTTTTGTGCGTTTCATGAATCATCACGTATCTCTATGCTTCCTCTGATTCACGAATCGCTTGTGACACATGTACTCTCATGTTCACAGAGCCATCATGAATCACCTTTACGTATCACTCATTTTATGAGCCATGTGAAGTTTCACGAATCTTAACATAACTTAAACAGATCTTTGTATATCGATTAGGGATGGGGAGTAGAAATAGACATGTGAATATTATCCAAGTAGCTGTAGTCATGAATCACTCTCTTAGCTGTAGTCATGAATCTCCTATGCCATTCACATGTTTATATTTTACTCTGACTCACTAGTCACTATTAGCTCTCTACTTATAGTAGATATTTCTATTACAGTTCTCTCTCTGTTTACATACTGTATTTCTTCAGTTCATGTATCTTACTTTACTGCATGATTATATTTTCTAACCTGCTATGATCTGTTGAGATGTACTGTGCTCGCTCCAGTCCTGACTGGACCTGTTGATAAATTTTACAGATAGCCTGGAGGTTGCCTGCTAGCCTAGAGGAGACAGTAGAGGTTGCATAGATAGCTAGGATTTTCTTATAGTTTATTTTCTGTCATCTTGAGTTGTATTTATGGATTACTGTATTTGAGTTTGAGATGTATTCTGAGTTTGTATCTTAGACACTTAGACTTCTATCTGTTGTACCTCTTTTGGATTTCATGTTTTATCTATCTTCCTTTATGCTCTACCTTAGATGTGATTGAGTTTTCTGCTATGTCACCCCCATTCGGGGAGTATAAACTGTTTAGTCTTATACTGTTAGATACATTGAGACCTAGGACAGCGTTCTACCGCCGACACTGCGGCGTAGGCTGGGCGTTGTTACGTACTCGTACCCTCACGGTGGGTGCGGGTCGTGACAACCATTTCGTATTATTTGTCCTTTTTAACTTAACGGCTGTCTCCGAGCCATAGGCTAACCCTTAGCCATAATACGTTATCGACCAGGTTGGCGTCCGTGGAGCGCGGGTAGCGAGCCCCGTTGCACGTGCACGTCATACCTGTCGCTAACCATTCCTTTCTTTCGTATCTTTTATTCATTCTTTCTTTTCTTTCTTTCACTTGTCCGTTCGTTCATTGATTCATTCACATATTCATTTATTCATTCGTCGATTCATTCATTCACTTGTTCGTTCATTCATTCATTCATACATTTTTGCAACTCTCCGTGCGGGAGTCGTCTTGGCGACCCATCGGTCCCATAGTCTTTCAATGTTGCTATACTCTACTCGGAACGACTATATTGATAGTCTTCCATTTCATTGTTGTAAACCATTCGTTGTTTCATTGTTGAATGCATAAGGGACTTGCACGTAAGCTTGTGCCTTAGCACGAGCGTGGAGCGC
This sequence comes from Iris pallida, assembly GCA_029216955.1. NCBI lineage: Eukaryota > Viridiplantae > Streptophyta > Magnoliopsida > Asparagales > Iridaceae > Iris > Iris pallida. Next base: position 3,012,759 of record JANAVB010041817.1, read on the forward strand.
GGTGCGAGAGTTCTCACATTTTTCATGTTCTTTTCCATATTCTATACAAGCATACAAGATGGGATTATTCCCTTAGCTAGGTGTGTTGAGTCATTTATTAGCATGCGCGGTGTTATCGCCTAGCGATTCTAGCATTAATGTCCGTATTGTTATGTGTCTAGGCTAAGCAAAGACGGGTTCATCGGAGCCACCCACCTTAGCGATGTTCGCATCGGCCGAGCGATACTCCGAGCGCGCCTTTGAAAGTCTAAGTCTGGATTCCTCTTGACGGGCCAATGTAAGCCTTGCATCGATTCTTCATTAGGTCGATGCCAACTCTTTGGGTCGATGGCTCGTTCGAGTCATTGCACTTGCCGTTTGAATCGACATTCCGCTAGGGCGGAGCGGGTCATTACACTTTGCTGGGGTGATAAGATCACCGTTGCTCAAAGCAAGATTCGCCTATATACGATCCGCTTCCAGGAACCAGCAAGTTCTAGAGAACTTCTGGAACGCTCGTCAGTCAATATTTGAGACTTGAACGGACTTCCTGGACTTTACGGACTCCTTTAACTCTCTTCTTGGTGCATCTTTCAAAGGAGGCCAAGGGGCTCTATTTATAGAGTGGAGTGAGACTTCACCGCTTCTCCTATCCGATGTGGGACTAAAATACCAATACTCAAAAATAGAGTTTGATATTTTAGATCATCCCACAATCAGCATAGAAGTGTGCCAGTCCACGCCTACCCCCCGAACACTCCCGTGCATGCACGAGACATCCTGGAGTCCGTGTCCGAGTCCGAATCCGCACAACAAAAATCAACTTACATCTTTGTTGGAATTAATCATTTTTCCTTCTTGGAAAATACTCCCACATGACACACACTTGTGTCCCACCATACCTCATGTGCATACCTCAACACAAGCAATGCATTATATTGAGATACTCACTATTTGGTGTAGCCGATGTGGGACTAACTTTTCTAGTCCAAAGGCAAAAACACCAACAATCCCCCACATATCTTAATATATGGGTTGAGCGTTCCCCACAGTGACTGTCCATCATGTATTAGAAGAGATGTCGCTATGACTTGAATCTTCCCGTATAGGTTAAATAACAGCATGATACAAGAATGGACTAAGCCTTCCATAACTGTAATTCTTCCTACTCACATAATGACATCAATTGTGCTTCTGACTGCACATTGAAGGCCTTGTGCCAGCCTGATTTCAGTGTATAATTTTTGGACGTCTACAAGTTTACCCTCAAGAGACGGCCTGATATCTCTATCCATACACTATAGGTGAGTTCTTTATAAAGATTCATGGCATGAAGCATTGCGCTTTCTTTGTGGTGCTACGCCGCTATGACATGGCTTAAAGCCGAGGCTTTACCCCACATGGGTACCTTATCGTAGTGTCATACTACTGTAGCATGAGGTCACAGGCTTCTTTGTAGTGCCAAACTACCCAGCATGAAGCCTTGCGCTTCCGTGCGGTGTTACGCCGCTATGACATGGCTTGCGAAGCCGAGGCTTTACCCTACCTGGTACCTCTTCGTGGTGTCATACCACTGTAACATGGGGACATCGTCCTCTTTGTAGTGTTGTCTACCTCTCTTTATTACGATTATCATACAGCATTAGGCTACCTGCCTATTTGCGGTGCTACTCCGCTGTGACTTGGCTCACAAAGCCGAGGCATTACCCTTAACTGGGAACCTCATGGTAGAGTCATCCCACTATAGCATGGAGTTACACTCCTTGTAGTGTTGCGCTACTGTGCTTCCTGTAAAGCACTCCAGGCATTCACTCTGCCTGAGAACTCATTAAGACATTTAAGCCAACCTTCCCACAGGATCCGTTTTTCGCAGAAAACAACAGTAGACAACAGTGGTTGTAGGTTTGTAACCTCTCCATGCCACAGAGGACAAGTACCCACCATTCCTGATATTCTTCCGGTTAATAGTCCTCCCTTGAACCAAAAGCTAGATGCCTAGTAGAATTATCTTTGAACTAATGGCATAAAACTTTATGGTAGGAATGTAATAACACAATATCAGAATGCCTTCAAGCCTATTTTACAAGCTGTGTCATCGACCAGATGGCGCTTGAGGCCCTTGGTAAACGGATCCGCCGGGTTCTCCTAACTCCGAATATCAATCACTGCAATAACACCCCTCTTGATGAGATCGTGTACTGCCCTGTGCTTCAACCGCACAGTCCTCTTCTTCCCGTTGAAGAGGTCATTTGATGCCACCGCCGCAGTCGCCTGGTTGTCATAGTATATCGGTATCCTCGGTATTTGCGCCCTAACCACTGGAAGATCATACATGAGCTTCCGAAGCCATTCTGCTTCCTCCACTGCGGTATCAAGTACAAAGAACTTAGATTTTATGGATGACCGTGAGAGCATAGTCTGCTTCTTCGATTTCCACGATATAGCAGCTCCACCCATTGTGAAATTGTATTCACCTGTGGACCTCTCACTTTCCACTTCTGAGCACCAGCTGGCATCACTGAAGCCTTCCACTACCGGCAGATCTTCGCTGTAGTGCAGTGCATATGTCTGAGTCTTCTTGAGATATCTCATAACCCGTTTTGCAGCTTTCCAGTGCTCTGTAATGCCTATTGTTCGTATTACGTATTTTGGAATACGTGTACGTAATCTGACTCGTATTGCTTGACCCTGGCTTGGTTCGGCTTGTTTGGGTTGGCTTGGTTCGGCTTGGGTTGCTTATTGGTTCATCATGAACCAAGGGGGAGAACCCTTACCTACTACCACCATCCCCATTTATTAGCCCAACTCTTTCTCTCTCCTCATTCACTCTTCTTCTTCCTCACCATTACTCTCCACCTACACCCAAGAGCCCTAGGCAAGTGCAATTTTACTTCATGATAGATCTCAAGTTTTATTGTTCCATTCTCTTCTTTACATGATTATAAACCTCTTTAGAACTTGGAGTTTTTAATTTTGATGGATAGATTCTTCTAGATCTACTTTATAACTTTTAGTTCATGGAGTTTTCTTGCTTTTGATCTACTAAAACTTGTTATTTTCAAAAACTAATAGTTCCATGAGAAAGAGCACGAAATTTTGTGTGAATTTGGTTTTTGATTCACCTTATTTCGAGTTAAAATGAAGTTTTTATGGCCAAAATACGTTTTCTGGATTTTTCATGTCGGCTGAGTGGAATTTTACGCTAGGGCTTGACATTGAGACAATAGGCTTGTTCATGACCATAGGAGACTGTTGGCTTGTAGTTAAACCCTCATGTATCTAGACAGCCGTGACCGTATAGCGAGGTGGATTGCACTTCAATATACGTAGCTGGCTATGTACGCCCCCGCTCTCCAGTATTCTGGTTCTAGGGAATTACATGGTTTTAGTGGTGGCCCATGCAGGTCTTGTAAATCAAGATGTGTGAGGGTTTACCGAATAGATGTCTCAATCAGCACTCGTCCTTGATCTCTACCCGTAACTTCTAATCCCTTAGATTGTTGACCTGATCGCATGCTTGTATCGTTGATCTGTCATGGCCCTTCCTTATTGTTTTCTATGTCGTCTTCTTCAGCGGCATTGTTCCTGGACCTACCGATCAGCAAGACAGAGCACCTCCCGTGGACCAGCCGTAACCTGGAGATCAAGCCTAACAATCAGGGGTAGCCTCCAGAGTCATGCCTACTGGAGGAAAGCCACCAGTTCAGCCCGTCCAGCCTGCAGAGCCTGATGATGGCACTTTGGTGGGTCTCATCAGGTCATTATTAGCTTCCCAGGATCGTCGGAGAGATGCCTTGCACCAAGCGGTGGCAGACTCTTTGACCAGAGGAGGTCATCGGGGTAACAGCGTGGCCAACAGCTTCAAGCGCCGGAACCCTCCATTCTTCGACGGCAGTGAAGATGCGATCGCTGCAGATGCTTGGCTTCAGGACACGGAGGTGATTCTAGAAGCAGCCAGGACCCCAGAAGCAGAGAAGATGGCCGTAGTGCGCCTGCAGTTACTAGATCTTGTCCGTAGCTAGTGGACAGTGCAGGCCGATGGATTAGTGGCCCCTATTTCATGGACAGTATTCAGGAAGAGATTCCAAACCAAGTATTTTGATGCTGTAGCTCGGTACGATCTACAGACGAGGTTCACCAATCTGAAGCAGATGGGCAGGACAGTCGATGGATATGCGGCCGAGTTCTCCAGGCTTAGTCGGCTTGCTCCCACCTTGGTGGCGACCGAGTTCGATAGGGCCCAGCGGTTCCAGCAGGGGCTTCACCTCGAGATCTTGTTAGCAGTGGAGCAGTTTGAGCATCAAACTTTTGATGCAGTGCTGAGAGCAGCTAGGAGACATGAGTATACCTCCCAGAGGATCGTGGATAGGACCGGAGGTCGGAAGCGATCCCACAGCCAGATGAATCAGTCGTCAGCCCCAGCCCCGGCAGCCAGGACTTTGACTATTGGAGCTCCGAGGCGGGCGGCCTCAGTGACGTCGGTTCAGCATTCCATCCCGACGCACCCTCAGCAGCAGAAGCAGAAGCAGTCTTCCGCAGTGGGATGTTCACATTGCGGGAAGCCAGGGCATGTGGTATCAGACTGTCGCAGGGCACAGGGTTTGTGCTTGGTTTGTGGTGCCCCGGACCACAGGGTTGGGAACTGCCCGAATAGGGGGAGTTCATCGGCCTTCTCTAGTCCTTCAGTTCGAGGACCAGCACCAGTCCAGCCGCAGCAGCAGGTGCATTACCCGTTCCCGAGGCCATTGTCGACGCAGGCCCAGGCATTCCAGCAGCAGAGACCGCAGCAGTATGCCCAAGCCCAAGCCCTGATCCAGAGCAGGCAGAGAAATTTTCAGCAGAGGGGACCCGCACCCAGAGGACATGGTCAAGTGCTGGCCTTGACCATAGGAGAAGAAGGATTAGCACCAGGAGAGGTAGTGGCAGGTACTATTCTCGTCAACACCTTTCCAGCTTCAGTATTATTTGATTCTGGTGCCTCGCATTCATTTATGTCTGTACGATTTGCGACACGGATAGGACTGGAACCCGAGTCATTATCAGTAAGGCTCAATATACTTACTGGTAACGGTCTTGTGGGAGTAGATAGAGTATTTTCCTCGTGTCGGGTCGTAGTTAGCGGTAGAGAGTTTCCCGCTAGGTTAATAGAATTCCCGATGGTCGATTATGATATGGTCTTAGGGATGGATTGGTTGAGGGACCAGTATGCCAGGATAGATTGCCATATTGGCAGGGTTGCTTTTAGCATCCCAGGCGAGCCGAAGTTTTCTTTCTTCCGAGGCGAAGTTGAACCTTCCCCTCCCGTATTGTGGATGGCAGTAGCTGTCACGCCCCGCTCCCGTAGGAGCGATCGTCCTCGCTAAGGCGTGATGCCGCACGGGCCTAGGTTGCGCCCGTGCAAGGCCAAGTCCAGAAACGGCCGATTTTAGCTAGGCCACAGAGTCGCACAGAGTGTCCCCATTGCAGCGAAAAGTAAATGAACACAAGTAGAAGCGAATTCAAACTCTTTATTAATATTCAAGAAGTTTACAAGCGGCGCTAGGCCGATATTACAAGTCGCTCAAGCTCTCTCTCAGAAACATAAAAGGCGTGCCAAGTGGCTTACAAGATGGAATGATTCATGGCGATGTTCTGATACATTATGTCCTGTATATGGCGCATCAGCTCCTTGCAACGCTCTATGGCTCGAGAGATAGTTCCGCGCCTTAGCACGTTCGAGGGAAGCTCCGCACCCGATGACGTCTCCTGCATCCTGCAAGCAGACTGTGGGATTATCAGTACATTGTTATGTACTGGTGGGGAGGCTAGCTCGCCCACAATGCTATCATTACCAAACACGTTCTATTTTCTTTTGTGCATCTCCATCATTCATTGTCTTTCTAATATTGCCTTAGGATCATTTTCATGGCATATCTCATAGCATATCTCGTATTGCCGAATACAAGTGTCGTATGGAAATACATGCACGACTTATCCATACTTACCGTCCGGCCTTCCCTGTCTAAAGTAAACAAAGTTAGACAACAGTTCATATATTTTAACTTAACATGATTCACGTAAGCATTCAGTGTCAAGGGCGTGTTCCTGCCTCAGATTCTAGCGCATCGTAGGCGTGTGTTCTTTTAACTCGTTTGCATGAAGTACTCTTTGTCATTTGGTGTGATACATTTCAAGCCGTTCAGTAGGCGCTTGTTCATTTAACTTAGACTACTTTGATTTCAATGCAAGGACTTGCATGTGGATAGCCACCAGCAAAGTCAACTTAATCTATATGCATCGGTCGCTGGCATCACAAGCCATTTGGACATATTCTCCTTTGGTATTTCTCAACTTAGCGTAGGGTGATGGCTGGTACACCCCGTTAAGTCTCTTGAAATACCTTGCACTTATGTCTCCTGGTGCCCAAGCCTACACCCAGGCAGCCCGTAAGCCCCATTTTGATTCCGCCTAGACCGGCCACGATTTTTCTCCTATCGCCCGTGCCGCAGAATCCTTCCTCATGACGGCCACGGTATTCCCCTCCATCGTCCGTGCCGTTTGTCCACGACCATTTCGTATTGTCTTGTCATTTTAACTTAACGGCTATCTCCGAGCCGTAGGCTAACCCTTAGCCATAATACGTTATAGACCAGGTTGGCGTCCGTGCAGCACGGGTAGCGAGCCCCGTTGCACGTACCCGTCACACCTATCGCTAACCATTCTTTCCTTTCTTATCTTTTATGTGTTCTCTCTTTTTCTTCTTTCTTTTACTTGTTCGTTCGTTCATTGATTCATTCACGTATTCATTCATTTATTCATTCATTCGTTGATTCATTCATTCATTCGTTACGCAACTCCCAGTGCGGGAGTCGCCTTGGCGACCCATCGGTCCCATAGTCTTTCAATGTTGCTATACTCTACTCGGAACGACTATGTTGATAGTCTTCCCATTTCATTGTTGTAAACCATTCATTGTTTCATTGTTGAACGCATAAGGGACTTGAACGTAGCTTGTGCCTTAGCACGAGCGTGGAGCGCGGTGCGAGAGATCACATTTTCCAAGTTCCTTTCCATATTCTATACAAGCATACAAGATGGGATTATTCCCTTAGCTAGGTGCGTTGAGTCATTTATTAGCATGTACGGTGTTATCGCCTAGCAATTCTAGCATTAGTGTCCGTATTGTCATGTGTCTAGGCTAAGCAAAGACGGGTTCATCGGAGCCACCCACCTTAGCGATGTTCGCATCGGCCGAGCGATACTCCGAGCCCGCCTTTGAAACTCTAAGTCTGGATTCATCTTGACGGGCCAATGTAAGCCTTGCATCAATTCTTTATCTGGTCGATGCCAACTCTTCGGGACGACGGCTCGTTTGAGTCGTTGCACTTGCCGTTTGAATCGGCGTTTCGCTAGGGCGGAGCGGGTCATTACATAATATACCACTCAAAATAAGTCTCGTCCTCGAGACTTCCTGAGTGCAGGTCATCCTACCATTCCTTAACTCGTGTCATCGTATTTGTTAGACAATTCTATCGAACGGCTCTATCGTTCGATGGCATCGAACCATGCTCGGTACCTTTCTAAGTTCTGTGTCACATACGTTTGGTCGATTTTATTGAATAACTTTTCATTCATTTTAGAGTTGATGGTACTTAATCAATTCAAGTGTTCCTTCATCTTGGTTGCTATTTCTTCGTGTTATGGGACTGACATGATCGCACGAGGCACGTTGTAATTCATCAAATACGAGGGTCGTAGGCTGAGGCAAACTCACTTTCGTTTATCTCGGTTATCGAGATGACCCGATTCGCTTCTCAAGCATTTTTGTCCACGAAATCAGTATGATTTCTTCTTAGCGGGGTCGACCAAGTCTAAGTAATTTCCGTCCAATTCAAGACTAAGTATTGCACTATCGTCGAGCATATCTTCCTATCAATGGTTCAATTTGTCATACCAACTTTTACTTGCACGATATCGATTCCATATCATTCACTTGTTTAGGGCCAATCTCGTTGTCGTTCATGCGCACTCCGCTCACACGTTTCTTTGATTCCGAGCCATGCTCGTACTAGTATCATTTCTTTCTTTTAACACGATTTCAAGTTCTCGACACTCTTCCATTCCTCAAGTCATGCTTGAACTCAACGTATCACTTGGCTGGATCGTGCACGCATTTCAGGCGTCCCCAAAATACATACATTCAGCCAAGCTGCATGATAGAGAATTTGTCATTCTCACTCGAGTCGCATCGTGCACATACTCAGACGTCCCTGAAATATATACATGTCAGCTGAATCTCGTGAGAAGGGTTTCCTATTCTTGCATCATTCAATCCATCCATGTCAATCCTCAAGATCAATCTTTTGATTACAAACACTTGAAACAGGGCATCTCGCCTAACCGTTTGGTCATCTTTTCGAGGCTAAGTCAATGTCAGGATTGGAATCATAGTTCCCCAACGATAATGCCAACACTGACCCCAATCCTAGGGTCAAACCATAGTCGGTAGTACGGGATTTTCTATCCAAGCTCGCATCACTCAGATTTCTAAACATCGAGCACGATCACCTATTCGCATCAATATATTCGTTGCGCATATTCGAATCCATTTAAATCACCCAATCGACATACTTCACATATCCATTCTAACCAATTTATGTATTCGATCACGAGCTCATCCAGCTCGACAATACATTACGTCCCAATCTCACGCGAGTCCGATCATCCATGGTGGTTCATGAATCACCATGCAACGCTCCCGCAGAATAATCATTCTCATCGGGGCGTAACTCTTGTTTGAGTTTAGACTAACTCATTCTCGATACGCGAATTGGACCTACTCAATCCTCAAGTTCAATCATCAAACACACTAATTCATTCTCGAGTTTACCTTCGCGTCAAACCACAAGTCGAAGCAATCAAATTGCCACGCCATCCAAGTTCAATCACTCCCGCTGTATGAATCACCATATCAGCGCTCACGCGGAGTGATTGTCCTAATCCAGTACGACGCATGTGCGAGGCTGGAGTTGCGCTCGCATAAGACAAGAACGTCAACGTTGTGGTTATCAACGAAGCAAATCCAAGCATTCTTATTTTCATCCAAGCCAAATCAATTCGACAGTATAACCGTCATGCGTTCAACTAGAAAATCCTCGAGCCAAGTCTATCTTTTCTTCGACACACTTTTAACATCCCAAGTATAGCATCCAATGGAACAATGACATTTGCACGATCGTCATTCGCTGAGTCAGAGTACCCCGAGTTATCGCATATCGATCTTTGATACGCCTCAATACCATTGACGATATGCGTAACCTGACGATCTTCCTTTGCAACCGATTTCGAGTCGTACGTTGATGCTGTTGTCCGAGTTGGATATTCCACAATTTCATTTAATATTCAAGATCAAGTTCAACTGCTATTCCTCAAGCTAGTTTCAAGATCGCTGTTCAAACTCAAGTCACAATTCATTTGAATCAATCCGAAATCGTACGCGCGATCCTCTAAGTTTCCTCGATCAAGACCATTCATTTTCATTCATCGTTCCAAACCATTTTCTAACTCGCATTGCCCATTGACAAGTTGTCCAGCGACATCTCGTTCGGGAATTTTGAAGTCACGGCCAACTAAGCGTGACACGTTCTAAGGCTTTGCGCGATTGTATCGCTTGCCGACATACTCGTACAATCCGTAAATCCTTTAGTCTCGCTCGAACAATTTCTATGACGTCCATACACCACTTAGGGTTCGAGCCACTCGACTAGTCGTCGACACTCATTCTTATTCTTCTCCGAACCTATCACATACACCACTCAGATTCAAGCCATACGATCTAGTCCTCAATCACGTTCGCGTCATGCGCTAAGACATCCTTCAGATTCGTTCGACGAATCTCTAGCGTAATCGCTCACGTCGCCTCGACGTACTAAGTCGTTCGCACTAATCCTCAAAATCCAAGCCAATCTTTCGGGTACGCCTAAGCGTTAACTCGATAGTGTTCCTATCGATAGACACTCAAAGTGTATCTCCGTTCTCGATCGAGCGATACTTGATATCGCTCGCAACCCGATTGCACCCAAAAGTCGAGGTGTGCGACACGTGGCACAACTTAGCCAGAAGGCCATGTGCATAGCTATCCCGTGCAAACTATATTCGAGTTTGCACGCTCACTTATTCTCGTTCGAGCGATAACCGATCTCGCTCGCATCTCGTTTGTACCGGAAGGTCTAGGTGCGCGATACTCTGCACAACTTAGCCAAAAGGCTGCGTGCATAATCATCCTGTTCGAACTATCCTTCGGTCTCGTGTACTTCGTTTGCTATTGTCAGCGTAAGCTTATTCAAGCATGCACTGCGTTTGCTAACTCTTAGCATCGGTTCCTTCCAACTCAAGTTCGTCGTGGTGGCACAAAGGCCTTCGCCTATCGATCCGTCCAACCGAGTACCCGTACGAGCTTTTGAAAATATTTAGACTTATTGTCACGCCCCAGAATCAGAATACTGGAGAGCGGGGGAATGACTCAGCCAGCTACGTATTACGGGTAGATGAATACCGTATAATACGATCAATGCTGTCTAACCAGACGAGGGGGTGCATACTACATGAAAGTCTTACTATGGTCACTTCACATCTATTGTCTCAATCATTCAAACAAGAAGCAAAAATAGAGAACATGTAAGATAAAGCAGTAAGGCGTCCCAAACGCTTAGTCAAAATGTTCTTGAGATCTGGCTTTACAAAATATAGCCAGATGGTATAGTAATATATACACAATTGTTATCAGCTGCAGTCTGACTTAATTACAATTATGTAAAAGTAAGTGCAAGACAATCCGACTAACATGTCGGTGCCAAACGGCTAAGTATGATGTAAATAACAAAACGAGCGATGAAGTAAGGAACCCACTCGAGTCCTCCTGCGATCATTCCCCTAGTATTGACCATCTTGGAGGTGGAAGTAAGCTGAGTCCTCGGGAACCGGCTCTAAATCTGGTCATGCAAAACCAGAGAGGTTAGACCTCTAATAGCAAGTACCACAAGGAAGCACGATATGAAGGATTAAACCAGTAAGTAAGAGGATATAATAATAGATCTCTGCTTTCCACTAGGATTCACATAACATCACGACACTTCGAACCAACCTCCCAACCAAACAAGGACAGAAGTTGGTCCGTCATGTCCTGACATTCTGATCATCTTAGTTAGGCAACAGAGTAGGTATAGTACACAAACAAATCATCTTGAACGGCCAATCAACTCCTACGGCTTGCTATTGTGAGTCCCAAGTTATCCTGGAATTATGCAAATAGAGATTCCTTAGTTCTTACTATGTGCGAGCAAGGTTAGTCTATCCAGTCAATCAATTGCGCCAATCATGAATTAGACGAGTCCCAACGGGACGCCCGTCATCAATATATAATATACAATAATAATATAAGCAGATACCGCTTCCTGCCCATGTGGCAGGTTTACAGTATCTGTGGGAACCAGCCGGCCTGTCGGGCACTACTAGTCCCAAGAGGGCTGCCATGTAAGAACTCGGGGATCCATTCTCTCTATGCAATCATTATTTTATTTAACTTAATAGTCTCTACGTTGAGTGAAATCCCATGCCGTAGATCATGGTCATTCAAATGAGTACTTTCGTACGGGGTACGATATGCGCAACTCTACAACGATACCCGTACGGCTAGGTTGTAGGTCTTACATAGCGTAATGCAACAATCAAATCTAACCACGGAGTAATCATGCCTTGACCATAAAGTACACATGCTGCTTTTGTAAAATAAATAAATAAATAAATAAATAAATAAATTGAAGCCTGCATGTGCCTATACGTCAATATTCGGGATCAGCCAGTCGATTACAATAGTTCATTACATGAACGTGTCTCATTCATTTAATTCAATAAGACGACTAGCCAGTCTCTTAGTTCCAACTAGGAACGCATGATCAATTTTAGTCAAGATAACCATTATTATCAATGGTGACAAGGCATGAAAGTCAATTAGTATTAAATGGGGTCGAGTCTATAACTCTCAAGGTTAAGTTCCAGTCTTACTGGGTATCTATAAACCAATCAAGACACAAGGCACGTTCTACACAACCATATGTATTATTATATTAACATGCTAAGATTATCGAGTTCATACAAAAGCATAAGGATATAATAGGAGAACTATCATGCCACCATTAAATAAATAAATTATAGAACAAATAAAAACACCCAGGTCAGGAAGTCACGCCAACAAGTCTATGCTAAGGCCAACAAGTCACACCAACAAGTCTAAGCTAAGGCCAACAAGTCACGCCAAGTCTAGCAGGTAGGAGTGAGCGTATAAACAGCGTGAGCGTAAAAAGTGGTTCACGTTGGCACGCACAGCGTGAGCGTGAAGGGTAATTCACTCACTCATAACGTGAGCGTAAAAAATAACTCACGCAGTGTGAGCATGAAAAGCGTGATAAGAAATCCACGCACGCACGCAAAGACGTGTGCGTAACTCAAATGTCACGCACGCACGTAAAGACGTGTGCGTGACTAAAAATTCACGTACGCACGTAAAGACGTGAGCGTGACTCAAAATTCACGCTGGCACGTAAGAACGTGAGCGTGACTGAAAATTCATACTGGCACGTAAGAACGTGAGTGTGACTGAAAATTTATGCTGGCACGTAAGAACGTGAGCGTGACTGAAAATTTACGCTGGCACGTAAGAACGTGAGCGTGACTGAAAATTCACGCTGGCACGTAAGAACGTGAGCGTGACTGATCCTTCGTTCCAAGCCAGAAATGAAGTTCCCCTGGTTCAGAATGGTGAAGAATGAGAAGCTCTGCCATAAGAACTATCTATTCCGAAAACATGCCAAGTTGGGAGATCAAAACCCATAAACAACCGAGAATACAAAAACTTAGATCTAGAAGAAACAAGCCAAAGAAATCAAAAATGCTGAGTACTAAACTCTCTCAGAATCATGAGAAGAAGGCAAATGAACCATAAAAAATGGTTCTCCAAGTGGAAGCAAGAAGCAAGATGTACTTGCCTGTTGTTGGTTGGTGGAGAAAGTGATGAGGAAGAAGAATAAGTAATGGGTGAAGGAGAGTTATGAGGAGAGAGAAGGAGATGGGAGCTTTAAATAGAAAGGGTGGTGGTAGGTGGGGGTTTGTGGGGTTCGGTCCATGTGAACCGCCATGAACCCAAAAATAACCAGCCATAGCCGAACCACAATAAGACTAAAGTAGAGAAATTAAAAGCAAAAAATAAAATACAGGAATAAAATTGCAGAAAATAAAATGCAGATAATTAATTAACATAAAATTAAAGAAATTTAAATACAGGATAATACATGATAAATACTAAATAAATCTATATGAGTTGTACATGTATAAAAATACGTATTCTGGGAACGGGGAGTGACACTTATTGTATGGAACATCCCAAGGCACAACGAGAGAGAGCGTACACTTCTTTTTCCAACGACGAGCTTCCAAAACTGAGAAATCGACGTGAAGTCCAAGGATGTAAAGCCGTGCTCTGATACCAATCTGTCACGCCCCGCTATTTTCTTTCGTGCATCTCTATCATTCATTGTCTTTCTAATCTTGCCTTAGGATCATTTTCATGGCATATCTCATAGCCTATCTCGTGTTGCCGAATACAAGTGTCGCATGAAAATATATGCACGACTTACCCATACTTACCGTCCGGCCTTCCCTGTCCAAAGTAAACCAAGTTAGACAACAGTTCATATATTTTAACTTAACATGATTCACGTAAGCATTCAGTGTCAAGGGCGTGTTCCTGCCTCAAATTCTAGCGCGTCGTAGGCATGTGTTCTTTTAACTCGTTTGCATGAAGTACTCTTTGTCATTTGGTGTGATACATTTCAAGCCGTTCAGTAGGCGCTTGTTCATTTAACTTAGACTACTTTGATTTCAATGCAAGGACTTGCATGTGGATAGCCACCAGCAAAGCCCACTTAATCTATATGCACAGGTCGCTGGCATCACAAGCCATTTGGACATATTCTCTCTTGGTATTTCTTAACTTAGCGTAGGGTGATGGCTGGTACACCCCGTTAAGTCTCTTGAAATACCCTACACTTACGTCTCCCGGTGCCCAAGCCCGCACCCAGGCAGCCCGTAAGCCCCGTTTTGATTCCGCCTAGGCCGGCCACGGTTTTCCCTCCCATCGTCCGTGCCGCAGAATCCTTCCTCATGACGGCCACGGTATTCCCTCCATCGCCCGTGCCGTTTGTCCACGACCATTTCGTATTGTCTTGTCATTTTAACTTAACGGCTATCTCCGAGCCGTAGGCTAACCCTTAGACATAATGCGTTATCGACCAGGTTGGCGTCCGTGCAGCGCGGGTAGCGAGCTCCGTTGTACGTGCCCGTCACACCTGTCACTAACCATTCTTTCCTTTCTTATCTTTCATGTGTTCTTTCTTTTCCTTCTTTCTTTCACTTGTTCGTTCGTTCATTGATTCATTCACGTATTCATTCATTAATTCATTCGTTGATTCATTCATTCATTCGTTACGCAACTCCTACTGCGGGAGTCGCCTTGGCGACCCATCGGTCCCATAGTCTTTCAATGTTGCTATACTCTACTCGGAACGACTATGTTGATAGTCTTCCTATTTCATTGTTGTAAACCATTCATTGTTGAATGCATAAGGGACTTGAACGTAGCTTGTGCCTTAGTACGAGCGTGGAGCACGGTACGAGAGTTCACATTTTCCAAGTTCCTTTCCATATTCTATACAAGCATACAAGATGGGATTATTTTCTTAGCTAGGTGCGTTGAGTCATTTATTAGCATGCACGGTGTTATCGCCTAGCGATTCTAGCATTAGTGTCCGTATTGTTATGTGTCTAGGCTAAGCAAAGACGGGTTCATCGGAGCCACCCACCTTAGCGATGTTCACATCGGCCGAGCGATACTCCGAGCGCGTCTTTGAAACTCTAAGTCTGGATTCATCTTGACGGGCCAATGTAAGCCTTGCATAGATTATTCATCTGGTCGATGCCAACTCTTCGGGACGACGGCTCGTTTGAGTCGTTGCACTTGCCGTTTGAATCGGCGTTCCGCTAGGACAGAGCGGATCATTACAGTAGCAGCAGTACAGTTGCCCCGGATCGTCGAAGAGTTTCCAGATGTTTTTCCAAAAGAGCTTGTCACGACCCGCACCCACTGTGAGGGTACGAGAACGTAACAACGCCCAGCCTACGCCGCAGTGTCGGCGGTAGAGCGCTGTTCTAGGTCAACATACATCTAACAATATATATCTAAACAGTTTATACTCCCCGAATGGGGGTGACATAACAGTAAAACTCAATCACAACTAAGGAAGAGATAGCACGAAATGAAATAGAACTCAAGGAAGTAAATAGATGAAATAGCAGTAGCCTAAGATAATCCCAGCAATATTCAACAGTACGAGGTCTCAGATGAAAGAATATATACAACTCATAACTCCACATAAAATCTAACTAAGACATGTCTCAAGACTGCAAAAAGTAAGATAAGCCTAACTAGTCTAGTCTAGGCAATCGGGGTGATCTCCTCAGCTAGAGCTGGGTCCTCCTAAGGGTCCAGCTCGCAGGTGTCATCTAAGGCTGCCCCGTAGAAAGTGTCCAGGCAGGCCTCCTCCTCGTCCTCTGTAATATTTTCAACAGGTCCAGTCAGGACAGGAGCGAGTACAGTACATCTCAACAGATCATAGCAGGTTAGAAAATATAAACATGCAGTAAAGTAAGATACAAGTACTGAAAGAAGTACAGTATGTAAACAGAGAGAGAACTGTAATAGAAATATCTACTATACATAGAGAACTAGCAGTGACTAGTGAGTCAGAGTACAATCATGAACATGTAAATGGCCTGGGATGATTCTGATACTACACTATGGAATGATTTTGATGCTACACTACTGGTGTATTATTCACATGTCCACTTATACTCCCCCGTACCCCCAATCAATACACAATGATCCAGCCAGGTTATGTTATATGATGCTATGTAACAACCTCCGAAGGGTAGTAGACCCCGAAGGTGATAGACCCCGAAGGTGATACATAATAGTCCCATAAATGGGATAAGGATTCTATGAAGACTCTACGATCATAAGAGTATATGTCGTAAGTGATCAAAGAACCAATGAAGCATATGATACGCAATGTAAATGAAATGCACAGAACATGTAGTACCTGATGCTCCCTAAGGATAACATCTCAAGAAAAGGATCCATATAGTACCAATCCGTGTGACCATCGTGACAGTACAAGTAAAGTAGTCTACTGCAGGAAATAATTCTAAACAGGATATAAAATGATCAGAGAATGTACTCGCCTGTATCTGAGTGTCCAGTATGAAACGTACTGTCCAAGGAGTGGTGTCTGGCTCCTAATCAGAACAGCACAAGTCACAACAAGTCCAGAATAGTAAAATGGAGTTCTACTATGCATTCTACATGATT
The DNA here is from genome assembly GCA_029216955.1 of Iris pallida. NCBI lineage: Eukaryota > Viridiplantae > Streptophyta > Magnoliopsida > Asparagales > Iridaceae > Iris > Iris pallida. The sequence goes on from JANAVB010041817.1 coordinate 3,029,197, forward strand.
CTAGATCAATCTAGGCCAAAGTCAACTCTTGGTCAACTCTGGTCAACCCTAGAAGTCAAACTAGGTCAACCAAGTCTAATTAAGTCTAAACTAAGCTATTTTAATCTACACTAGCTAGCACAACCCCTAACAAGGCTAGGCAAGCCTATACTAGCTATATCACAATATAACTTAGCTAATTCTAGAATACCTTAACAAGTTTATAACCTCACTATTACACCCATTGATTAACACCACATAATATATTACACATATCTAGGCTAGATGAAAAACCTACATCATTAGCTAACATAGAAGTATAGATATAGACATATATGCACTCATACAAATTACACACATACACATTGTATATGCCTACATGTAACCATAGCCTACACATGCAAGGACTAGAATTTAGAGAATGAAAGAGGTGCTTGTGTGTTAACATGATATGGTGTGTGAGTGTACTCTGTGTTTGCAGGAAATACCACAGGGAATAAAGAGGGGAACACTAGGTACTAGTATGTGTGTGTATTGGCAGGTTGTATAAGTGCAGGAATACCAAAACAGTGAAAGGGAAAGAGAACAGTGTGTGTAATATAAAACAGTGACAAAATAGTGTCATGTGTGTGTGTGTTATGGTGAGAGTGTACAGGAATTTCATAACTGTGAAAGGAAACAAAAACAGTATGTGTATGCATACTTTGTGTGTGCAGGAAATTAATAACAGTGAAAGGGAAACAAAAACAGTGTATATATAGATAGATAGGCTGTGACAGATTCTATGGTGCAGGGAAAATAGAGTACATGACCATGTGACAGTATAGCATCAGTCACATAGGGATCAAACTCCCCCAACCAAACTCAGTTCACCCATAAACCCATTTCAGATTTCAAGTTTGTACACTCACAGTTAAGAAGAAAAGGAAAAAGGAAATCAATTTCAGGTTTTCCTGAAACAGTCCAACCCTTGCAATCACATTTCGAATTCAAAACTCAACAAAATCATCCCAAAACTTGCACATAGGTAGATAACTTATAGGAGGACCATAATAGAAACTTAAACAGGCAAGTAGCTACATTTAAATTAATCAAAATGAATGTCAAAATCTATATTCAAAAACTGAAAAAAATAAGGGAATGTAAACATGTATCAGACTTTGGGAAATATTTGGAATGATGATTAAAAACAAACTAAAATGCCAAAACATTGGTTGGTAATACTAATATAGGGTGTGAACATGATATAGGAAGTGTCTCGTGTCCAACATATCAAGCCACGACGTGTCCACAACAATTTACCCAAAATAGCACACTGGTATTTGCACAGCAGTGCACTGCCTCGTGCGGGTGTGCACTTGTGTCGTGTGCACAACAGAGAACAACCCAAGACACGTGTCCACTAACATAGGTTCACCACATATAGGGCTATCCATAAGACACCCTGCACCGCCGTGTCGTGTCGCACAGGCGTGTCCACACACACGTATCAGAAATTAAAACACACGACTGCACAGTTGTGTGTAAAACCCGTGCGGTGTCTCGTGTTCCCCCGATATGACACGAGAGGTCGTGCCACTTGGGGAGTGTCATGACAGACACTGCCCCAATGTGTGTGTCGAAAATCTCGTGTCCAAGTGTCGTGTCCAGGGAGAACTTGCCCCCGAGTAGCAGGGGATCCCTGTAGCACGCGCGCGAGCGTGTGCACGCGCGTGTCCAGGCCGTGAAACCGACACGAAATGACACGACACCAACACACAAGGATAGGGATCAACAAACAAGATCTAAACTAGCATTCCTATTCAAAAATATTGAATAAATACGATCGAAATGCCCTTTGAGGCATTTCGTCGAACACCCAGTCCTAACTACTGATACGTGTCCAGAACGGATACGAAACCCCCGACACCAAGCACGAATCCTATCCAGACCCTAGGGGGACCCTTAGGGCTTCCTATTCATGAAGACTAATTGAAATTTCATAGAGATTTGAAGAAGTTACCTCTTGTTGAACTTTCAATAGAAACCCCCTATTCAATGCTCTCCACTTGAAGACCCAATCAATCCAAAACAACTTCACACTGAAAAGAGAGCTCAACAACAGCAATAACAGTCCTATTAGAACCTATTGGAACAATTTAAAAAGAAAAAGGAATAGGAAAGGAGCTCTAGAAATTAAATGACAATAGAACTCACCTCCTTGAAATTAGGGCTCTTCCTAAGAAAGAGGCAACCCTAGATTTGGGAGGGGTTTTATATGGTGGGAATCCCTAGATATAGGGGTGGCCGGCCATACACTCTTAGGGTTAGGGCTTTGCCAAATTATTGGGCCTTGGGCCAAGTTACAAGGCTAAGATGGATTAAATTAATTAAAGTTCTAAAACCATAAGCCATGACTTATGACTTCCTAATCCTTTTGCTAAAATGACTAAACCAAGTCCTAGGCTAGGTTAGACTAGAGTCACTTGAACTAACCATGACCCACTAACTAGGGTTAGCTTCTAGGTTGGTCTACAAAGTCAACACTAGTCAAAAGTCAACCTAGTTCAAACAATCTCAAATAATTCCTAAAAATTCCCATAATTTCTAATAAATTCTAATAAATTTAAAATACCCCAAAAATGACAAAAATACCCTCATACTAGAATTGTGGTAGTGACAAATCTACCCTCCTTAAAAGAATTTTGTCCTCGAAATTGAAAGGCGAAATGCAACTGATGAGAAGGATAGAAGGTATACCTCAAGGTCCAAAAAGATAGGGGTACCGCTCGCGCATCTCTTCCTCCCGCTTCCAGGTAGACTCTCCTGGAGAATGATGCCTCCATGCGACGCGTACCAAAGGTATCACTTGGTTCCTCAGAACCTTCTCCCGTCGATCCAGAATCTCTACTGGCTGCTCTGGATAGCTGAGAGAAGGCCCAACCTCTATCTCTGAATGATCGAACACATGGCTAGGGTCAGCCACGTATCGTCTTAACTGTGATACATAAAATACGTTGTGGACCCCCACAAGTACAGGTGGCAAGTCTAGCCTGTAAGCCACGTCACCGACTCTCCCGCTGATAACGAAAGGGCCGATGAAGCGCGGGCTAAGCTTTCCGCCTCCACCGAAACGTATCGTACCACGAGTCGAAGATATCCTCAAGAAAACCTAGTCTCCGGCCTAATCACAAGCAAGGTCTCAATTAATATAAATACAAACATGATCAAAAATCACAAACAAACAACCTAAATCTAATCCTACTCTAATCTGTACCTCAAACTCCAAGGGCCTCCGGTGGCTATCGGCCCAGTGCCGATGTCTGTCATGCGCCCCGCAAAGTCTGTCCCTGATGAGCTTCACCTTCTCGGCGGCATCCACAATCATCTTTGGCCCCAGCAAAGCTCGCTCACCAACATCATCCCAGGATAAGGGTGTACGGCACCTACGCCCGTACAGAGCCTCGAAAGGTGACATCTCAATGCTGGCCTGGAAACTATTGTTGTAAGCAAACTCCACCAAATGAAGATGATTCTCCCAGGAACCTCCAAAGTCCAGGACGCACATCCGCAGCATATCCTCAAGGGTCTAAATAGTCCGCTCTGACTGTCCGTCCGTCTAGGGGTGGTATGCAGTACTAAACTTGAGCTGAGTGCCCAAGCTGGTCTACAGACTCCTCCAGAAATGGGAAGTAAAATGGCTATCCCGATCTGAGACGATGCTGAATGGAACTCCGTGGATCCTGACTATCTGCCGCATATACAACTCCGCCAGCCTCTCTGTAGACGTACCCACCTTGAATGGCAAAAAGTGGGCCGATTTGGTCAACCTGTCCACGATGACCCAAATCGCGTCTTTCCCTCCTGGAGTACGCGATAATCCTGAAACGAAGTCCATAGTGATTGCTCCCATTTCCACTCGGGAATGGACAGCGGCTACAACAATCCACCGGGCCTCTGTCTCTCTGCCTTGACCTGCTGACAGACCAAGCACCTAGCTACGAAGTGGAACACCTCCCGCTTCATTCCTGACCACCATACATGCTCCCGCAGATCTCGGTACATCTTGTTAGCACCCGGGTGTATAGAGTACTGCGATCTGTGGGCCTCCTATATAATCTGCTCTCTGAGCTCCCCGCTAGGTACACATAACCTGGCACCGTGCCTCAGGGTACCATCCTCTGTAAGTGAAAACTCAGGATCCCCCACTCCTATACTGATCTGCTCTCTAATACTCTGTAAAGCCACATCCTCGAACTGGGCCGCCTTGATCCTGTCCACCAAGTCTGACTGAATCTGCATCCCCCATAGCTGCATCTGCACTCCCGGCATGATCACCTCAATCCCAAGGCTCTCCAAGTCGGCAAGCAAATGCCGATCCATGGTCAAACACATGGCTGTCAGATACCTACTCAAGGCATCGGCAACCACGTTGGCCTTCCCTGGATGATACTGCAGTACAATGTCGAAGTCCTTCATCAACTCCAACCATCTGCGTTGTCTCATGTTCAACTCCTTCTGAGTGAACACATACTTTAAGCTCTTGTGATCTGTGAAGATCTCCACCCTCTCACCATACAGATAATGCTTCTACAGCTTCAATACAAAAATTACTACTGCCAGATCCAGGTCGTGGGTAGGATAGTTCTTCTCATGGGGATGTAACTGCCTGGAAGCTTAGGCAATCACCTTCCCGTGCTGCTGCAACACACAACCCAGCCCCTTCCCTGAAGCATCACTATAAATAGTGAATCCACCTGATCCTGAAGGCAACGTCAGAATCGGAGCTGTCGTCAGCCGCTTCTTCAACTCATCAAAAGCTGCCTGACACTTCTCTGACCAAACATACTCAGCATCCTTCCGGGTCAACCGTGTCAACGGTTCTGCAACCCGGGAGAAATCCTGTACGAATCTCCGATAGTATCCTGCCAGCCCCAGGAAACTCCTGATCTCCGCAACTGAAGTCGGCACAGCCCATGCCTCAACTGCTACAATCTTCTTGGGGTCAACTGAGATACCATCTCCAGTCACCACATGCCCCAAGAAGTCCACCCGGTCCAAGAAGAACTCACACTTGGAGAGCTTTCCGTAAAGCTGCTCCTTCCTGAGAGTCTCCAGCACGATCCTCAAATGCTCCTCGTGCTCCTCCTCAGTCTTGGAATATACCAAAATATCATCTATGAATACTACCACAAACTGATCCAGATACTGATGGAACACCTTGTTCATAAGGTTCATAAACACTGCTGGTGTATTGGTTAGCCCAAATAGCATAACCAGAAACTCGAACTGCCCATACCGCGTCCTGAAGGCGGTCTTGGGAATATCCTCCCCCTTCACCTTCACCTGGTGATATCCCGACCTCAGATCAATCTTGGAAAATACCCGAGCTCCGCTCAACTGGTCAAATAGATCGTCGATCCGCGGCAGTAGGTATTTGTTCTTGATCGTGAGGTTGTTGAGTGCCCTATAGTCAATACACATGCGTACTGACCCATCCTTCTTCGGCACGAACAACACTGGTGCACCCTATGGCGACAAAATCGAGCGAATGAAGCCCTTGTCCTGTAGCTCATCCACCTGCTTCTTCAGCTCCACCAGCTCGCTGTTGTTCACCCGATAGACATGCTGAGAGATGGGTTCCGCTCCTGGAACCAAGTCTATCGAGAACTCAATATCCCTGTCTGGTGGCAGTCCCGGCAACTCCTCTGGGAAAACATCTATATACTCTGCTATCAAGGGGTGTGGAATCGTCTGCTGCTCGACCGAGACTCCACAGAAGACTCCGCTGCTCTGCTTTGCCTGACGTTTGGAGTACTCGAACTCTGGCTCCCCCGGCGCTCTGATGAGAACCCTCCCCCCTCTGCAATCAATGCTGGCATGGTGCCTGCTCAACTAATCCATGCCTAGTACTATATCGTAGTTCGACAGTGGCATTACGAGCAGGCTCACCTCCAGCTCACGGCCTCCCAAAACTACTCTCCGACCTTTACAAACATCACTCACGTGGATAATACCACCCCCGGTCGTGATCTTGTAAGTCCTAGGCAACGATTCAACTATGATACCGTGTCTAATCGCAAAAGATACTGATATGAAGCTATGCGATGCACCAGAATCAAATAATACAAATGCTGGACTGGAGTCGAGAAGAATCGCACCTGCAATCAGCTCTCCAATCACCTCCGTATCTCCAGCTGCCATGGCGAAAGCTCGCCCCTGCTGGCCTCCCCTAGCCTGCTGCTGATGCTGGACAAACCTCTGCTGCTGCATCGGCAGGGCTGGTCCCCGCTGCTGGCCCACTGGAGCTCTGGCTTCACCTTCTGGAGCTGCTCGTCCCATACGGCACTCCCTCATCTGGTGATCTGCTGAGCCACACACTAGGCACAGGCCCAGCCTCTTTCTGCACTCACTGGCAACATGCCCAGACCTCCTACAGTATCCACAAGTGGTAACCTGCCTCTGGCCCTGCTGGTGCTGCCTCGGCTGCTGCTGGTGCTGAGCTGGCCTCTGCTGGATCGGCTGAGGCTGGACTGCCTCGGCTGCTGAAACTGAAAGTGGGGCCTCTTGGCCTGACCCCCGCTGCTACTGCCTCCAACTGGATCTCTCCCCCTCTTGAGCCTAAGCTCAAGGTCATCCTCTGCTAGCAAGGCTCCCGTCAAGATCTCCTCAAACGTAGCATCTCTGTTCCCCTTGGTCAGGGACTTGACCTCCTTGACCAGACCCTTCTGGAACCTCTGGGCCTTCGCCGTCTCGCTCAACCCCTCAACAAACCTGCCGAGACAGCCAAACTCTCTTGCATACTCCTCTACTGAGAGGCTCCCCTGGACCAAGCTCTCAAACTGCGTCTCCAAGGCTCTGACTGCTGAATCTGGAAAGAACTTCTTCTTGAAGAAGCCCCTGAACTGCTCCCAAGTCTGCCCTGGTACCCCTACCCTGGGGTCTAACTGATACCAGGTACGAGCAAGATCTCGCATCCGGCTAGCTGCGGCCTCGATCTGAAGGTCTGCTGGTATCATGGCCAAGCGAAAGATCTCCTCCATATGCTCGATCCACTCGTCGGCATACAGGATCCCCTCTGTCCCCATGAAGTCCCTGGGGCTCATCTTCTGAAACTGCTCGATCCCCGGTGTCCTCGGCTGCTGTACCACTGGTCGAGCTGCGACTATCGTGACGGCCAACTCCATGCCTCTGTCCTGCCAAGCCTGCTGTCGGTCCATGAACTGCTAGAAATACGCGAACATCTGAGCTGCGTCCACATGTCCTGGAGGCGATGGCGGCAGAAAAGGATCCTCTGGAATGACCGGGTCTTGCCTCCCAGTCGGTGGATGCATACCCCCTGCTGCGGCTGCCGAGGTCTCAACACGAGCTGAGGTGGCAGGAGCTGCAGTCCCCTGGCCTCGCCGTGCTGGCTGAGAGGTAGCAGTCCCCTCTATAGCATCCTCATGGATGGCATGCTGCGATCGAGTCTCTACCATCCTGAAGATAGACAAACAAGAGTATCAATTTCTGAGAAAGAAGCGAAATAACAAAGGCGGACAATTATAATTCAAAGGATCAGCTGACAAAGGATTTAGATGGTAATAAAAGAAATTTTTTCTAAAGTGATTGAGTATCTTAAAATTTTATATCCTATATCCTATAGCAGGCTGTAGTGACACTCTAGTTCGAGTACCACTACACTTCTAGTCTAGACCTGCATGGGCCACCACTAAAAATGTGTCACGACCCGCACCCACTGTGAGGGTACGAGAACGTAACAACGCCCAGCCTACGCCGCAGTGTCGACGGTAGAGCGCTGTTCTAGGTCAACATACATCTAACAATATATATCTAAACAGTTTATCCTCCCCGAATGGGGGTGACATAACAGTAAAACTCAATCACAACTAAGGAAGAGATAGCACGAAATGAAATAGAACTCAAGGAAGTAAATAGATGAAATAGCAGTAGCCTAAGATAATCCCAGCAATATTCAACAGTACGAGGTCTCAGATGAAAGAATATATACAACTCATAACTCCATATAAAATCTAACTAAGATATGTCTCAAGACTGCAAAAAGTAAGATAAGCCTAACTAGTCTAGTCTAGGCAATCGGGGTGATCTCCTCAGCAAGAGCTGGGTCCTCCTCAGGGTCCAGCTCGCAGGTATCATCTAAGGCTGCCCCATAGTAAGTGTCCAGGCAGGCCTCCTCCTCGTCCTCTGTAATATTTTCAACAGGTCCAGTCAGGACAGGAGCGAGTATAGTACATCTCAACAAGTTATAGCAGGTTAGAAAATATAAACATGCAGTAAAGTAAGATACAAGTACTGAAAGAAGTGCAGTATGTAAATAGAGAGAGAACTGTAATAGAAATATCTACTATACATAGAGAACAAGCAGTGACTAGTGAGTCAGAGTACAATCATGAACATGTAAATGGCCTGGGATGATTCTAATACTACACTATGAAATGATTCTGATGCTACACTACTGGTGTATTATTTACATGTTCACTTATACTCCCCCGTACCTCCAATCAATACACAAGGATCCAGCCAGGTTATGTTATATGATGCTATATAACAGCCCCCGAAGGATAGTAGACCCCGAAGGTGATAGACCCCGAAGGTGATACATAGTAGTCCCATAAATGGGATAAGGATTCTAGGAAGACTCTACGATCATAAGAGTATATATCGTAAGTGATCAAAGAACCAATGAAGCATATGATACGCCATGTAAGTGAAACGCACAGAACATGTAGTACCTGATGCTCCCTAAGGATAACATCTCAAGAAAAGGATCCATATAGTACCAATCCATGTGACCATCGTGACAGTACAAGTAAAGTAGTCTACTGCAGGAAATAATTCTAAACAGGATATAAAATGATCAGAGAATGTACTCGCCTGTATCTGAGTGTCCAGTATGAAACGTACTGTCCAAGGAGTGGTGTCTGGCTCCTAATCAGAACAACACAAGTCACAACAAGTCCAGAATAGTAAAATGGAGTTCTACTATGCATTCTACATGATTCTAGGTCAATCTAGGCTAAAGTCAACTCTTGGTCAACTCTGGTCAACCCTAGAAGTCAAACTAGGTCAACCAAGTCTAATTAAGTCTAAACTAAGCTATTCTAATCTACACTAGCTAGCACAACCCCTAACAAGGCTAGGCAAGCCTATACTAGCTATATCACAATATAACTTAGCTAATTCTAGAATACCTTAACAAGTCTACAACCTCACTATTACACCCATTGATTAACACCACATAATATATTACACATATCTAGGTCTAAATGAAAAACCTACATCATTAGCTAACATAGAAGTATAGATATAGACATATATGCACTCATACAAATTACACACATACACATTGTATATGCCTACATGTAACCATAGCCTACACATGCAAGGACTAGAATTTAGAGAATGAGAGAGGTGCTTGTGTGTTAACATGATATGGTGTGTGAGTGTACTCTGTGTTTGCAGGAAATACCACAGGGAATAAAGAGGGGAACACTAGGTACTAGTGTGTGTGTGTATTGGCAGGTTGTATAAGTGCAGGAATACCAAAACAGTGAAAGGGAAAGAGAACAGTGTGTGTAATGTAAAACAGTGACAAAATAGTGTCATGTGTGTGTGTGTTATGGTGAGAGTGTACAGGAATTTCATAACAGTGAAAGGAAACAAAAACAGTGTGTGTATGCATACTTTGTGTGTGCAGGAAATTAATAACAGTGAAAGGGAAACAAAAACAGTGTGTATATAGATAGATAGGCTGTGACAGATTCTATGGTGCAGGGAAAATAGAGTACATGACCATGTGACAGTATAGCATCAGTCACATAGGGATCAAACTCCCCCAACCAAACTCAGTTCACCCATAAACCCATTTCAGATTTCAAGTTTGTACACTCACAGTTAAGAAGAAAAGGAAAAAGGAAATCAATTTCAGGTTTTCCTGAAACAGTCCAACCCTTGCAATCACATTTGGAATTCAAAACTCAACAAAATCATCCCAAAACTTGCACATAGGTAGATAACTTATAGGAGGACCATAATAGAAACTTAAACAGGCAAGTAGCTACATTTAAATTAATCAAAATGAATGTCAAAATCCATATTCAAAAACTGGAAAAAATAAGGGAATGTAAACATGTATCAGACTTTGGAAAATATTTGGAATGATGATTAAAAACAAACTAAAATGCCAAAACATTGGTTGGTAATACTAATATAGGGTGTGAACATGATATAGGAAGTGTCTCGTGTCCAACATATCAAGACACGACGTGTCCACAACAATTTACCCAAAACAGCACACTGGTATTTGCACAGCAGTGTACTGCCTCGTGCGGGTGTGCACTTGTGTCGTGTGTACAACAGAGAACAACCCAAGACACGTGTCCACTAACATAGGTTCACCACATATAGGGCTGTCCATAAGACACCCTGCACCGCCGTGTCGTGTCGCACAGGCGTGTCCACACACACGTTTCAGAAATCAAAACACACGACTGCACTGTTGTGTGTAAAACCCGTACGGTGTCTCGTGTTCCCCCGACACGACACGAGAGGTCGTGCCACTTGGGGAGTGTCGTGACAGACACTGCCCCAACGTGTGTGTCAAAAATCTCGTGTCCAAGTGTCGTGTCCAGGGAGAACTTGCCCCCGAGTAGCAGGGGATCCCTGTAGCACGTGTGCGAGCGTGTGCACGCGCGTGTCCAGGCCGTGAAACCGACACGAAATGACACGACACCGACACACAAGGACAGGGATCAACAAACAAGATCTAAACTAACATTCCTATTCAAAAATATTGAATAAATACGATCGAAATGCCCTTTGAGGCATTTCGTCGAACACCCAGTCCTAACTACTGATACGTGTCCAGAATGGACACGAAACCCCCGACACCAAGCACGAATCCTATCCAGACCCTAGGGGGACCCTTAGGGCTTCCTATTCATGAAGACTAATTGAAATTTCATAGAGATTTGAAGAAGTTACCTCTTGTTGAACTTTCAATAGAAACCCCATATTCAATGCTCTCCACTTGAAGACCCAATCAATCCAAAATAACTTCACACTGAAAAGAGAGCTCGACAACAGCAATAAAAGTCCTATTAGAACCTATTGGAACAATTTAGAAAGAAAAAGGAATAGGAAATGAGCTCTAGAAATTAAATGACAATAGAACTCACCTCCTTGAAATTAGGGCTCTTCCTAAGAAAGAGGCAACCCTAGATTTGGGAGGGGTTTTATATGGTGGGAATCCCTAGGTATAGGGGTGGCCGGCCATACACTCTTAGGGTTAGGGCTTTGCCAAATCATTGGGCCTTGGGCCAAGTTATAAGGCTAAGATGGATTAAATTAATTAAAGTTCTAAAACCATAAGCCATGACTTATGACTTCCTAATCCTTTTGCTAAAATGACTAAACCAAGTCCTAGGCTAGGTTAGACTAGAGTCACTTGACCTAACCATGATCCACTAACTAGGGTTAGCTTCTAGGTTGGTCTACAAAGTCAACACTAGTCAAAAGTTAACCTAGTTCAAACAATCTCAAATAATTCCTAAAAATTCTCATAATTTCTAATAAATTCTAATAAATTTAAAATACCCCAAAAATGACAAAAATACCCTCATACTAGAATTGTGGTAGTGACAGGGCTTCCAGGAATGCCGCCAGAGCGAGAGATCGAGTTCACCATAGACTTGATACCCGGGACCGCACCTGTGTCAGAGAGAGTCTACAGGATGGCGCCGTCAGAATTAGAGATATTGTACCAAATGATTGAAGAACTCAGGACCAAGGGATTCATTCGGGCTAGTGGATCATCTTGGGGAGCCCCGATACTTCTTGTGAAAAAGAAGATGGTACGTCCAGATTATGTGTTGACTATCGTACCTTGAACTCAGTAACAATCAAGAACAGATATCCTCTCCCAAGGATAGATGACTTTTTTGATCAACTCAGAGGAGCAGCAGTATTCTCGAAGATAGATTTGCGGTCAGGGTACCACCAGATCAGAGTCAGAGAGCAGGATATCCCGAAGACGGCATTCAGATCTAGATATGGACATTGAGATTTTCTTGTCATGCCATTTGGAGCAACCAATGTGCCGGTTGTATTCATAGACCTCATGAATCGCATCTTCATGCCTTATTTGGATCAGTTTGTGATTGTGTTCATAGATGACATCCTGGTCTATAGCAAGAGTAAAGCGGAGCATGAGCAGCATCTCAGAGTTGTCCTCCAGATTCTTCGAGAGCACCAGTTGTATGCCAAGTTCAGTAAATGCGAGTTCTGGCTCGATCGCATTTCGTACTTAGGTCATATCATCACCAGAGGAGGAGTACAAGTGGATCCCCAGAAGATCGTGGCTATCGAAACGTGGCCAGTGCCCAGCACAGTTGCAGAAGTTCGCAGTTTTCTTGGATTTGCCGGCTACTACCGGCGATTTGTTTCGGATTTTGCTCGAATTTTAGCACCGACTCAGTTAACCCGCAAGGATGTGCAGTTTACTTGGACATCAGAATGTCAGGATTCTTTTGAGAAGTTGAAGCGAGGCTTGATGACGGCACCCATTCTCACACTTCCAGATGGGACCGGAGGATTCTCAGTGTATTGTGATGCATCAGGCCGAGGTTTAGGATGTGTTTTGATACAACATGGGAAGGTAATAGCTTATACATCACGACAACTTCGTGATTATGAGAGGAATTACCCAACCCATGACTTGGAGCTGGCAGCCGTGGTGTTTGCGCTAAAGCTTTGGAGACACTACTTGTATGGAGATAGGGTGGAGATTTTCACCGATCACAAGAGCCTGAAGTATGTGTTCACTCAGAAGGATCTTAACATACGTCAGAGGAGATGGCTAGAGCTGCTTGTGGATTATAATGTCAACTTGCAGTACCATCCTGGGAAGGCCAACGTTGTTGCAGACGCATTGAGCAGGAGAGCCAGAGTTTACTTTCTGACAGCGCAACCAGAATTGTTAGCAGATCTTCAGAAGATGGGTATAGAAGTTATCCTTCCTACCAGCGTGGCATTGATGGCCAGCATACAAGTTCAGTCCAGTATAGTTGAGAGAATCAAGATAGCTCAGTCCTTCGATTCTAAGCTTCAGCGGCTTAGGACAGAATGTGTAGCAGGGCGAAGACCAGAATTATGCATTCATGAGGACGGTACCCTTCGACATGGTAAGCGTTTTTGTGTACCCAGTGGAGATATCAGACAGAAAGTCATGACCGAAGCTCATAGTTCTCAGTATTCGATTCATCCCGGTGGCACGAAGATGTACCGAGATATCTGTCAGCACTTTTGGTGGAATGGCATGAAGAGGGAGATAGCTCGGTTTGTCTCTCGATGTTTGGTTTGCCAACAGGTTAAAGTTGAACATCAGAGGCCAGCTGGACTACTTCAGCCCTTGCCAATTCCAAAATGGAAGTGGGAGCATATAACCATGGATTTTGTGACTGGATTGCCTAGATCCCCAGCTGGTAGAGATGCTATCTAGGTGATAGTTGACAGGCTCACGAAGGTGGCTCACTTTCTCCTGTTCATAGTTGGTCAGTCGACGGCTCAGCTAGCGGAGATGTATCTCCGACAGATTGTCAGATTGCACGAAGTACCAGTCAGTATCACCTCGGATAGAGATTCGAGATTTACGTCGCACTTTTGGCGTAGTCTGCAAGAGAGTTTGGGAACTCACCTCCAGTTTAGCTCAGCATATCACCCACAGACAGATGGCCAGTCAGAATGCACGATCCAGACTCTCGAAGATATATTGAGATCTTGTATACTCGACTTCGGCGGTTCGTGGGAAGATCACCTACACCTGGTGGAGTTCTCGTACAACAACAGTTTCCAAGCTAGCATCCAGATGGCACCGTTCGAGGCACTGTATGGTAGGAAGTGCAGATCCCCACTAGTATGGAACGATGTTGGAGAAAGGCAGATGCTTGGTCCCGAGTTGATCACTCAGACAGTGGAGGTGGTCAGGAGAGTTAGAGATCATCTTCGCGTTGCACAAGATCGTCAGCACCATTGGGCCGATTCTCATCGGCGTCTCCTTGAATTTTCTATCGGCGACCATGTATTCCGGAGGATCTCACCTAACCGTGACGTCATTCGTTTTGGCGTACGAAGAAAGCTTAGTCCTAGTTATATAGGGCCGTTCGATATTCTGGAGCGAGTAGGAGATGTGTCCTATTGTCTCGTTCTTCCGCCGTCTCTGAGTGAGGTGCATGACGTGTTCCATATATCCCAACTGCGACGGTATATCCCGGACCCGAGCCACATCCTGGATCATTCGGAATTGGTTGTGGGTACCAACCTTTCGTATGAGGAGAGGCCCGTATCCATATTGGACCGGAGAGAGAAGATACTCAAGAACAAGACTATCAAGTTAGTTCGAGTTGCTTGGGGTCATCACTCTTTGGATGAGTCAACGTGGGAGCGTGAGGATGATATTCGATCGCGATATTCCGACCTGTTTGACTCGTGAGGTATAATATATTTCTTATGCCTCATGCCTTCGATTCCTTGCTTGCATAAATAATTGCTTGATTGCTTGACTAGTATAGCTTGCCTGTGATTAGTATAGCTTGTCCTTGCATCTCTAGCCTCTTGATTAAATTCCGAGGACAAAATTCTTTTAAGGTGGGGATAGTTGTAATGCCTATTGTTCGTATTACGTATTTTGGAATACGTGTACGTAATCTGACTCGTATTGCTTGACTCCTGGCTTGGTTTGGCTTGTTTGGGTTGGCTTGGTTTGGCTTGGGTTGCTTATTGGTTCATCATGAACCAAGGGGGAGAACCCTTACCTACCACCACCATCCCCATTTATTAGCCCAACTCTTTCTCTCTCCTCATTCACTCTTCTTCATCCTCACCATTACTCTCCATCTACACCCAAGAGCCCTAGGCAAGTACAATTTTGCTTCATGATGGATCTTAAGTTTTATTGTTCCATTCTCTTCTTTACATGATTATAAGCCTCTCTAGAACTTGGAGTTTTTAATTTTGATGGATAGATTCTTCTAGATATACTTTATAACTTTTAGTTCATGGAGTTTTCTTGGTTTTGATCTACTAAAACTTGTTATTTTCGAAAACTAATAGTTCCATGAGCAAGAGCACGAAATTTTGTGTGAATTTGGTTTTTGATTCACCTCACTTCGAGTTAAAATGAAGTTTTTATGGCCAAAATAAGTTTTCTGGATTTTTCATGTCGGCTGAGTGGAATTTTACGCTATGGACCCTGGAATTGCGTCTTTTACGCTGGATATCATCCAGAATGTAAGATTTTATGCTAGGGACCCTGGAATTGCGTATTTTACGCTGGATATCATCCAGAATGTAAGATTTTACGCTAGGGACCCTGTAATTATGTATTTTACGATGGATATCTTCCAGAATGTAAGATTTTACGCAGGAAACCCTGAAATTGCATATTTTATGCTAGATGATACCCAGAATGTGAAATTTTATGCTGGAACCCTCCCTTTTTATGTATTTTGTGCAGAATTGAATTTTTGGCATAAAAAGTGCACAGAATGACTGTTTTTGCCAAGTTTAGCTATTTTCTAGCCAAAATTTCGAAAAACTTAAAACATGAAAGTTTTAGATCTCTGTCTTGCCTTTACGAATATTTCTGGAGCACCTCATTTTGAGTCCGTATGTGGAAGTTATTCCCCGTCTCCCCTGAGCCATATGATTCCTCCACAACTCTTGCACCATGTTTATATTTAGTTATTGCATATATGCTTATACCAGGTTAAATGTTAATTTTAAATATTTTCCATGATATAATGGTGTCCCGTCGTGGCATACTTTTGACAGTAAATTTGACAGGATATATATATATCTCGAATGCTGTTGCGACGGCTAGCGTGTCATGACAGAATTGAATGGCCTGGACACCGTGGGTGATTGTGTTTGTACAAAATAAACCGGTAATATTTGCATCATGTCTAGGACAAGGATCTCTGAGTACTACGGTCAGGGATACCTACAGTAATTGACTAAGGCTAATAAACTAGAATAATTCAGTAGACATGAAGAGATTTCCAGCTACAGACAATCCCGTTATTTGGGCACATTAAGTGGACTTGTAGCCTACCGACGAGTAGGGCACATTTCCAGCATACAGTCACGTGTTGCATTCTTCATAAACGGACATTCGACCTGGATAACCGGATGGTCTGCAGGGCTTATGGCTGTTGGGATAATCTCATTGCATCTTGCTAGTAACTAGGCCTGTGATAACCCTAGTTAGTTAAAAGTATCAAGCCGTACTCTTGATTGGCCGTGATTGATTGGATGGAGTTTATCCCAGCTTAGTCTTGTCCCGATCCTGTATAAGATTGTGACATGACATGATTATTGATGCTTGCCTTAACAATAACGATCGGGGGTCCAGTTCTGTTCAGGCGAAGGGTTACAATTCCGGTCCTTATTTTGTTTAAGGGTTGTAACCTGGCTCCCGGAGCAGTTCTGTGTCCTCTCTTCGTTTATTGTCTTATTGCAACCCCATGCCACGCTCGTCATGTTTTACTTACTGCAACGACATGATTAATTACTTATACTGGCCTTAACAATAAAGATCAGGGGTCTAGTTCTGTTCAGGCGAAGGGTTACAACCCCAGTCCTTGTTTGGTTTAAGGGTTGTAATCTGGCTCCCGGAGCAGTTCTGAGTCCTCTCTTCGTTTATTGTCTTGTTATCCTACCAATAGTATTTGAGACGGATTTCTATTCAGGTGAAGGGCTGTAATCTCGGTCCTTGTTTGGTTTAAGGGTTGCAGTCTGGCTGCTTGAATGGTTTCCTCGTACTCAATTTATTATTGTTATCTCTATTATTATTATCAGTTTCTTTTATAATCTCTCTTTAATTATTCACTTGTGATATGCTGGTTTTTAGTTCCTAAGTGAAGCCTCCTTTGTGGCACTTGCTCTTTCTGGGTCTGACCCAGCTGGTTTTGTGTGGCCAGATATCGGAGCAGCACCAGAGGATCCACCTGTCTTCCAGCCAGATGGTGACCACCAGGCGTAATCCTGGCAATGATTGGGTTTCTTTTTGTCCTCCCACTTTATTGTAAAATTATTCTTTTGAGGCGTTTAGCCGACGAGCACGCGTTAGCTCGTATTGCATCTTTATTTACTGTCTGCCTACGGGCTGTAACATGATTGACAGATCCTAGGGTTGATCATGTACGACTGAACTCTTGCTAGTCTTGACATTTTGTACGACTAGCTTCATGATCATCCAATATATAATGTATGGGACGCCTTGCTATTATATATTTGGTGCTCTGACATCTTGTAACTATTATTGCTTGCTTGAGATTGAGACAATAGGCTTGTTCATGACCATAGGAGACTGTTGGCTTGTAGTTAAACCCTCATGTATCTAGACATCCGTGACCATATAGCGAGGTGGGTTGTACTTCAATATACGTAGCTGGCTATGTACGCCCACGCTCTCCAGTATTCTGGTTCTGGGGCGTTACATGCTCAATGCCTGTGATGCTCGTGAAACGACTCAGCATTCCTACGGCGAAAGCTGTGTCAGGTCTTGTGGCAGTAGCAGCATACATCAAACTCCTAATTACGCTTGCATACTCTAGCTGTCTGACGATTTTTTCTGAATTAGGCTTCAGCTTCAGATCACACCTGTACGGCGTATCGATCCCTGGAAGATCCTGATACCTGTAACGAGTGATCATCTTCTGAACATAATGAGACTGTGACATCGCTAGTCCAGTGTCTGTCTGGATGATCTTGATCCCTAAGATCACATCAGCTTCCCCCAAGTCCTTCATACTGAACTTGCTCGAGATGAACTTCTTTGTATTCGTGACACAGCCCATATCCGTACCTAGGATCAGCATGTCGTCCACGTACAGAAAAACGATCACACCTCTTCCATCAGCGAACTTCGTGTAAACACACTTGTCCGTCTCGCTGACCATGTAGCCATTTGAACTTATAACCTTGTCAAATTTCTCATGCCACATCTTGGGAGCCTGTTTAAGACCGTACAAGGATTTCACCAACTTGCAGACTTTGTCTTCAAGACCCTTTACGACAAATACCTCTGGCTGTTGCAAGTAAATCTCTTCGGTCAGCTCGCCATTTAGGAAAGTCGTTTCACATCCATCTGATGTATCACCATCTTATGTATTACTGAGAGAGCAATCAACATTATGATGGTGGTTATCCGGGCTACTAGAGCATACGTGTCAAAGTAGTCGATCTCCGGCTTCTGAGAAAACCCCTATGCCACTAGCCTGGCCTTGAACTTGTCAATGGTTCCATCATCTTTCATCATCTTCTTGAAGATCCACTTGCATCTGATAGGTTTTGCTCCTTCAGGTAGATCAACCAACACCCAAGTGTTATTGGATGTGATTGATTCAATTTCATTGTCTATCGCCTCCTTCCAGAAAATAGTATCTCTGGTCTTCATCGCCTCATCATAGGTAAGCGGATCTGCTTCTACATGATAGGTGATGAAGTCATCTCCGAATTTCTTTGGCCTCCTCGCTCGCTTCAACGACGGCTCAGCAAATTCTGGTTCAATCGTTGTTTCAACAACATCTTCTTGGACTACTTCTTTATTGTAAACTTCAGTTTCTTGCGCACCCTCATTATTTTTTGGTAAATTCGGAAGAACAATATTCTTGTGCCTTGTAAATTTGTCTTCAAAATATTCAGCATCGCGAGATTCGATGATATGATTTGACTCAATATCAAGAAATCTCCAAGCATCACTCTTTTCGGCATACCCCAAGAAGATCTTCTTCGTAGTCCTTGTCCCCAGCTTCTGAATCTTCAGATCTGGGAGCTTCACATAAGCCAGACACCCCCACACTCGAATGACATTCAAGTTAGGTCTGACTTTGAACCAGAGTTCATGAGGAGTTACGTCCGAAGTTGCATACGGCACTCTATTTAGAATACAAGTGGCCGTCAATGCAGCTTCTCCCTAGTAGCATTTAGGAAGACCCGTAGTTAGCAGCATTGAGTTCATCATTTCTGTCAACGTTCTGTTCTTCCTCTCCGCTACTCCGTTAGATTGAGGAGAATACGGAGAAGTAGTCTCATTGATGATTCCATGTTCTTTGCAGAACGATACAAATTCATGAGACCTATACTCTACATCTCGATCACTTCTGAGTAGTTGTAGATCGGTTTAACGTTCAGCTTCTATCCTGAAGTCTCTGAACTACTCGAATGCGGCATCCTTCTACTTGAGAAGTCATACGAACGTGCACTTCGAAAAACACTTCGAACCAGTCTCTGTGGAGAATTGATAAAAGTCACAGATATCTGAGTGTACTAACTCCAGATGATCAGTACTTTAGTTCAATCGTCTAAGCAGCTTCCCAACAGTCTTGTATCGGCACAGACCTTAAACTCCTCCACATCCTTACCCCCACATTCCGAATATAAGGTCCCAGTAGGACAGCTTGAGAACAACTCTCAGTCCATTCAATGAAGTAACTTCATCGCTATCAGCAGAAGTTCGAACATCCCTTCAGCACCGAACATCTTTTCGAAGCATGTTCCTCGCCAAGAAATTTCCATCTGGCTAGTACGAATGTCCATCTTTCAAGTCTGTATCAGATAACAGACTTCCTGTCGGATCTTCGGAAATCTCTGGTACGTGTAATACGCATTCCAGTGTCCTTGTCGGTGGTTCATAACCACTGTCTCGATCTTTAGATATTCTGCTAGGTATATTTTCACCATCGAGACCTTCATCATAACACGGCTCGTCCTTGGTGAACAGCTCCTTTGAGAGTACACGTGATCAGATGCACTAGTGTCAGACCACTAGTCAGCTACCACGCTAGATAACTCAACCTGTGCAACAATAGCAACCAAGTTAAGTAATCAAAATAACCATGTTTAGCTATACTTGCTATTTTGGTTTGGGCTTGGATTTGCATTCACTCATGTAGTGTAACACCCATATCTCGGAATACGTATTTTGATCAAGCATGCATGTTTCTTGGACCTGTATTTTATTTTTTTAGATTCTGGCATGTAATTGTATTTTGGCTCGACTTACAGATTTTGGTTTTCTCGTAAAACGGGTTTTGGCATGACTTGGTTTTATTTTGTGGAAGAGAATTGGTTTAGTTTGGTTTGGTTTAGTTTGGTTTAATATGCATGGAACACCTTAGCCTATGCTCCACCCTCAACACACCACAACCACCCTCATTTAATCTCCACCAACCTTTCTCTCTCCTCTTTATTCTCTCATTTATTTCTCCATCTTCTTCTTCTTCCTTCCTCTACACAACACCAAACACCATAGGCAAGTGCACCTTGCCACCACATGAGAACCATATTTTATTTGTCCATTAGCTAGATTAGGCCATGGAGATCAACATTAGTGCTTGACATTTTGTGATTTGGAGTCTCCTTTGTTCTAGATCTAGGTTTTAACTATTTTCGGATTTACATGGTTTTGATCTATTTTGGTTGGATTTTTGTGGGTTTTGATGCTTCCATGTGGAAGAGAATTCAATTTTACTCAAGTTAGAACTTTGAAAATCTAGATTTGGCTTTGATTTGACAAAGATATAAAAGATTGAATTTTTGGGTGTTCTTGATGTTCCTCTCGGCCTGGAGAAGAAGATCTACAGTCTGCGCTCTTTAGCGCAGCACTGACCGCGCAGCCTTCCCGCGCCACGCTCTTTAGCGTTGGTCGCTGACTGTACAGCCTAGCCGCTGCCCGATTGCGCAACCAACCCTGCGCCATCGGCTCCTGCGCGCTTGACCCCTACGCAATCTGCATCCTGCGCCATCCATTGCCTGCGCAGTCTAAATTTGCGCACTTCACAACCTGCGCCAACCATTCCTGCGCAATCTACCCCTGCGTAGTTCAATCCTGCGCAGTCTGCTCCTGCGCAATCCACCCCTGCGCAGTTCATTCCTGCGCAGTCTGCTCCTGCGCAATCCACCCCTGCGCAGTTCACTCCTGCGCACTTGGCCCATGCGCCATCTGCCCCTGTGCCCTGTGCCCCTGCGCACTTGGCACCCTGCGCAGCTGACACCCTGCGCAATCCAACCCCCTGACCCCTTGCACAATCTGTTCAACCATGGAGATTTGGTTTTATTTTCCTTAAGCTTGGCTCTTCTTTAGCCCTGTATATTGATATTTTATTAGATATTTTACGCCCATTTTATATCCTTACGCCTTTTGTCATGAACTTGATTTTACTTAATATGTTTGGAATGACTATTGTACATGGCATGGTATGACAAGGAACTAGCATAACACGACAGTGACCCGTAGTGGTGCACTCCTGACATGACCAACCTGACATGATAGTGGCCCGTCGTGGCGCACTCCTGACAAGTACCCTGACATGATTTATCTTGATAACTTGATAGTGGCCCGTGGCGGCGCACTCCTGACTTGACTTGACTTGTAACTTGTAACTTGACTCGTATAATCAACTTGGCACCGTGGGTGTTCCTGCTTGCTTGCTTGTGCAATCCACTTGTCTTGTCTTGCATCATGTCTAGGACGTGACTCCCTGGTTCCCACGGTCAGAGATTGTAAGACCCAGTTTTCTGAAATTGGGATTTTTTGAAAATTTATTATTTTTATTATTTATTAATGGTGATTTAGTCATGTTATGAATTTTGGTGATTTTTAGTTAGATTAAAATTATTTTCTAAGTCATGGCTTATGACCTTGTGATTTGACTAGTATAACCCTAGTGTAAACCCTAGAGATTTTATAACCTAGAGACTAACCATGATCATGTGAGCCTAACCATAGGTTTAGATCATCAAATTAGGGCTTTTTAGCCTAAAGGGTATTTTGGTAATTTATTAGAATTTATTTGGATTTATGTGATTTATTATTATTTAATTAGTTGATTAGTGTCATGTTAGTCCCTAACCTAGTTTAGCCTAATCTAGGGATTAGCAACTAACCTAGAAGACTAAGTGTAGGTATTTACTTTATGTTATAAATATCTTAGGATTGAAATATCTTAGATATTTGCTTTATAGATATTTTTCATAAAACCTAGAAATATCTACTTGGTCCAAGACTTAGAAGCTAAGTTAGCAAGGTGGAAAGGAGCCCTAAATATCTACCCTACCCCCCTTGGCAGCCCACCCATGTTATAAACCCCATGGATTTATTCATGAACAAAATTACATGAAATTAAATCCACAAAATTCCCTTTTCCTTCAACCCTTGATAACTTGATCATTCTTGGTCCAAATTGACTCTAGTCTCTTGCATTGGAACCCTACAACATCTAGGGAGCTAAGGGAAGCTAGAAATTCAGAATTTGGGAGCTTGGGCATCATCGAGTTGGAGATCACACAACCCCATTCTCATTATTTTTCCTTGGATTTGCACAATAGGTATTTTCTCACAAACCTAGTCAAATTCCTGTTTTTCTTTCATAATTGCATTCATATAGGAATAACAATACTGTGGGTAAAGTTTGGTGGGATTTTGATGTGTTTTGGTGTCCGTATCGGACACGTATCGTAGGGCTAAAATCCTTGTTTGGTGAAATGCCACAATGGATTCGATATGGTCGATTTGTGAAACAAATTATACAAACTAGAAGCCCTAGACTTGCTGATCACTAATCTAGTAGACTGAGCACATTATCGTGTTGTGTCCGTGTCCAAATTGGACACGAACCGACCGCACGAGCCCATCGTGCATGCCCTGCTACCCGACACCTCGTGTGCACTACACAGGCCACTAGGACACGTGTAACTTAACACAGACAAGGGGGCAATGTCTGCAAACATGCCCCCAAGGTCTCGTGTCGCATCGTGTCGTGTCGAGTGAGAAAACTCACTCGTACTGGACACGTGCTGTCAGCGCACACGCGCGCGCGCACAACTTTGAGTGTGTCGTGTCGCATGGACACGACACTAGAGCGTCTCGTAGTAACACGGGCATAAAGCCCTACACGTGGCGTACACGTGGACACGAGCACGTGGTGCGTCGTGTCCTGTGTCGCGAGTACGACGCGTGTAACCGCGTGCACGACACTGTTATTCGTACGCGTGTCAGGAGTTTACCCGATTGAATGTTTTGCGTGTTTGGACACGCGAAACGGTGTCGTGGTGTCGTGTCAGTGACTTGGGACACTAGAGTATCTATGGGGTGTCAGTTACCAACCCTTGGTTGCGAGCCATAGCTCGGTTTAGTGCACGAAAATCAAATTACCCATTTTCGAGCAACAGTGCACAGTTCACAGTTTTGGGTTTTTTTTCCAGTTTTTGCAAAATCGAATTTCAAATCGATTTTGTTTGAGTTTAATACTTTGGACTAGTGTATTTTAGTGTGTATATGTGTAGTATATATGTATGTGTGAGTGTGGGTCAAATTTGGGGAGAAATGGTGGTGTGTGTGTGTGTAGTTGTATATATATACATATGTATGTATATATGTATCCTGTGTGTGTGTGTTTGGGCCAGGTTTGGTTCCAGAATTTCTGGAAACCATGACCCTCCCCCTGTCCTGACCTGTCCAGACCTCATCCCCTCTCTCTCACTGTCTCACTCTCTCTCTCATTCAGTCTCTCTCTCTTTCCCTTTGTCTCTCTCTATATATATAGTATATATATGAGTTTATATATATATAGGTATATATATATATATATATATTGATATATGTATATTTGTATTAGTTTTCCTATAGTGATGTTATATAAATATGTGTATGTGAGTTGTATAGTATATAGAAATCCTATTTTGGTATATGGGTAGATAGAGTATATATATATAGATATATATATATATATATATATATATATATATATATATATATATATATATATATATATATATATATATATATATATATATATATGTATAACTTCTAGTATAGGTTTATATGAAAACCTATAAGATGGCCTATGGCCAAGAGTATCTAGCCTATGGCATAAGGGCTAACCCTAAATTGACCTAATGGACCAAAAACCCTACTAGTAACCATTGTTGACCAAGGTTGACCTAATTGACCTAGAAATGACTAGGAATGACCTAAGATAACTAGCTTGACTAGTGTTGACCTAGCCTTGACTATTTGACTTAGAATTGACCATTGTTGACCATGGTTGACTAAAGTCAACTATTGGTCAAACCATGACCTAATTGATCTAATAATGACTAGTTCAACTAGTCAGACCATGTTTGACCTAATTACCCTAACTGACTAGTCTTTGTTTGACCAATACCTTAGTTGGTCTAAGTTTGACCTAGACTTGACCCAGATTGATCATGTTGACTAGTATTTGACTAGTTTGATTAGAATGTTGACCAGGAGTTGACTTTAACCTAGATTTGACTAATCTTGACTTGTTTGACCTTGTTTGACTCTATTTGACTTAGTTTGATTCCCTGTGACCTAATATGACTTGATTTGACTTAGATTGACTGTAGAGTTGACCAAGTTTGACTTTGACCTAGATTGGCTTAGAATTCATATAGATTGCATTGTAGATTTCATTTACCTTCATATTAGACATATCATAACTGTATTACTCTATTTTTAGGACATTGTGACCCTGGTACAGACATCTGATATTACACTACTCTTTCCAGAGTGTCAGGCGAGTACATTCTCTGATAATTCTCTCATTTATTTGTCGATTACTGTATTTCAGTTCTAGTTAGTTCTATATGATTCTCTGTATCAACACGTATGAATATTTCTGGATTCATGTATCGACACATACCTTACTTGCTGGCCTCTATTACTGGAGTCATTAGTATCATTCTGGAATCATTTCTGGAATCATCACGTATTGGCCAGACTCATCTCGATTCTTTTTGTCGATTTTGGATTTACTTGCTGGGCGGGGAAATATCGAGTAAGACATGTAGACATACCCCAAATCTGGAATCTCTAACTGGAATCTTCTGGAAGCATAGCCATCTCTTGCCTGATCCGTAAGAGATGTGCCTGATACCTACAGCCGTTTGCATGTCGACCTCGGTATTTTAAAACACATTGTTAGATCATAGTTGGACCGACCCTGGTTTCATTGATCACTGTTGGACTCATCTTGTACTGGAAATTATCTGGTATCAGATTATATGGACTGGACTCACACTGGGATTACATTAGACTTATATCGTACTGTCTAGACTCACACTTATTATTCTAGTTCAGTTAGCTTTTATTACAGTCTTCATTGCCATGATTCTTCTCTTGTTAGTTACCTTTCTTTTCTTGTATCTTACTGCCTCTCTATGCCATCATTACCTGTATAAAACTGCCATGCTCATCAATAAAACTGTCTATAACTGCTTTATAGTTCTTTGTCATTTACTTGGGTTTTTCTTGATGAGTTGTACTCGTTCCCGTCCTGATTGGACCTGTTGAAAATATTACAGATGATAATCCTGTGGACACCTGCCCTACTTCCCTGGACCTGGCGAGGGATTAGCTACCTTTGGTTCTGACTCTCAGGAGTGATTCAGGAGATTAGCTAGTAGACTACTTTAGCTTTCATGTTTTGGCTTGTTGTATTAAAGTTAAGATATTGAGTCTGTATTAAGTTGGTTTGAGATATTGGTGTATTATTTTAGTAGTTAGTTGTTGTTGTCTTTAATTCCTTAGGTATAACTTCTGTGTTATCTTTTCGTGCTTAGACTGTGTTTGAGTAGATCATACCCTTTACTTGCCCTCCATTCAGAGCTAATATCTGGACAAGTACTTTTTATATTCACTGCATGAGATTAGTTAGCAACCTAGAACAGCTTACTACCGCCGACACTGCGGCGTAGGCTGGACGTAACCACTTCTCGTGCCCCTATACAGGGTGCGGGTCGTGACAGAGATTCATACTGAATATGGATTAGGCTAATGACTAGATCAAACTATAGTTTATGGAGAATTTCCAGTCACAGGCAATCTCGTTATCTGGGCGCTCTTAATTGGATTTGTAGCTTGCCGACGAGTAGAGCACATTTCCAGCACTCATGTGTTGCACCCTCTAAGTCACCTAAGGGTATATCGTCTCCGGGGCGATGTACTCAACCATACTCTCAACCCCCGAAAGGATAACTGGATGGTCTGCAGGGCTTGGGACTGGGAAAATTCTCATTGCATCTTGTTAGTAATTAAGGCTTGTGATAACCCTAGTTAGTTAAGTAGTAAGCCGTAGTAATTGCTTGGCCGCTTGTGAATGGATGGAGTCTAGCCTTGTCTAAGTCTTGTCTAGTACCAGTACCTGACTACTCTTGAAATTGACTGTTTTACTTATTATTAAATAATAAATGAATGGAGACAGAGTGCTATTCAGGCGAAGGGTTACAACCCCGGTCCTTGTCTGGTTTAAGGGTTGTAACCTGGCTCCCGGAATGGTCCCACGTCACTAGTCGTTTATTGTCCTGTTGCACTCTTTATTTACTTGTACCTTCTTCCATTTCTTTTCTTATGTTCTGATATGCTGGCTTTTGTTCTTATTTCGTGGCCTCTTTTGTGGCACTTGCTCTTTCTGGGGTTTGACCCAGCTGATTTTGTGTGGCCAGATTTCGGAGCAGCTTCCGAGGATCTTTCGAACCTCCAGCCCGATGGTGGCGACTAGAAGGAACCCGGGCTACGAGTGGGTTTTCTATTTTGTTTTGCTCACTCTATTGTAAAGTTATTCTTTTGAGGCGTTTAGCCGACGAGCACCTGTTAGCTCGATGCACTTTACTTACTGTCTGCCTACGGGCTGTAAACATGATTAACAAATCCTAGGGTTGATCATGTATGACTTAACTCTTGCTAGTCCTAGCATTTTGTATGACTAGCTTCATGATCAGCTGATATGTAATATTTGGGACGCCTTTTCTTGTATATTTGGTGGTCAAACATCTTGTGATCATATTACTTGCTTGAAATTGAGACAGTAGGCTCGACCTTAAGAGACCGTTGGCTTGTAGTAAACCCTCATATCTAGACAGCCGTGACCGTATAGTTGAGATGTATTCTATTTCAATATACGTAGCTGGCTATGTACGCCCCCGCTCTCCAGTATTCTGGTTCTGGGGCGTGACATGGTTTAAGTGGTGGCCCATGCAGGTCTTGTCAATCAAGAAATGTGAGGGTTTATCGATAGATGTCTCAATCAGTATTCGCCCTTGATCTTTGCCCGTATTTTCAAATCCCTGGAATTCTTGCCCTGATTACATGCTTGTATCATTGATCTGTCCTGGTCCTTCCTCATTGTTTTCCTGTGTCGTCTTCTTCAGCGGCACTGTACCTGACCCTGTCGATCATCAAGGTGGAGCACCTCCCGTGGACCAGCAACCTGGAGATCAAGTCCAGCATTCCGGAGTTGCCTCCAGAGTTATACCTCCTAGAGGAGAGCCCCCAGTTCAGCCCGTTCAGCCTGCCGAGCCGGATGATGGCACCTTGGTAGGTCTCATCAGGACCTTGATAGCTTCCCAGGATCGCAGAGGAGACGCCTTACACCAGACTGTGGCAGATGCTTTGACCAGAGGCGGTCATCCAGGGAACAGCGTGGCCAACAGCTTCAAGCGCTTGAACCCTCCTTTCTTCGACGACAGCGAGGATGCGATTGCCTCGGACGCTTGGCTTCAGGATACCGAGGTGGTTCTGGAAGCAGCTAGGACACCCGAGAATGAGAAGGTGGTGGTGGTACGCCTGTAGTTGTTGGACTTAGCTCACAGTTGGTGGGCAGCGCAGGCCATGGGATTAGTGGCACCCATTGCTTCGGCAGTGTTTAGAGAGAGATTCCAGACGAAGTATTTCGATGCTGTGGCTCGATACGACCTACAGACGAGATTTACCCACTTGAAGCAATGAGGCAGAATAGTCGACAGTTATGCATCTGAGTTTTCTAGACTCAGTAGGTTTGCCCCCACCTTGGTGGCGACCGAGTTTGATAGGGCCCAGCGGTTCCAGCAGGGACTGCATTTGGAGATCTTGTTGGCAGTCGAGCAGTTCGAGCACCAGACGTTCGATGCAGTATTGAGAGCGGCTAGGAGGCATGAGTACACCTCCCAGAGGATCGTGGATAGGACCGGAGGTAGAAAGCGGTCCCACAGTCAGATGCACCAGTCATCAGCTCCAGCCCCAGCAGCTAGAAGTTTGACCATTGGAACTCTGAGGCGGGCGGCCTCAGTAACGTCGGTTTAGCATTCAACCCCGACGTACCCGCAGCAGCAGAAGCAGAAGCAGACTTCCGCAATGGGATGTTCACATTGCGGGAAGCCGGGCCATGTGGTGGCAGATTGTCGTAGGGCGCAAGGATTGTGCCTAGCTTGTGGAGCAGCAGATCACAAGATAGGAGCCTTCCCGAATAGGGGTAGTTCTTCCTCTTCCAACCTAACCAGTCCATCGGTTAGGGGACCAGCACCCATGCAGCAGCAGCAGTACCCAAGGCCATTGTTGCCTCAGGCCCAGGCATTCCAGCAGCAATGTTCCCAGGCTCCAGTGCAGAGCAGGCAGAGATGTTTCCAGCAGAGGGGACCCGCAGCTAGAGGTCAGGCCATGATGATGGCTATGGAAGAAGAAGTTGCACTAGGTGAGGTTGTGACAGGTACTATTCTCGTCAACTCTTTTCCAGCTTCAGTATTATTTGATTCTGGTGCATCGCATTCATTCATGTCTACACGATTCGCGACACGGATAGGATTGGAGCCAGAGTCATTATCAGTAAGACTCAATATACTTACTGGTAATGGTCTTGTGGGAGTAGATCGAGTGTTTTCCTCGTGTCGGATCGTAGTTAGCGGTAGAGAGTTCCTCGCTAGATTCATAGAATTCTCTATGGCAGACTATGATGTAGTCTTAGGCATGGATTGGTTGAGGAACCAGTATGCTAGGATAGACTGCCATGTTGGCAGGGTTATCTTTAGTATTCCAGGCGAGCCAGAGTTTTTATTTTCCAGAGGCGCGGTGGAGCCATCCTCTCCAGTGTTGCGGATGGCAGTAGCAACAGTACAGTTGCCCCGGATAGTTGAAGAATTTCTAGATGTCTTTCCAGAGGAACTTCCAGGAATATCGCCAGAGCGGGAGATCGAGTTCACTATAGACTTGATCCCTGGGACAGCACCAGTGTCAGAGCGAGTCTACAGAATGGCGCCTTCAGAGTTAGAGATTTTGTACAAGATGATTGAAGAACTCAGGACCAAGGAATTCATTCGTGCAAGTGGATCGCCTTGGGGAGCCCCGATGCTCCTTATAAAAAAGAAGGATGGTACGTCCAGGCTATGTGTAGATTATCGTACCTTGAACTCAGTGACAATCAAGAACAGATACCCTCTCCCGAGGATAGATGACTTGTTTGATCAACTCAAAGGGGCTTCAGTATTTTTGAAGATAGACTTGCGGTCAGGATACCACCAGATCAGAGTCAGAGAGCAGGACATCCCGAAGACAGTATTTAGATCGAGATATGGGCATTGGGAGTTCCTTGTTATGCCCTTTGGAGCGACCAATGCACCAGCCGTATTCATGGACCTCATGAATCGTATTTTTATGCCTTATCTGGATCAGTTCGTGATCGTGTTCCTAGATGATATCTTGGTCTATAAC
Organism: Iris pallida; assembly: GCA_029216955.1. NCBI lineage: Eukaryota > Viridiplantae > Streptophyta > Magnoliopsida > Asparagales > Iridaceae > Iris > Iris pallida. Next base: position 3,058,718 of record JANAVB010041817.1, read on the forward strand.
AAGAGTGAAGCAGAGCACGAGCAGCATCTCAGAATCGTCCTTCAGACGCTTAGGGAGCACCAGTTGTACGCCAAGTTCAGTAAATGCGAGTTCTGGCTCGATCGTATTTCGTACTTGGGTCACGTCATTACTCGAGGAGGAGTGGAAGTGGATCCCCAGAAGATTGTGGCTATCGAGACTTGGCCAGCACCTAGTTCAGTGGCAGAGGTTCGCAGCTTCCTTGGATTGGCCGGCTACTACCGGCAATTCGTTTCAGATTTTGCAAGAATTTCAGCGCCGATGACCCAGTTGACTCGTAAGGATGTGCCGTTTGTTTGGACAGCAGAGTGTCAGGAATCATTCGAGAAGTTGAAGCGAGGTTTGATAACGGCTCCCATTCTCACACTTCCAGATGGGACCGGAGGATTCACAGTTTATTGTGACGCTTCAGGCAGAGGATTGGGATGTGTCTTGATGCAGCACGGGAAGGTAATATCTTGTGCATCACGCCAACTTCGTGACCATGAGAAGAATTACCCGACCCATGACTTGGAGCTAGCAGCAGTAGTGTTTGCACTTAAGTTGTGGAGGCACTACTTGTACGGAGATAGAGTGGAGATATTTACTGATCACAAGAGCCTGAAGTATGTTTTCACCCAGAAGGACCTCAATATGCGGCAGAGAAGATGGCTCGAGCTACTGGTGGACTACGATGTGGATTTGCAGTATCACCCAGGGAAGGCCAACGTTGTAGCAGATGCGTTGAGCCGGAGAGCCGGAGTTTATTTCCTAACGGCGCAACCAGAGTTATTGGCAGATTTTCAGAAGATGGGAATTGAAGTGGTTCTTCCTACCAACGTGGCATTGATGACCAGCCTACAAGTTTAGTCCAGCATAGTTGAGAGGATCCGGATGGCGCAGTCTACAAATTCCAAGCTTCAGCGGCTCAGAGAAGAGTGTGAGGCAGGAAGAAGGCCAGAGTTGTGCATTCATGAAGATGGTATACTTCGACATGGCTCTCGTCTTTGTGTATCCAGTGAAGATATCAGACAGGAAGTCATGGCAGAAGCTCACAGTTCGCAGTATTCTATTCATCCCGGTGGCACGAAGATGTACCGTGATATCCGTCAGCACTTCTGGTGGAATGGCATGAAGAGGGAGGTAGCCCGGTTTGTCTCTCGGTGTTTGGTTTGCCAGCAGGTAAAAGCTGAACATCAGAGGCCCGCTGGACTTCTTCAGCCCTTGCCGATTCCAGAATGGAAGTGGGAGCATGTGACCATAGATTTTGTGACTGGATTGCCTAGATCCCCAGCTGGTCGAGATGCTATTGGGGTTATAGTTGACAGGCTCACGAAGGTGGCTCACTTTCTTCCCTTCAGAGTTGGGCAGTCAATGGCTCAGCTAGCAGAGATGTACCTCAGACAGATTGTCAGGCTTCACGGTGTGCCCGTTAGTATCACCTCGGACCGAGATTCAAGGTTTACATCACATTTTTAGCGTAGCTTGCAAGAGAGTTTGGGAACTCGTCTCCAGTTCAGTTCAGCATATCATCCGCAGACAGATGGTCAGTCAGAACGCACAATCCAGACTCTTGAAGACATGCTAAGATCTTGTACGCTCGACTTCGGTGGTTCATGGGAAGATCACCTGCATCTTGTAGAATTCTTGTCCAACAATAGTTTCCAGGCCAGTATCCAGATGGCTCCGTTCGAGGCTCTGTATGGTAGGAAGTGCAGATCCCCGCTAGCATGGGATAATGTCGGAGAGAGGCAGATGCTTGGTCCAGAGATGATTGCCCAGACAGTTGAAGTGGTTAGAAGAATCAGAGATCGTCTTCGAGTGGCCCAAGATCGCCAGCGGCATTGGGCCGATGCCCATCGACGTCCCTTGGAGTTTGCTATCGGTGATCATGTATTCCTTAGGATCTCGCCTAACCGCGGCGTCATTCGCTTTGGCGTGCGGAGAAAGCTTAGTCCTAGGTATATAGGGCCGTTCGATATCCTGGAGCGAGTAGGAGATGTATCCTATCGTCTTGCTCTTCCGCCGTCGCTAAGTGAGGTGCATGATGTATTCCATGTGTCCCAATTACGACGGTACGTCCCGGACCCGAGCCATATCCTAGACCATTCGGAACTGGTTGTTGGTACCAACCTTTCGTATGAGGAGAGGCCCGTGTCTATATTGGACCGAAGAGAGAAGATACTCAAGAACAAGACTATTAACTTAGTCTGTGTTGCTTGGGGTCATCACTCTCTCAGTGAGTCAACGTGGGAGCGTGAGGATGACATCTGATCGCGATATCCCTACCTGTTTGACTCATAAGGTATAATGTCTTCCTTATGCCTTATGCCTTCCGTCCTTGCTTGCATGCGTGATTGTTTGATTGACTGCTTAGTATAGCTTGCATATGAATAGTATAACTTGTCCTTGTCTCTCTAGCCCCTTGATTAAATTTCGAGGACGGAATTCTTTTAAGGTGGGTAGAGTTGTAACACCCATATCTCGGAATATGTATTTTGATCAAGCCTGCATGTATCTTGGACCTGTATTTTATTTTCTCAGATTCTGGCCTGTAATTGTATTTTGGCTCGACTTGCAGATTTTGGTTTTCTCGTAAAACGGGTTTTGGCATGACTTGGTTTTATTTTGTGGAAGAGAATTGGTTTAGTTTGGTTTGGTTTAGTTTGGTTTAATATGCATGGAACACCTTAGCCTATGCTCCACCCTCAACACACCACAACCACCCTCATTTAATCTCCACCAACCTTTCTCTCTCCTCTTTATTCTCTCATTTATTTCTCCATCTTCTTCTTCTTCCTTCCTCTATACAACACCAAACACCATAGGCAAGTACACCTTGCCACCACATGAGAACCCTATTTTATTTGTCCATTAGCTAGATTAGGCCATGGAGATCAACATTAGTGCTTGACATTTTGTGATTTGGAGTCTCCTTTGTTCTAAATCTAGTTTTTAACTATTTTCGGATTTACATGGTTTTGATCTATTTTGGTTGGATTTTTGTGGGTTTTGATGCTTCCATGTGGAAGAGAATTCAATTTTACTCAAGTTAGAACTTTAAAAATCTAGATTTGGCTTTGATTTGACAAAGATATGAAAGATTGAATTTTTGGGTGTTCTTGATGTTCCTCTCGGCCTGGAGAAGAAGATCTACAGTCTGTGCTCTTTAGCGCAGCACTGACCGCGCAGCCTTCCCGCGCCGCGCTCTTTCGCGTTGGTCGCTGACTGCGCAGCCTGGCCGCTGCCCGATTGCGCAACCAACCCTGCGCCATCGGCTCCTGCGCGCTTGACCCCTGCGCAATCTGCATCCTGCGCCATCTATTGCCTGCGCAGTCTAAATTTGTGCACTTTACAGCCTGCGCCAACCATTCCTGCACAATCCACCCCTGCGCAGTTCATTCCTGCGCAGTCTGCTCCTGTGCAATCCACCCCTGCGCAGTTCATTCCTGCGCAGTCTGCTCCTGCGCAATCCACCCCTGCGCAGTTCACTCCTGCGCACTTGGCCCATGCGCCATCTGCCCCTGCGCCCTGTGCCCCTGCGCACTTGGCACCCTGCGCAGCTGACACCCTGCGCAATCCAACCCCCTGACCCCTTGCGCAATCTGTTCAACAATGGAGATTTGGTTTTATTTTCCTTAAGCTTGGCTCTTCTTTAGCCCTGTATATTGATATTTTATTAGATATTTTACGCCCATTTTATATCCTTACGCCTTTTGTCATGAACTTGATTTTACTTAATATGTTTGGAATGACTATTGTACATGGCATGGTATGACAAGGAACTAGCATAACACGACAGTGACCCGTAGTGGTGCACTCCTGACATATCCAACCTGACATGATAGTGGCCCGTCGTGGCGCACTCCTGACAAGTACCCTGACATGACTTATCTTGATAACTTGATAGTGGCCCGTGGCGGCGCACTCCTGACTTGACTTGACTTGTAACTTGTAACTTGACTCGTATAATCAACTTGGCACCGTGGGTGTTCCTGCTTGCTTGCTTGTGCAATCCACTTGTCTTGTCTTGCATCATGTCTAGGACGTGACTCCCTGGTTCCCACGGTCAGGGATTCATACTGAATATGGATTAGGCTAATGACTAGATCAAACTATAGTTCATGGAGAATTTCCAGTCACAGGCAATCTCGTTATCTGGGCGCTCTTAATTGGACTTGTAGCTTGCCGACGAGTAGAGCACATTTTCAGCACACTGTCATGTGTTGCACCCTCTAAGTCACCTAAGGATATATCGTCTCCGGGGCGATGTACCCAACCATACTCTCAACCCGCGGAAGGATATCTGGATGGTCTGCAGGGCTTGGGACTAGGAAAATTTTTATTGCATCTTGTTAGTAATTAAGGCTTGTGATAACCCTAGTTTGTTAAGTAGTAAGCCGTAGTAATTGCTTGGCCGCTTGTGAATGGATGGAGTCCAGCCTTGTCTAAGTCTTGTCTAGTACCAGTACCTGACTACTCTTTAACTTGACTGTTTTACTTATTATTAAACAATAAATGAGTGGAGACAGAGTGCTATTCAGGCGAAGGGTTACAACCCCGGTCCTTGTCTGGTTTAAGGGTTGTAACCTGGCTCCCGGAATGGTCCCACGTCACTAGTCGTTTATTATCATGTTGCACTCTTTATTTACTTGTACCTTCTTCCATTTCTTTTCTTATGTTCTGATATGCTGGCTTTTGTTCTTATTTCGTGGCCTCCTTTGTGGCACTTGCTCTTTCTGGGGTTTGACCCAGCTGGTTTTGTGTGGCCAGATTTCGGAGCAGCTCCCGAGGATCTTCCGAACCTCCAGCCCAATGGTGGCGACTAGAAGGAATCCGGGCTACGAGTGGGTTTTCTATTTTGTTTCGCTCACTCTATTGTAAAGTTATTCTTTTGAGGCATTTAGCCGACGAGCACCTGTTAGCTCGATGCACTTTACTTACTGTCTGCCTACGGGCTGTAAACATGATTAACAAATCCTAGGATTGATCATGTATGACTTAACTCTTGCTAGTCCTAGCATTTTGTATGACTAGCTTCATGATCAGCTGATATGTAATATTTGGGACGCCTTTTATTGTATATTTGGTGGTCAAACATCTTGTGATCATATTACTTGCTTGAGATTGATACAGTAGGCTCGACCTTAAGAGACCTTGGCTTGTAGTAAACCCTCATATCTAGACAGCCGTGACCATATAGTTGAGATGTATTCTATTTCAATATACGTAGCTGGCTATGTACGCCCCCGTTCTCCAGTATTCTGGTTCTGGGGCGTGACATGTAGTGGCCATTCTTGTCACAGTTGAAGCAAGTCACGTGGGACTTGGACTTCTGTTGCTTGAACGAAGGACCCTTCACTTTCAGATTAGTGGAGTCCTTCTTCTTGTGATGAGAAGCCACATGCTTTTCCTTGAACTCTCTTGTCTGCACCAAGTTGGCCTTAGCCAGTTGTTTGGACAGAGAGTCCATCTTCTGTTGAGATCGTATTTCGTCCTCAACGTGGATTTCTTGTAGAAGATCTTCCAAGCTAATGTCCAGCTTCTTCCGATGCATTCTAGCATAGAAGTTGCTCCAACCAACAGGAAGTTTCGAGACTATCCCTCTAATGATAAACTTGTCGACGAAGGGCATCTTCTCGTCATCTAACTTCTGGCACAACTTCAGAAATTCCTTCACTTGAGGTAGCATCGCCATCTCGTCTTCGAAGAGCCACTTGTGGTACTTCTCAACGATGAAGATTTTTGGACATGTTCTCATTATCTTCATATAATTTACCCAAAGAATCACAGATCTCTTTGGCCTTCACCTTCTTGGAATATGACTCTGCCAGAGAGTCTTCCATAGAATTGAGAATCAGCAGTTTACAGATGTTGTTTTCTCTCTTCCATTTGCTCTGCTTGACGAGTGCAGCAGCAATAGTATCGGCAGTTCGTCCTTCTGGAATCGTCGGTTCATCCTCAATCAACACATGGTATACGTCCACGAGTTGAAAATTAAGGGTGACCTTCCTCTTCCAGATTTGAAAATATTCTCCGTCGAATTTTTCTAACTTGTTAAAGCTGGTATCGATGAGAGAAGCACAAGAGTTTTCCATCTTCTTAATCTTGCTTTGCATATTGTTACTCCCGAGGCGTAATTTTCGATGGAAAACAGAGAAACGAAACAGTTGTCTCAATAGTAACAACGTTTCGTAGCAACACTTCAAAGAAAGTGCACCACATAGATCCTTGGAGGATTCTGGGTAACAAAAATCTAAAGAGATTTCGTTACAACAACAAACGAAAGTAGAGCTTCTTTCAGGAAGGTACAAATCGAGTTGCTAGCAGCAGCAACGACGAAAGCCCACAAGAAGTATCTGATAAGATCAGATAAGAAAAGAAGAAAGAGAAATGCAGCTTTACTGGGGTGATAAGATCACCGTTGCTCAAAGTAAGATTCGCCTATATACGATCCGCTTCCAGGAACCAGCAAGTTCTAGAGAACTTCTGGAACGCTCGTCAGTCAATATTTGAGACTTGAAGGGCTTCCTGGACTTTACGGACTCCTTTAACTCTCTTCTTGGTGCATCTTTCAAAGGAGGCCAAGGGGCTCTATTTATAGAGTGGAGTGAGACTTCACATCTTCTCCTATCCGATGTGGGACTAAAATAGCAATACTCAAAAATAGAGTTTGATATTTTAGATCATCTCACAATCAGCATAGAAGTGTGACAGTCCACGCCTACCCCCCGAACACTCCCGTGCATGCACGAGACATCCTGGAGTCCGTGTCCGAATCCGAGTCCGCGCAACAAAAATCAACTTACATCTTTGTTGGAATTAATCATTTTTTCTTCTAGAAAATACTCCCACATAACACACACTTGTGCCCCACCACACCTCATGTGCACACCTCAAAACAAGCAATGCATTATATTAAGATACTCACCATTTGGTGTAGCCGATGTGGGACTATCTTTCCTAGCCAAAAGGCAAAAACACCAACAAAGGTCAGCTATCGTCTTTCTGTTTTTTATATATATGAGGAGGATCAAATGGTTGTTATCATGGGGATGCTTGGGGGATGCAACCGGGTCGGTTTACCCATGAACCGGTAGTTTTTTTTGGTCCGGTTCAATATTGATCCAGTGTTTTCTTAAAAACTGATATTTTTGTAAAAGGCAGTATCCATAAGTGATTAAATTTGGACCATTAAATTAACTGGTTGAACCAGTTTGATCCGATGGTGCCTTGGCCGAGTCAATTTCCGGTCCCTTTTCAAAATAGTACTGATGTAGGAAAAGGGAGAAATTAGTGTCGGAATTGCATGCAGTTTCCCTGGTTACCAAAGGAAAAGATGTCGGCTGTTTCATGGAAGTGACTGCGAGTTCGAGGGAGAGGAGTGGGTCCTCTTCTCGCATGCATTCCACTGTAGCTCGCTGCTGCAGAAAGTCGGAGAAAAACCAGCAAAACTGCTCATCATAGGCCAGGCCAGCTGATATATATATTGTGATTTTTCAATGAGTTGGAGCAATCGATTGCCAACCAGACAACTCATGCCAATGTCAACATGTAATTACATGCACGAGTAAGTATCTCCTTTTCGGTTGAATGTTCAAATGGGATTGGTAATAGAGTTGGTAATTTAGTCTCATATCGATTAGAAGGTAGGATTATGTGGTGTAGATAATTAGAATTGGTTTAGATTTTATACGAGAATTTTCTTTTAGTTAATTGGAATTGGAATTGGTAGGATCATAGACCAACTACTGTTCGGATCACATCGTGTCCAACAAGTGGTATACAGATGGCCCTGAATAGGAAGTGTGTGCGGGTTATAATTAAAAAAAAATACATATTAGAGTACAAATTTATAATAAAAGAAAATAAATATAATGGGTCTGGACTAGGTGGAAATAATAGAAAATGAGTTGGGGGCACATTTGAATTATTTTTTCTTCTCTCGTTTTCAAAATCAAAATGGGAGCCTTGCTATATTAGCAAAATGTGTTCATACGTTCTGAATCAAGAAATTTTCAGGCCTAGGCTACAAATAATGTGGTTGGGATGAGATTATCATGAGAATCCAATTAAATTTTATTATTCTACAAAATAAGCTCTTACGTTCTAAATGTAAAAAAAAAGGTTCAGGCTCAACAATTCTTGTGCCTAGAACGGAACTATCATGGAACTCCAATTAGACCTTACTATCTACAAAATAATTTTCTTTATTCTGAATCTAGAATCTATAGATTAGAATAAGTCTTACTGTTGATGCTCTTACTGATCATACCAGCAAGAGAGAGAGATGGAAATAAACGTCCATGAATCTAAATATACGTATATCAGCTTCTAATAACCGTTTTTTTAGGTGTCCGACGATACGTACGGATCATTGTGTACAATATATTGCATAACTGTTGGGTCCACTATCTTTCAACTTTTACCAAATAAATAAAAGAAATAATACACTCATGTGACTCAATCCACTGATTTTTTTCATCCAACCGAAACTTTGTACCACTCCTCGATAATCACAAAACCACTCTAGTTCGGTGCATCTAACAACCGTTACTCCAACAATTACCAAACAGACTAGGTAAGGTAAAGGACCCCACCTTAAAGGTATTGGAAAGCCTGACACGCAATTGGTTCCATCAAAGCACAATGCTTAGTTTAAGCTCAAATAGATTTATTTATTATTTTTTCCTTTTTCTTTCTCTTCCTCTTTACAATAGATCATAAGGATGTTTGTAGGCTAGAAACAATCCTTCAGGCACATATAATTAATAATAGAGAGTTCATACCTTTGACTTGGAATGGAAGAAAAAAAAATTTCTCTGAGAGTTTCTACGTCACCGACAAATAGGTTTGAAATTGAAATAAAAATTATGATTGGACAAATTTTAGTTTAAAATAGATTTTTACCCCGATGATCAGTTGTAACCATGTTTTCCATTTATGACATCTGGACTTTTTATTAATTTTTATCTATGGGATCACATGGCATAAAGGAGGGAGGAAAATATGACTGGATAATGGATAGCTAATCCGGTTTCCAATTGGAGAGGGACTAATAAGCCATGCTTTTGTATAGTCGTTAGCAACAACTCATGATTGGTTTCGGCTTTCAGCATGGGAGAAGCAACAAAGGGATCTATGTGGGAGCCCATATGATTGATTCTCCGTGCTCTGCTGCCCATGGACGATAGGCATGCAATGTACTCGCACACTCGCTCACTTTCTCGGGAAGTGAGCAAGTGGAGTGGAGCAAGTACGGCGCGTGCAGCTCTCATGCGGTGCGCTGCGCCCAGACACAAATCATAGCCGAGTGTTGCAGCAGCAGCAGCAGCAGTACAAACGCTAGAATTGGTGTGGTGTGGAACTGCTTGCTGGAAGTCCCTAATTTTACTCCCAGTTTGTTCCTCTTTTCTTTTTTGTACTGCTTATGAGAATTGAATATATATATATATATATATATATATATATATATATATATATATATAGAGAGAGAGAGAGAGAGAGAGAGAGAGAGAGAGGAAAGAAACGAAGGCCCTATGGATTGGGTGGCTCCATCTGCTTGTCTTCTCAGTGCCTCAGAAACTACGGACACGGATAGGGACGTTCGTTCCTACCAAGGGGGGTTTCCAACCTCAATTATTTGAAGGAAAATGAACCCCGGGGTTATTTCGTGAGCCAACACTCAAGGAGGGGCCGGCCGGGCCGGCCCTGTCCAAAGACATGACGACCGTTCAGGATCCACCGATTTAGAGGATCCAGAAGATCAGTTTAAATATAAATATATATTAATATTTTTATATGTAAAATAAATTTAGTATGTTTTATGGGCCCCACTTAGTGTAAAATAATTATGGCGTTGTTATGTTATGCTTGCATATTTGAGGTCCTTTGTTGAATACTTGGTAATGATAGTATTTTTTTTAATTTACTTTTGTTTTATTTTTTTACATTATGTATGGCAGCCTCATTTTGGAAGTTCGTCTCGGACTCCCATGAGCTTCGCGTCAACGCTGCAATCAAGGAGAGGTTTAAACCCACATTGCCTAAAATTTCAAGTGTGCATCTCAATATAGTGCTTCGGCTTTGAATTGACTTATGCACTTAGAGTGTGGCAACATGTGTGATGTATGGGCTAATTCTCCAAGAGGGTAAGGATCAAGACTCCATGGAAACAGTCGTATTTTGTCAATTGCCTAAAGAGATGACTATGACTGTGTGCTATGCCCATAGCTTTCCATGAGCGTGGCATAATATGTGCAATATTATATGAACATGCGGCATTATGCGTATGTCACATCATATGCGACATCTTATGTGCAAGATACTATGCGCATAACTTCCTACACAAAGCATTGTTCACGAGGCTGTATGCGCAAGGTTGTGTGTGCGAGACCATCTGCGTATGGCTCTCAGCGCATAAGCCCTCGACGCATAGGTCTCAGTGAACTTCGCGGTTGCGTCTGCATATCACAGTCATACTGTTGTCAGAGCAGACTGTTGCAGATTGCGTGCACCACATATAGATATGGCTCTGTTAAGTCAATATTGTGCGCAGGCTGATGTGACATGCCGATATGACAAGGTATAGACGCACATAGGAGTAGGTGAGAACCTTTCCTATAAATATGTGACCTCCTCTCTCTTTCAAGGGTTCCGACTGCTGCTTCATTTGTCCTTCTAAAAGAAACCAGAGAGAGAGAGAGAGAGTAGCCAACCACCCTCGCGCATAAGATTTTTATGAGCGGTAGCAAGCTTGTGTGATTTCTCTGTCCAAGTTCATCTCAGGTGGCTCAGAGCGTTCCAGAAGTTCATCATTGAACTTGCTGGTTCCTGGGAGCTGATCGTCGATAGGGCGAATCTTGCTTTGAGCAACAGTGATCTTCATCACCTCAACAAGGACATTCTTTTGTGTTTTCTAGTTCTAGAACTTGTCATTGTAAATGTTCTGCCTTGATTTAGTAATTGTGATTGCGAAGAGAAGAACGTGTTACTTTTTTTGAGTTTGTACTTACTCATTGTAGCAACTGCGATTGCAAGTAGTAATTTGCTTTCTTTGTGTTAGTTTGTAACCTGCTCAAAGGAGTCGCATGGAGGGAGCTACGCCTGTTGCTGACTAGGCGCATATGAACTCTGTGGGGCATTTCATGTACGCAAGTTCTAAGCGAGACCACAATGTGTATTAGTGATCTATGTGGCCATTTATGCATAGGGGTGAGCATTTGGTTTATTCCGTTTCAACCGAACCGAAATAGTCAAAACCAAATAAACCGAAATTCTAAAATTCAAAACCAAACTCGAACCGAAATTAGCCAAAACCGAAACCGAACAGAATAACAATTCAGTTTATTTGGTTTGTTCAGTTGGAGTATTTATATTGTTTAATGGGTCGAGTTCAAAGTTAGGATCGTGGTTAGATAATACTAAAAAGATTAATTTTTATGTTTTTTTTTTTTTTTAATTGCTTCCAAAGTTGGACTAGTTAAAATATTAAAATTGTATTTCAAAACATATAAATAGAATTGTTGTTTTCAAAATATACACATTTTTAATCACAAAATATGCTTAGAAGTGAGGGTATTTACATAATAGTATAAATCTTATTTGGTTTTCGGTTTTGGAACAAAATCCAAAACCAAAACCGAATTTTAGTATATTCAAAACAAAACATATTGTTACTAATCAAGGTTCTATGTGCGCCAGTGTTCTCTGAAAACCATCTTCGGCTATTCGAAAGAAACATATTGTTACTAAGTTAGCTATCGGAAACATTGTCTCGTTTGGTTCTCGAAAAGAAAATTAAATTTCTTATTTATATTCCATGAAGATGGAAAATTAGAATTTTTCTAAGATTTTTTTCTTGTATTTGATAGAACAAAACAAAAAAACATACAAAAAATGAACGTTTATTTTTCTTTCAATGTAGGATTGGTGCAAGAAAGGAAAGAATAAATAAACCAATGCTCCAATAATTTTTTTTGTATTTTAGAATAAAAATATCATCATAAAAACTCGAAATAGATAGAATAAAAAATAACACATTTAAATAGGGCTATTATCATCGTAGACTTTTGTAATAAAAGCTGAAAGATAATCTCATAGATTCTGAATGGAACCATATTCTCCACTATTTCCTTAGTTCCCAAGTTTTTTGATACCAAACAAAAAAGAAAGGAACAATTCCTTAAATCCTTGAAAACCGATCATGGCATAATATAATTGTAGAAACAAAAATAAGTAATACACAAATAAAAAGGTTACAAAGCGCGGTTCCTGAGCACCTTGAGATTTTCACTGGCAAGCGAACTGTTAAGAGTGCGGATGACGGTATTTGGTTCTATCCCCAAGCAAACCAAAGGCTTTCTCCAAACGAGAACATTAAGACGACCATTGAATAATTGTAACGTACACAATATTTCTTTAGTAGACATCATATACTCCTTACACTTTTACAAGAAAAATAATGTAGGTAACACTAAGAAGCAAGTTACATTAACCTACTCAATATGCAACAAACCACCAAACTACAAAAGAAAAAAAATCTCTTTCAAAGAAATCCCCCACTGGGGTTGGATTATAACTCGATATGTATCAGTAAAAATGAAAGGCCCTGCTGGTTGGCAAGTTCAAGCTATTGGAGACGACTATACCACCAAAATTCTCTCTAGTATTAAAGCATGATACTAATGTTACATCGCTTAGGGTCTATTTTCAAGGAGACGAGTTACACCGCAAAGCTGCAAAGATTTGCCAATTACGATATAGTACAAACATTGGCAGGTATGACTGGGCATGTCTTTCATATCTCAATCTCATCTTGCAAGAGGATTTCATAGATGTCGGTCCTTAAGTTGAGTTCTTTCTCCTGCATGACCTCCTGGAGATCTGAGAGCTCCTTCACTGACAAAGTAGAGCTCAATTTTTGGAAGCCGTCAAGCCATAGCCTCTTTGACCTGACAAAAATTGAGAATAAATGCTTAAAACCAAGCATGATACTTTGAAATACTTGAGCAGAGGCCAATACTCTTAAAATCGGCCTTGGAGGAAATAAAGACGAGTACTTCTCCAAGCATATTACAGAAAGTACATCACAAAATGTTCGACTTGCTCAAGTGACGTGCAACAATATTCATATATGAACAAGGATGAAATAAAGTGTGAATCCCATGTACAAGGTGTACATACTTGTAATGCAGTCAGAAGGCAATTCGGTAATATCTATGAGACAAAGGCAGTAGATACATCATACTTGCACAAAATACATTTTTTTCATTATAATTTCAAAAATGAGCATCACCCAATAATTATACCCGTTTCTTCAAACACTTCTCTTGACATTTGCCAACATGATAGAAAAAAACACTTTTTTCTCTTCCCAATAATAAACCCATCCATTGAAGTGGAGTCTTTGTTTTGCCAAAAAGAAATCAATCAAGCAAAAAAAAAACGCAAGCAAGGATTTAAATGTTATGGATACTTTATACAGAGCCATATAATTTTAAGCAAATTCATTATGCACCCAGTCCAAGGTATCCGATTATGTGGTTGATTGGGTTGTGACTGTGTAGCCGCATGGAAATTCTGCTTAATCGGCCATCCACTAGATCTGACTTCTGAGTAATTAACAAATTAATTAACTACAGCTTAATCCAATTTCTAGAACAGTGGTGCCATGTAATGTAGTAGAATGTCACAACTCACACAGAAATTACCTGAATAAAGCCAATCTGGACAATGTGGACATGCTCTCAGGAATATGGATTATTAATCACAGTAAGCTCTTACTATTGAATCTGATCCCATTCGCCCACATAAATGATTAATTAGTTAATATGAGCACATCAAGGTAGGCCATCGAACAACCAAGTAAATTCAGAATGGTGTTCTCTTTTAGACTTTGGCTGTTCTTATTTGCAGTTCAACAAAGTTATGAAATTAAAGGTCAAAAGTATTGCTTTCAATGTATCTTTAGACAAATAAATGAGATCGAGCTGCAAATTAATGCATTATCTGATAGTATTAAGTATGAACAGGTTGAAAGCGCCAAAACCTTCTTGCCAATGGAGTCTGCGGTTAGTGTATGCCAAAAATGACATGCACATTTGAGTAGTCCAGGTATGCTGCAACTGGTTGGTGAAACAACCCATTTTGCATGCATCAAAGCTAAACAAATAGAACAAATTCTCGCATTCAGTACCAACGCAACCTAGTGATGTGTTGAAGGTACTACTTACACCTATCTCATCCCTCTAGATATATATTATCAAGATCCACAAGAATCAGATAGATGAGTCTAGTTTATCTAATATAAAACAGAGAATCTTTTATCACAAATATTTGATTAATAATACCTTAAAATGAAAATCACAAACAGAATGCTTGCTGTGCTTTATGATATCTATATCATAAACAAACCAAGGTTTGCACTATCACTATCAGTATCGAAATAGATTTCAGACCCCTTGTGAGTATCGGAGTCGGTTTTGGACCCTTACGAGTATCGGAGTCGGTTTTGGACCCTTCTGATGATGATTTGTATCAAAGGTTTAAGAAGTTCCAGCTGCCGGAGTTCTTGTTTCCGGAAGGCAAAAAAAAAAAAAAATTAAATCTAAAAAAATTGAGACGTTTAGACATAATTTATGTTTCATTAGTTCTACTTCTTTTCCATTACTTTTGAGTGAAATAATATTCAACATTGTTGAATTATTTTCACCATTCACCCACAATAGATATTGTTGTTTATTTTACATACTTTAAAACAAAGTACTTAAACAAAGAATATTTTGAATATATTAAGGATGTATGAATATTGTTAATTTATAGTACATAACTTTGATAAATGGTAATGAATAGATTGTGTTGATAAGGAATTTTATTGACACATTCTAGCATGTTGATCTTCGGCATTATTGACTCACTATGTTTGACATTGTTTTTAGTCATACTTCTCTCTTTTTCTTTTAGTTTTTTCTTCGCTTAAATTGACAATGAAAGGGAGCAATATTTTTGGTATCGAGCAGTGTCAATGGGTTTGAGTATCAGAACAGACATGTCAAAACAAACCCATGCATAGTTATCATGGGTTGTTTGAGAGAGCATTAACAAATGATAAACTGGCTGATACTGCAAACCTTGAAAATATAATTCATCGGTTGCTTGAGATAAAATGCAAACCTTGAAATAAAACCAATGCATAGTATTATATCATGATAAAACTTAAAAGATCGCAGTAAGCATAATAGTACAATATGGACGATACTGCGAACTTTGAAACAAACCCATGCATAGAAATCAGATCATGACAAAATATTTCCACGAAACTACTTAAAATAGCGTATGTATCGATCGATTCTTGTGAGTGTTGTGAGTATGAAATCATTAATTCGATTTCGTGTAAGATCAACATGTTACACTGAACAAAATTATCTGGCTTTCTTGACAACTGTTGAATAATATTAATAATATCAACCCTCAACCCTCACCAAAACTCTAAAGCTTTTGGTGTAGTGGCAGGGACTAAAACATGGTATTAGAGCAACCTAAGTTTGAATCTTATATGACACGCACATTTCAAGAGGACTAAAAGAAAATACCATTGTGTGAATCCAGTTCTCGGCCCATAAAATCGGCCTTCAACTTGTGGGAGCGTGTTGAATAATATTAATATTAACCCTCAATCCTCACAAAATCTCTAAAGCTTTGGTGTGGTGGCAGGGACTAACAACAACTACCTTCGAAATTACAAGATTGTAGCTGAAGTAAAATATATTTGAAGCCACAATTCTCTATAATTCTGGAAAACCAGAATACTGCATCAATTGTTAAAAATAAAATGCCCGTGCATACTACATTTGAAACAATCACATGGAAGCAATATACATAATCAAAATGCATGCACATACTACCCAAAATAGAATAAAAATGGAAATATCAAACTACTTTGTTCAAATTCCCAACTTCTTACCATGGGCAGGCATGAATAGCTCTGAAAAAAATTCGTTTTGCTGCAGAGGGATTACACTCTACTTCTACCTCATATGCAAGGTAGCAGCGCCATAATAGTACCGACTTTTGCAGTTTGTCATTTGCTAATGCTCTCTCAAACAACCCATGAATTCTATGTTGGGATCCAGATCTAGTCAATTCAAAGGATAATGCAAACAGCCATGTAAGCACAGATGGTTTCCTGCAAAAAAGTTGAAAGAGGTTATTTTGGTGCAATATTCGGATATCTTTAACAATGGATTAGATACTACTCCACATGCAACACCTAAGAAAACATCAAAGGACAGCATATTCACATCATAAGTAACAAGTTTGGAAGATCAAGCAGTAACCAACCAACAGAGGTGAAAGGCTACATCAGACATGGGAGGACGAATCCCAGCACTACAAAAATGGAAAATGGTGCAGAAGAGGAGATACAATCGATGGGTTAGCATACTAGCATACAATAGCAATGCAGTGAAGAAGAAAGAATCAGGGTATTCTAATACACAACCAGATAATAAACACAAATTACAAGTATAATAACAAAAGAAAGTTCAAGTCCGCCACCATTGAGGCAATGAATTAAATTCCCTCAATAGAAAAATGGAAGATGGTTCATCTTTGACCATGCTAATGTATAATGTCTTGATGTTACTAGATGTCCCATGTCTCTCGATCATGTAGCACAGGGTGCCATACAAATAGCAAGGAAGAGGAAGACAGTAGGAAGATGGTGTGGCCCCAAGGGAGCAATGGGGAAAGGAGAGAGGCCACAAAAAGGGGTTCACTAATGTTATTGAGACATGATAGTCAACCCCTCCCTCTAAATTCCTACTAACAGTTATATAGTTGAAATACCAAAACCATGTCTCAGTGATCATAGGCCATCTACGACCATTAATGATAAGATCTCTGAACCACACCTCAGTTATCTAGTAAAGCATTAACAGAAGCAAATTAAGAGTAAGCACGCCACCAAGTGAGAGAGTGTGTGTGTAGAGGGGTTGCTATGTCACACAATGAGAACAGTTAGAATACATCATGAATAGATAAACTTAGGCTTGGTTTGGGATTGCTGCTGCTTCTCAAAAACTGGTAGCAGAATCAGCTTTTGACAACAGGTGAGAGGCTCCTGTCAAAAGCTGCCCCAAAATTGACCCGACTTTTCAGAAGTTTTTTGATAAGCTGTTGTTAGCAAACAGCCTTTGACAGCTTTCAAAGAAAAATAAGCAGAAGCAACCTCCAATAAGCAATCCCAAACCCAGCCTTAACCTTTAGTGAAATGATAGGCAATTTTCTTCCTAAATTTTAAAACAACCAAGCAGAAATCACATAGAAGTACCTGAGGTATCCATCCAAGAAAACATTTAGCAAAAATTGTTCTACATGACTGTTATAAATCAATGCGAGATGCTCAATAATAAAGACTTATAGGAAAGGGCTAAAGGTAGAACATATTTGCATGCTGCTAGCATTTATATCTCAATATCTCATAAGGAAAATATTATAAGCACAAAGAAGGCTGCTCTAGAAAATGGAGACCGAATAGATGATGTACATAAGAACAGTTGATGTTTTTTATTCTTCCCAAGTATATATTAAAAATAAAGGTTAAAACTGAAATAATAGAAAGTCTTTGGAGGAGGGAATTGGCCAAACCTTTGACTGCATTCATCAAACATACGTCGAATTTTGTGGGTCACACTGAAAACAGAGGTCACTTCCATCATGAAGCTAAAAGTTTTTGGATTATAAGGATAGAGTTGCAATCCTTGTAATACACACTGCCACAGCCTTGAGAAACTTAGCTGTTTATGATGTTTCTGAAGCATAGCAATGCAGTAGATCCACAAAGATTCAAGTTGCAAACTCTGGATTCTTCTTTCTGCGTCATCAATCTTGATTTAGAGAAGTGACATTATGAAAATTACTTAATGCATGCATTAATATACTTCTATGGTGTTAACTATGCTATAGTTAAATCTAAGACGGGAAACCCATAGAAATGCTAAAGAAGGTATTCCTATCATATACAAGCAATACATTGAAACACTTAATAACCAAAAATCTAACATGGCCACATTGCGTAATATATAGCCTGCATGTAACAACGGAAGGTCTAATTATAAAGAACAATCCTATTTCCATCTGTTCTTTTAGTTTCTCCATTCTTACAACTCAAGAAAGTTGAGGAGACAAAGGATCACATAAAACACTCGTACACAATAGCTAAAGAGATTTGACAACAACATGAGTAAGTTTCAAGAGTTAAATTAAATCAAGGCAGTGAAAAATTATAATAATCTAAACCCTATACTAAATAATGACATAATCCTCATAAATTTTTTCTTCCATCCTCCCTCATTTTCTTTCCATAAGATGCGGCCCTCCCAAACACACCAAAGCCAACCATCAGACAAGCCAAACAGCCATCAATCTGGCACACCAAATCATATACCTCATCAGCCCTCTTCTCAACCTCGGACTCAGCCTTCTGTCACATAAATGTGCCTAACTCCTACCGTTCAGTTCATTTTTCTATCAATTTCCTTTTTCTACATCTCTGAATCCTTTCCAGTCTGTATTTTAGGAAACATAATCTTTCTCGATTTTCAATCTCCAAATTTGTCTTTCCAATTCTAACTTTCTTTGTTCGACCATAGGTCCAACTAGCATAAACGCATAGAAGCACCTATGAAACCTAGCAATTTGGTTTAGGGTGCACGATATTCTCCTCCTAAAAAGTTAAACTTGCAACCTTTTGGAATCATTTTCAGGTATAAAGGCAAATTAAGTGATAACTCATAATACCCAATTATTAATTTTTAGTTAGCTTACTTTCTTGAGTACTTTTAACTAAAGCTATAAATTAAGTTTACTTCTATACTTCAGAATTTCTTTGGGTTGAAGGAGTAACTCACAACTACAAGTTCTTCATAGACCTGTAAAATAAAAGGTCAGAATCGATAATCTGGAATCCATCTAGAACTGTGCGAACTTTAAAGTACGAAAAAAAACGAAGAATTCGTACCCCTTTATTACATCTCTAGTTTATGTAGAAAAGATAACTCGTTGCAAGGATTCCATCTAAATTGTATGCAAAACCAAAGACGTGGATTTCCTTTTTGTTGCTTGATGCTAAGGCGGTAAAAAAAAAAGTAGACTTCTTGGGTAAATATAGTTAAAACTCCAGCACTTTATATATTAACATTAAGGAAAGGTATGTTATTTTCATATCTTTCAAAAAAAAAATATGGTACTTTGCATGAAAAACTATACAAAGAAATTGCAAATAAAGTAATAATCTTTTTTTTTATTTGATAAAAATAATTCAGAAAAAACTAATAATGAAACCTCCAATATATATTATATGTAAAGATTGTATAATCGGGGAACAGTAGCCAAGAATAAATTAGCAAGCCTTCGTTAGTTGTAACGGTTAATTAAAGTTAATAGAATGGCAATGTGGCACTTTTTCATATGTGTTTATGTTTGCAGAAATGAATTGGTAAATTTGATTTCCTGAAGAGTACAACTTTCTCCAAATTGTTTAGCTACCATTGCTCGAGTACCTTGCAACTTTTTTCCTTTTCTTTTGGAGCTTCTTTCCTTTTCAAGGTTATGAAATAACATTAATAGTTGAACAATCTTGTAAGTTAGAAGTTATATAAATATTGTATACAGATGTTTCACTAATTGATCAAATAAGCTGTCAAGATTAGTTACAACATGCCCCATTGGTCCTCAACATGTCCAACGCACATGTTTGAAAACTCGTAAGAAGAAAGAAGATAAACTTGGGTGTACGAGTCAGAAGGTTTAATACACCACATATGCAACATTATGGTTGACTATGTTGGGTCGGAGCCCAAGCAGATCCAAGTATATATGCCTTGGTCCGAACCACCCCAAGTCAGGTTGCGGTTATCCTGCCCGACTTGCACCTATATCGTCCACAAGATATGACACTTTTGTACAATAAACTTGGGTGATTAGTAGACACAAGGTTTAAATCCACCACCAATGCAACATTATGGTTATGCCTGCATTGAATCACTCTCTTATTATGTATCGGAAGGATATATGCATCAAAGAAAATTAAGGTCCCAGGATCTTGACTTGGTCTCTTATTCTTCAGTTTGACAAGTAGCAGGTGGCATAGAAGAAGATGGGGAAAAAGTCCTGCTGTTTGCTACTACCAACATCATCTACCATCTATTACTGACCGACTCCCTCAAGTCTTCCCCTTTTTATTGTTTCTTTTGGTTTGTGTCAATCATCTTCTACAAGAGGCAGTGTACGACAGTGAGAAAAATAATGCCACACCTTTGCCTACCGCTCCTACATACTCTTCTCCAGTTCAATATATTAGTAACTCCGTTAACTGTCAACTTAGTCAAATGGAACAATGACATATAAGTTTGTCAAACAACATAGTGACTAATGATTAAATAGTTAAACAACCATATAGATAGCAAGGTTTGCAGTATCTGCCGATAGCAATGTGTATCGGATGTATCATATCAGTTTTGGCATGTCCGATCCGATACTCACCGATACCGATACATAAATTTTTGCTCTCTTTACGATCAATTTAGTAAAGAAAAATAAAGGAAAAAGAGAATTTTGGTAAAAAAAAAAATCAATGTCGATACAATAAGTTGATCAAGTGGATTCACTATTCTAAAAGGCGGTCTAGGAGCCTCGTGCCCGCCTAGTCCCCTCCGACCCTCAACTATGCATATTTTGGGGTTTTATGAATTTTTTTCCTGCAATTTTCATTACGTTTTTTTTTTTGAGCCGTCTAGATATAGGTAGCCGCCTAGGCGGGCTAGGCACTAGGCGGCGGGTGCCTGCCCGACTAGGTCATAGCGCTTTTCACGACCTTGGGTAGATCATCATGCTAGAGTGTCGATAAAAATTCATATCGACATGATAAAATTATTATCATCTGTTCGAGTTGTATACTATAAATTCACAAAGTTCATAACATTTTTCTCATTCAAAATTATGTGTTATGGGGGTACTTTGTCTAAAAACAAGTAAAAGGTAAACAACAACAATGTCTATTGTGGGTAAATAATTCAAAAATGTCGAATATTATTTTCATTCAAACTAAAGGAAACAACAAATAATATATAAGATTATGCCAAAATGTATAAAAAAAAATTCTAGTTTTTAAAATAATTTCTTATTAAATTTTGGCTTCCAAAACAAAGAAACCGCCGAAATTCCCGATACTGCCAATACCAATACTAATAAGGAGGGTCCAAAACCGATTCTGATATAGTTAACCTTGATAAATTGTTGAATAATTTATCATAGGACTGAATATTTGTAAGGTGCTGAATAATGCATTTTTGACTTATTGATCTCAATTTGTGTTTACTTGTTTATTCGCGTAAGGGGGTATAGATGCTTTTCCAAATTTATTATTATTAACAACTTACCGATGCGGTATCTGAGTTCAATTAAGGATACCACTGTTTCAGTTAAGGTGCTCAGAAGTAATAGGAATACATATACATTCTCCCAAATTACAATTCATGCAAATCAAATCATGGGGAATCCATTAACGAAAAGTAAGGAAGTTGAATCAAAGGAAAAAAGAGAATTACAGTACCTGGAAGTGTCATAGAGAAGGTTTCCTCTATAACTTCAATACCAGCAGATAAACCAGTAGTCAACACCTCAAATAAAGAATATGCACAGACTAAGGCAACAGAATGTTCCTTTACATCACCATGAGCCCATGAAGACCGCAGCCCTTTAGTTTGCTCTTTAAATCCTTGGCGTGCTCTCAGAATTTGGAGTCCTGATAATTGACACTTAAAAGGAGTGTACTTTATATTACTACCTAAACAGGATAATATGTGAACTGCACGCTGCGGCGATTGTTCAGAACTGCTACCAGAACTATGGATTGCCATCTCCATCTCCGCATACCATAGGTACAGAAGAGGAAGGTACTCCTTGATACCCTGCTTCACCAAGTAATGAATAAGAATAGGATCACAAATGAACATGTTGAGAAGGCATGTGAGTCAATCACTTAGGTTTAAAGTGTTTCCAAACACAAAAAGAGGTAGCAAAGAGAGTATACTATCAATCAGATGGCCCTCTCAATTGGAACTTAAACCCTTGAAGGCTAGATTTCTTTCATGTGACATCAATTCCAAGTGATTTTAAATTCATCAAATTTATTATCATGGAAATGACATTTCAGGTTGTTTTGGTTTATTGTACTTTGATTTCTAAAACCACATCGCCTCCAATTGTTGTTGTTATTAGGTTGCAAACTGCAAGTGTTTGAAATTCCAAAAAGGTATGAATATACATTGGAGATAATTTGATTTCAAATGTAAGTCATTTTAGAATAGCAGAACTGAAATTCAAACTTTTCAGAGTGGCTCACAATGCAATACTTTGTCGTAGAAATATATATAAGGATTTTTGCATATAAGTCCTCAAATCCCTAGCAAATAGAGCTATGAATTCCCCTTTGTCTCCATTTGGTTAACTTTAACCAAACCCTATGGTTAAATTTATTGATAGAGGATTTTTCCCTATCCATACTCTTAACCACCAATCTTTCTTTTTTTCATCTTCACCTTTGTTTCATTCCAAAGAAGAAACCCTGAATCCTTTTTCCATAAACTATCAATTGAATTTCGGTGGAGTTGGGCAAACGCTCCAACCCTCTTCAACAACTTTCATATACACATCCAAAGTGTATATTCGACTTTTCAATTTGGGAAAAAATAGTAAGAGCTCCGAACAAAACTCAATTTTTAACTTCTATTTTGAATTTTCATTTTTTTCTTTTATTTCTCATGGCATGTGTTTGGTTTTTATAATTTTGCATGCTAATATTAGTTTTATAAAAATAAATATACATGGTATGAAAAGAACTTTTCAGATTTTTAGTTTGAAGATTGTAAAAATTGACTTTTATATAATAGTTGTTCAACTGTATTTTGATTTAATTCTACCTATAATTATAAGTTTTGGACATACATGGGAGATAAAGTATAAATGGATTTGGAAGAGGAACCAACTGCAAAACCAACTGCAAAGGTTAGGATAAGAGAGGAAACAAAAGATAATGAAAGAGGTAGAAATGAGGAGAGATGAGATTGATGTAGAATTGATGGATTTTGGTGACGATCTTAATGGAGGTGGGAGAGTTGGTAGAGAAGATGACAATGGAAAGCGAAAATGTAATTGGTCCCATTGGGAGGAGGCAAAATGGTCAAGAAAATTGCCTATTGTCAAAACTAACAAAATATCCATTTTAAAATGTGTTTGACAAACCAAAGGGACTCAGACTCTAAATACTGGGGTTTGAGGGGATTTTTAAGACATTTATAAGGTTTAAGGGACTTATTTTATATATATATATATATATATATATATATATATATATATATATATATATATATAGAGAGAGAGAGAGAGAGAGAACGGTAAATGGGTCTGGCAGCATTATGAAATGTGATCTCCTTGTGTATAGCTCCATGTGCATGTCACATACATACCCTTTAATTAAGGATGGAAGACTCCTGATAATCTCCGGTAGAGACCAAACAGAAAAAGATACATCCGTTCAGTTTGAACGTCCTCTTTACCCTTTACCCTTTACCCTTTACCCTTTCCTTTACCGCCTCCTATTTCTCCCTCACTCGACATCGTCGCCCTCTCCTCTGTCACCTTTTACAACATTCTTGGTGAGCCCTCCAACTTTGCCGATGACAAACCCTACGGTTTCATTGAGGTGACCCCTACCCCTCCCAATTCGCTACAACCACATTAGAGAACTCACTGGATATTCATGCTGATGAGCTCACAGGGCAACCTTGTAAATGTGTGTTGCATGAGTCGACAAGCTCAGTACGCCTCCTGGACATCAACATGTTACGGCGACGTGCTACACATGTTGCACTCACCAGGAGCTTGCAGACAATAGTGATACGGGTCCGGTGCAGATCGGCTGATGAGCGGAAGTATTAAGTGGGAAGAAAAGGGGCACTGAGACAGGACAAAGAAGGGACGGGACTTTGGAAGGACCCAACAATTTATTTATTTTTCTCCTGACAAGTGTCATTTGCTGCCATGTGGATGCCATATGGCCGCTACATAGGCACCTTCTAATCTAGCAATATGATCTGCAAGCCCCTTTTCCTGAAAGTGGCCGAAGACAACTAAGTGCTATGATGGGCACGTGCCCCATGACTTCATGAATTTCCCATATATGGTGGCTTCGCCAGCCAATAAAAGTAGGTATTCTACTTTCGGTGTCCCGTCTATGAATGAAAATTTACCAAACAGGGTTATACACACTCCCATGTTTACTAATGTCATTTGAAATGTAACGTCTTGGTTACTAAATTAATGTACTTAAATCTTTCCTGAACCCTATTTAGCAATATCATAGCTACAAAACTTACCACTTCTACTCTATCAGTTACCATTAAATCACTCAACTATCAGAAACAACAGCTCAGATAAACTCTATACTGCTTAACTCATTATTTGTTTTTTTAAGAAATGCCTAAGCTTCTATCTAAGTGCTAAATTCCTAATTTCTAAATAAAATATAACTCTAAAAGCTGGAAAAAAAATTGTGCTTGATAAAAAGGTTATAAAAGTCTAATCTACCTAATGCAAAGCATGATGCAGCAATATACTCCAAGCAAAAAGGTCTTTTGACTGCAAAGCTTATGGCTTGCTAAGGTAACTGTCATTACAACAAGAAGCAGAGACAAAACTGGCAGTAACATTTCACAAGCTATATAACCATTAACTTGATTAGATCAAGTAACATCTCTAAAATGTATCATGATTTCTGAACTAGAAGAAGCATATCACACTATATCAACAGCTTCAAAGCACAATCAACATCATATTGCACCAGAAAGTGATGCATCTCTGACAAAACTGTTAGTCTGAACTGAAGCACCCTTTGTATCAATATGCATCAGTTGGATAACTGTTTTCAGCATATATAGCCTCAATGTTTCGGAGGGAGTAATATAAAATTTATAAACATAAACCAGCTAAGCATTCACTCTGAACATGAAATGGTTTACCGTTTACCAGGTACTATCACCACACAGGCACACATATATAATTTGGTTGGATTTCAAGATATTATTATCACCGAATATGATTAGGATTCACCTTGTTCTATGAATTATCTACCTTCATCTTGCCCCTCATAAATGATGCCTCTTGCAGATCCAACCATATCTGGTACCCCATATCCATCCAAAATGTCTTGATAAAATATCCTTTCATTAGACCAATCCACTCAAACTTACATGCAGAAGCATTCTAGATATGTTTGCACAAGAATTTCCTTAAGCTCCGTCCAAGACAATGCTACATTTGAAATTGAGCTCTTCTATACACTGATTTGTTCATATTGGTAATTCCATAAGATTCTCTCTTATGTTACCTTTTCCCTCTTTCTTCTACATAAGATAGTCTAGAAAAGGGCATCCTAATGCGTAGCCCCAGAGTGTCGAGATGTAAGCAGACTTACCCTCAATATATGGAGAGGCCGTTTCCATGTTCTTTATAAAGTAGTGTGCAACCCAAATATTTTGGATCGTGCTATGTCTAGAAACTAAACCACTGCACTTGCTAGACTTCAAGATACTTGCTAGACTTCAAGATACCAAGGCATGACTTTAGTTGCTACCTTCGGTTCGCATTACACCTGTTTGCTTACACCACTGCATTAATAAGCTCTAGCAAGTGGATTACATATATTAGAATGAGGCCAAAGACAGCATACAAATTATCGTATTTATCAGACTCTAATGAACCCATTTATCAAGATTATGTAAGACAGCAACGCATGCCAATAAACCATGAGCGTGCTGGAAGCATTCTAGATATGTTTGCACAAGAATTTCCTTAAGCTCCGTCCAAGACAATGCTACATTTGAAATTGAACTCTTCTATACACTGATTTGTTCATATTGGTAATTCCATAAGATTCTCTCTTATGTTAAATTTTCCCTCTTTCTTCTACATAAGATAGTCTAGAAAAGGGCATCCTAATGCGTAGCCCCAGAGTGTCGAGATGTAAGCAGACTTACCCTCAATATATGGAAAGGCCGTTTCCATGTTCTTTATAAAGTAGTGTGCAACCCAAATATTTTGGATCGTGCTATGTCTAGAAACTAAACCACTGCACTTGCTAGACTTCAAGATACTTGCTAGACTTCAAGATACCAAGGCATGACTTTAGTTGCTACCTTCGGTTCGCATTACACCTGTTTGCTTACACCACTGCATTAATAAGCTCTAGCAAGTGGATTACATATATTAGAATGAGGCCAAAGACAGCATACAAATTATCGTATTTATCAGACTCTAATGAACCCATTTATCAAGATTATGTAAGACAGCAACGCATGCCAATAAACCATGAGCGTGCTGGAAGCATTCTAGATATGTTTGCACAAGAATTTCCTTAAGCTCCGTCCAAGACAATGCTACATTTGAAATTGAACTCTTCTATACACTGACTTGTTCATATTGGTAATTCCATAAGATTCTCTCTTATGTTACCTTTTCCCTCTTTCTTCTACATAAGATAGTCTAGAAAAGGGCATCCTAATGCGTAGCCCCAGAGTGTCGAGATGTAAGCAGACTTACCCTCAATATATGGAGAGGCCGTTTCCATGTTCTTTATAAAGTAGTGTGCAACCCAAATATTTTGGATCGTGCTATGTCTAGAAACTAAACCACTGCACTTGCTAGACTTCAAGATACTTGCTAGACTTCAAGATACCAAGGCATGACTTTAGTTGCTACCTTCGGTTCGCATTACACCCGTTTGCTTACACCACTGCATTAATAAGCTCTAGCAAGTGGATTACATATATTAGAATGAGGCCAAAGACAGCATACAAATTATCGTATTTATCAGACTCTAAAGAACCCATTTATCAAGATTATGTAAGACAGCAACGCATGCCAATAAACCATGAGCGTGCTGGAAGAGGTT
The DNA here is from genome assembly GCA_029216955.1 of Iris pallida. NCBI lineage: Eukaryota > Viridiplantae > Streptophyta > Magnoliopsida > Asparagales > Iridaceae > Iris > Iris pallida. The sequence continues at coordinate 3,085,725 of JANAVB010041817.1, forward strand.
ACTGCCCAAAGTTGGATTAGCCACTATGAATTATGAATAGTTCCACCCGCATAAATTATGGGAATAAAGTTTGAATCTTACCACTGGAAGTCCATCAGTAGATGAAAGTGCCATGTCAAATATCTTCCTTGCAATATCTGTGTTACCGTAACTGGCCTCACTTCGTGCATATACCCCACAAAGTAACAAGTCCTTCAAGAAAAGCATGCATCAAACAAATGCAAGAATATAAAATATAAGCCTATGGATGTAATAGTCAGCTTTACTCAATTATAAAAAATACAAGATCGAATAACATCCCATTCCAAGTTATCCAACTACCTTCAGGAGACAGACAATCAAGAGTCCAATGCAAAATCATATAATGCAAAATCATATAAGGAACATTTCTCTACACTATAATACATGCTCAATACAGATTACAGAAAATTGTGTTGTTGATGATTGCAAGCAAGGTATTGCACAACATTATCTCAAGGCTACAGGACATCTGACTCCCAGTAGAACCAAATGTTTAAATTGTTTACTCATTTTAAATCCTTTCTTTTAATATCTTCTTTGCTAAATTAACCAGAAAAGAGAGCTCCAATGTCGGTATCGCCGAATATCAATGGACATAGTCCATATGTATCTGTATCGGCCAATACTGCAAACCAAGGGTAAAACCGGAAGACGATATAAGATATATAAGAGAAAGTTGTTATCGCCCACATTTGAATAGAGGCATTTTGCCTTCGACATAAAATTGGAAATGAGGACTTAGGAGGTATGATATGAAATAACAAGTTGAGATCTTGAAGTGACTACGAAATGATGAAGATAAATGGTTGTCGGGAGAGTTAATAGCAAAGTTTCGTTGTCAAAGAATAACACTCTCTCCAAGCAAAATATTCTGAAAAACGAAAATAGTTGGGAAAGATAATAGTGAAATAAGTTTTGGCTTTTGCACATCACTGGTTATGACAAGCATGAGTACTACAATATCAGACATACAATGAGCATTCATGCAATATAATAGCATTAGAGAGAAATCACTACCTGAATATGATTCTATCTTTAGATAAGAGAATTGAGTTTTTTTGTTAGCTAATAAGAAACTTGAGATCAATTTGGTTTTCCAAAACTTAGGAAAGAGTTTACTTAGACATCTGCTTCAATTTTATTTAATTAAAAATAAAAAGGAGTAATATTTAGTTTTAGGAATCCAGCCAGTAAGAATATGCCCACAATATTTCAAGCAAATAGCACGAGATGTTGTATTACACAAAGCTGCTACTTTGACACCGGAGTGACACCCTAATGTTGAAAACAAAAAGATGTTGTATGTAGACCTAAGTTATATAGGTCTACACCATATATCATATGAATCCGTGTGTATGTAATATGAATACATCATCTATGCAACAGTTGTCTAAGGATGGTAAAAAAAAAATAACCAAAAAGAACATGCACTAGCAATAATTTAAATGATACATAAAGTTTGAAACTTCCAGAATTGGAAATTCCAGAGAAGAGGAAGTATCAAGTAGCACAGAGCATCAAAATAGTTAATAGAATATAGGAATGGATGTGTAGCAAATATTCCCAAACTACATGATTTATTTCATGCACAGTAAAATGATGTAGATGGTACCTGACGATCATTTTTCAACAGGTGTTTTGCCAGAGATCGTGATGGGTTAACTGAACATGCGGAAGAGTTCATTTTTGTCTTAAACAATTCTTCAGCAACTAGGAGAGCTTCTTCTAGACTATGATTCCGAGGGAAGACGTTGAGAAAAAGTAGGATAGCATTGCGTAGGAATTTCATCATATTAGTCTTTCTTGACAAATCATTTGTACTACCCACAAGGACGTCCAGTTGAGGATGGACTCCAGAACTGTGTGTCCTATCTACCCCTTCGAAGACAACCCTTAGATCTTCTATAATAGAATCTGGAACTTTATCTAGGCTGAGAAGCTTATCAGCCCAACTGGAACTGTTTGTGCATGTCCTGGAAAAAAAAACAAAAAAGATATGTGTATTCATGATGAGTCTACACAGGCAGAAAAACAAGAAAAATGGAGAAGTTTATGAATCCATGAGCAAAGAGGTTATCTTCTCCCACAAAGAACTGGAGTTGTCTCTCTTCTTTATAAATCAGTTGGTCAGAACTAACAAGAATAGTGTTTCAATTATCCAAGGAACTAGAGTAAATTGGCTGCAGGACCTTCAGGATCTGGGACACTAAATGGGTAATTTTAGTTTATATTTTTTGTGGAAAAAAACACTAAATGGGTAATTCATCTTATTATATGAACCATGCAACAGTTTTCCCGAAAGTACCAAAAAAGTATTTGTTTTAATAACACGTGCAAATTATCATCATAAAGTGCATGTGCAACACGATTGACCTTGTCATACTAGTCATATGTTATAATGTAAGCAAATTGTGTCAACTTCACCGGAACTGATAAATTAATATTAATTCAGGTAGGTACCCAAAAAAAAAAAAAAAAAACAAGTAGAACTCCATGGATATAAAGTTGAAGGAACTGTTCCCAATAAAAAGGCTTGAAATATCAAAAAAAAAAAAACGTAATAAAGAATGCACATGAACAACAAAAGCCAGAAATGCAGTTAAAACTCACACGATAGGTTGAATTCATCTGCACAGGGGAGAAATCAGATAGTACAAAAAAATTCAGGCTGTTGTAGCATTTGCAGAATGCATCAAGAGAACGAAAGTTATAATTTGTTGTACTTAAAAGATAATCAAAAAAGGCAAACAGATAAATTGCATCACTGAAACTGCTCCGCCATCCACCATATTGCATGCCTGCTGGATTAGATTATAAAACATACAATATCCAGTGACTTGATGCCACATGGAAACAATGAATAAGGTGTGTTCAATTCATCTAGCAAGTACATCAATGAGAAAAACTATCAAATCCAGGATAGGAAAGGACTATCTCCAACGGAATAAACAGAGAGGTGTGATTTTAATTTTCAAGACAAAAAACTAATTTTAATTTGAGACTGGAGTTTATTGATAATTACACATCCATGCTTAACCAAATACAAAATGTGACCAAAATAGTTTACTTTTCCTCCATTAGAACTCATTCATGTATAGGAGTTTCCTCGAACAACTTCAATATTTGAAAGTACAATGCTGCAACGGAGCCTGCATCTTGCTAAAACTTTTAGAAACAAATAAAAAATCACAAATAAACCAATTCCCTTTTAACCAGGGCTGCCATACAACCAGCACAAAAAATATCTCCTATCAACCTGGCTGCTTATCCAGATTCTTCAACTAGGAAAACACATATAAAAAATGTTTAATGTATCGTAGAAAGGGGGGTTAGTCAATCAGGATTTCAGAAACACACCAAGGGTATGAATTGAAAATCATTTTAAGCAAAACACTGTGTCTTTAGAATGCTTATGATTAAGACTGGTTCCAAACCCACATCCTTCACTTCTGTTCCGCAAAGAGCAATCCAGGAGACCAGCTTGGTTGTTGTTTCATTTTCTTGTGCATATAAACAAAGAACTAAATAAAATTATATCTTATAATTGTTAATTCAATTTTTATATAAATAAATATATATTTATAGGGTTTTTTCCTTCTAATTTTCAATATAATAAATTTAAATAAAAAAAATTAAAACTTAAGAATATGTTCGCTGACCAGAAATGACTCAGAATATCAAACTTTACAATCAGAATTTTAATATTATGATACAATCATTTATGTTTTTAATATCAAGCTTTACTTACTAAAACTAAAATAATGATACGCAAATGTAAACATTTCATCTCCTAAACAACCATTTTTCCAGAACCAGAGATCACCAGTTGCCCGTCATGATTCATCCCTTCCTCTTCATGCTAATCAATGTTGGCGAATGCAAGCTTATCGTCCCCTTCCACCTCCCGCCCCACCTTACATGGCCTCATCCTCCCCTTTCTCCTAATGCTGCTCGATGTTTGATGACCATGTCATCAACCCCTTCCGCCTCCGGCCGCACAACACCGGCCACGGTGCACTAACAAACAGTGTTTCGGCTTGATAGGGTGATTAAGATTTCATGTGAGATAAGATAGCACAAAAAAGATCAGAAGGAAATGATGGTCACACAATATCAATATGTGACTGATAGTTAAGTATTATACGTAATTTCATAACCTTAATTTTTGGGACTTCGAAATCCTAATCGACTAAAGAGTGATTCATAAGCCTCTAACGCTGAATCCCAAAAACTCTTCGGGATTCCTAAATCATGATTGACTACCCCGCCCCCCCCCCCCCCCCCCCCCCCCCCCCCCAAAAAAAAAAAAAATGGTATCTTTGACAGTACCGATCTGTGTTAGTTCCTTTTACACAACATCTTTTCTTGAAATGGCGGCCTGTATCACTTTATGATACTCCAATACATATAAGTGGCATATGATTATGTTTCCTTGGACCTTGGACTTATTCCCATGCTATGGTTCACTTGATGGAGTATAAACGTATATCTGGTTCGATGTAACTTGGGCACTTAATTTCCAACTACACCCATCTCCCAGACATCCTGAGGGATTGTATTCCAACCGAGTTTCTTAAACTCGCATTTTGTTCATAGTATAATTCATTTTAATTATTCACAAATGGTTAGTTGCTTCATAGTCTAGGCTGATACCGGCAAAGAAACTCCCTAAGCTATTGAAACCGACCAATTCAAAACCATCGAAACTGACGATATCGATACTCATAACAAGGATCCCTTAAATATACTAAAAACCTTGGTCACAAGGTCCTCACTCCCTAGATCAATATTACTATTCTAGGTTGTACATAGATTCCTCTAGAGTTTGCACGTGTTGGACCCAATATTTCAACATGAATGCCAAGCATGGTCCATCCAAATCTAGGTTCCAAAGGACCCAAAATGTTGACCAAGGTTGTCAAAGGACACGTGTCAGACACAATATTTCAACATGAATGTCAACCATGGTCCATCCATATCTAGGTTCCAAAGGACCCAAAATGTTGGCCAAAGTAGTCAAAAGCGCAAAGGATCCATATCGCCTGAGGCACAAGGCGCACTTACGGTGCACGCCCGAGCAAAGTGGGGCTCAAAACTAAAAAATATAAAAATATACATAAATAGATTAATTAGTAATGTAAGAAATAAAATCAAATAACATACTAAAACCAATAAAAACATGTTAAAACATAACCAAGTGAACTAGCAGAGTGGCAGTAACAGTCAATAGAACTAACAAGAATTTGAACAAGTAACAAATGAAAAGAACACAAATTATACAATAAATGCAGAACCAATAGAATAATCATTCATCTTCATCAAACTCCATCAAATCATCATCAGCATCATCACCCTTGTACAAGGTAAGGGCTATGTCACTGCCTCAAAGTTTTTTGTAAAAATTCTTTAAAAAAATACACATAAGGCACGCTTTTTTTGTTGGTGCCTTGTTGCAAGGCGCGCCTTCGACGTGCCTGGAGAAAAGCGCCTCGCTGAGAGGTGCGACTTTGACTACTATGATATTGACATAATGCAATTGACACGGTTGTTCTCATGTCAAACATAAGCGAGAATGAGAACGTAACATTTCTTTAGCAAGGGATCCTTCTTACAATTTTTTGGAACCTACCCTCTAGAATATGCATTAATAGTAAACATATATATCATTACACAATACATATATAAATGTGTTCATGGGAATATATAATTGTATCATGCGGTACCCGTACCCTATATTTTATAAGCCGCATGTTACATCCCCCAGACCCGCCAGGACATCTTACACAATACATATATAAATGTGTTCATGGGAATATATAATTGTATCATGCGGTACCCATACCCTATATTTTATAAGCCGCATGTTACATCCCCCCGGACCCGCCAGGACATGACATATGTATGGACCACATGTGCATATCACTTGGCACACGTTGCCAAAATGGTTAACCCGGATGTAATAATAAGGTCTAGGTAGTGTTGTAAATGGTGGTTGAGGCGGCCACCTAGGCGGTAGACGGTCTCTCTCCGCACCGCTTTTGCGGAGGCGGTGGAGTAGGCGGCCAACGGAGGTTTAGCAACGTAGGCGGAGGTGAGCCGACCTAGACGGAGCAATACCTAACAAGATATTTTGGCCAAAAGATTTTGCAAGCATTATGAGCCTACGGTTCACTTTTACAAAACTAAAACTTCATAAATTTTCGTTCTACAACTTAGTTATGCATGGAACACCCTTAAACTATGCATATTATGCAAAAAAAAAAAAAAACGGTGACAAAATAGTAAAAATGTCCAAAATGTATCAACCGCCTAGACGGTAGGCTGACTCTCTCCGATGCGCACCCGCCTACCATCGTTTAGAACCTTGGACCCAAGTACTCAACAAAAGGCAATCAAATTTCCATCTTTTATCCTACGTAAACTCCTACTTCCTATCTCAAGCCCACCACTAAATAGTGGGGTTTCACAATCTCAAACTCAAAGATGTGACATCTAGTCGCATTCTATGTGAATGGACCGGTCTCACTTTGTTGGAAGATCCGCTAGGTAGTTATGATACTATTTATCGTGTCGCGGTACATGTCCCCCCGGGACATGACACGTGCACGGATCATGTGCACATCTTGACCAACTTACCAAAATGGTTACCCGGATGCACACATAAGAGACCCAAGCACGCAAATATAAACCAATCAAAACTCCATCTGTTACCTGATGTGAAACTGAATATCAGGGTTTCACCCATGGCCCTATTTCCGAACAGTATCCACTATGCAACCAAGCTACTATTTCTTTTTTTTTCCATCTCATGTAAAGCATAATTACACATTCTAGTTCATTTTATCTCTAATATGTAAAGCGCAGATCCTCAGTAGAAACCAGAACACTTTCCAAATGAGTACATCCACATTCTAACCAACCACTATAGCAGTAATTCATCACGATAGGAACTACCACTTATTAGTCTTTTACGTGCTAGAACCTATTTGGTTGCGCACTCATGCTGTAGTACTAAATGGCAGTACAGATACAAGTAAAATCAGTTGGATTGTCAATCTCTGAGACCTTTTCCAAGGTATAGTTAGCTTCATCTGACATAACACCTACTTAGTCCAATGTAATTCGGCATGCCTTGGTTCCACTTCACCTACGGCTGTGCTTGGACCTTTAACAATTCCAACCAAATTATATTTCTAAAAAATATGATTGGGACTCAAACTATGATCAGTATGCTCCCATTTCGAACTATGATGTCATTTTTAAGAGCAGTTTCTACCGTCAATTTGAACTGGCCAGGTTCACTCGATGCAAATAGCTAGACGGCCTTAACCTATTTAATTATTATCAGAAAACAAAATTCTCCTTCAGTATAAATAGATCCTTGGTTTACACTAGATGAATCAGAAATATATTACAAGGTTCGCACTATCGTATCGGATCATTCCTATAAGTATCGGTATCGACAATATCGGCGGTTTCGGATCGGACTATCGGATTTTTTTGGTATCGAAAAATGAATAACTATTAATAAATTACTAAAATTTAAAGAAAAAATATTTTATATATTTAGGCATAATCTAAGTATTTTCTATGTTGTTTCTTAGTAATTTTGGAATTAAATGAAATAGTAGTCGCATTGCCGATTGGTTTACCTGTGATAGATAAGTTCTCTTCCTTTACATGCTTTTACAATCTTACTATCTTTTTACACCCTTGCTTGCTTATTGGTCTGTTTCGTTTAATTTGTTTTGTTGAATTGACTGAAAAAGAGACCTCGGTATCGATCACTATCACTATCGGGTGATATCGGATCGGGACATGCCAAACAGTATCAGTATCGATCGATACTGTAAACTATGATATACTATGATTGCAAAACATGTCTACTTAGAAATCAAAAGTAGCCTAGATTAAGAAAATTTATTTCCAAGCATATCTTAGTATGTTAATTGTTAATGTAACCATGTTACAGAAATACGCCTATCTTCACACCTGAATGGATGTTTAGTATTGAAATTTAGAAATAACTCATTTTATTGATATGAATAAAACTTGAGTAGCCTTAGTACATTTATAGGAGCAAGTCATGCATCTTTATTTAGCACAGACAATGTGGGACTAATTTAAGGTATACAAGAATATTTAACTAATACTCCCCTGCAAGCTGGAGCATAGATATCAATCATGCTCAAGCTTGGATAACAGTGGAATATCTTTCAGCCGATCTCCAAGTACTCCAAGGATCCGAAGTGACGATGGAGGCCTTTAGTTTACAAAGACTTTTCGACAGCATTGGACCATTGCAAGTAATTCTTTTCATCGGAAAGAGAGATCGTGGTAAGGTGTAAATATGTCTTGAAGTCGACATAGGAAGAGGTATCATTAATAGGAGCAACTTTACCATCATCACATGCCATGATCAAGAGCGCACGACAAAATTAGCACAACCAAAAGGATAGTATAACTCTCCTAGAAGCAAGAGATCAAAAACGTCATAGTACCTTGTTGAAGTAAAACGTCTTCAAAGACGAGAGAACCAAGCGAGAGAACACGAGCAAGAACTAAAACAAACCATTAATGTGGATGGCTTCGAGGGTCGTTAGATGTGAGTTGGTGTCCATCGACAGTGAGATATGTATGAGACGAGCATGCATAGGGGATTCCCAGTTGTAGCCTGAAAGAAAGAGAGGAGGGAGGGAGGAGGTTTCGTAGCCAGAAAGAAAGAGGGGATTGGGGGAGTAGACGATGGATCCAAAAGGTCGAATAGGGGAGGCTGCTAGTTAGCGTTAGTAGGGCTGGTAGGTAGGAGAGAGGGAGGCGGAGGGGTAGTAGGGTTATTAGGACATTGGCTAGGTTAGGGATTTGATGGAGATAGGGGGCAGGTAGGGTTAGGGATTTGGTGGAGGAAGAGGGCGGTTAGGGTTAGGATTTTAGGAGGGGTGGTGCGGGGAAGAAATTTTTGGAGATAGGATTCGCTCCATGCGTAGCTCTAGTACCATGACATTTAGAGAGAACTCATTTTATTGATAGGAATAAAACTTTAGTAGCCTTGGTACATCAATAGGAGCAAGTCATGACATTCTCTTTTAGCCCAAGCGACGTAGGATTATAGTAAGGTATACAATAATAGAGAATAGTTAGATACAAGTGTCATCCAAGTATGGCATGAGCTATGTTGTCATGGGCGACGCCTAGGCGCGCCTAGGCGGCCTAGGCGTGCAGATTTTGAAATGGCCGCCTCGACCAGTGGAAATTGATGCATGCACAGGCTGTGGGCGCCTAGGTGCGCCCAGGGAAAAGAATCGCGGGCGCCTAGGCGTGAAAAATGAGCATGGGTTCCATGGACTTTATTACAATAATTTTTTTTGGGCTTCAGGGTTTTTCCAGGTACTGCTAATACAACTTATGTAAAAATTGCTGCTGCTGCTCTCTTCTTCCAACGAAGACTCCAAGCAAGAAGACAAGAAGAAGAAAAGGAAAAACAAAAAAAACAAAGAAGTTACTGCTGCTGCTATTTCAGGTATTCTTCTTCTCATTCCTCTTCTTCTCCTTCGTCCTTTTCTTCTCTTCTCTTCTCTTCTGGTGTCTTTTTTTTTTTGGCTGCTGCTGTTTTTTTCTGTATTCTCTTCTCTTTTGTTGCTGCTGTCCTCTTCTTCTTTTCTTTCTCTTCTTGTCTTTTCTTTCTCTTCTTGTTTTTTTGTTGTTGTTCGACTGCTGGACCGCTGGATTTTTTTTTATGCTACTGTTGTTGGTCTTTGTTTTTTTTTTGAATGCTTTTTTTTTCGTGTGACTACGGCTTTTTTATGTTTTCTTTTGTAATTCATGTGTTACTGTACACTCTAGTTGTTGTACACTCTTTATGCCTTCTCCAAAATATTGCTACTGCTGCTACTGCCTTATGCTGCTGCTGCTGCCGCCTGCAAATCTGGGCGGGCGCCTAGGCACGCCTAGGCGAGGCGGGCATGGTCTCGCCTCGCCTCGCCTCGCCTCGCCTGGCGCCCAATATAACATAGGGCATGAGTACCCATGCCTTATTGCATGTGCAGATTCATGGTTTTGAGAGTAACTTATTTTATTGATAGGAATAGAACTTTAGTAGCCTTGGTACATTAATAGGAGCAAGTCATGGCATTCTCTTTTAGCCCAAGCGATGTGGGATTAAAGTAAGGTATACAATAATAGAGGATAGTTAGATAACAAGTGTCAGCCGAGTATGGCATGAGTACCCATGCCTTATTACATGTGCAGATTCATGGTTTCTTCCCTCCAGATAAACAGTCTTTTCCTATTAATCAGATTATTAATCAGATGAAACTGAAATCATTAAGCCAAGCAAAGTTGCAAACACAGAATCTAGTAATGCATCAATTAACCTACAGATATCCAGATTTTGATAACTTGATCAGTTGATATGCCATACCAATTATGAAATATAAGTTAACAGTATATATGACCAAAAATATGTAAAAAATTGTTCGATATTAATGTTGCAATTACCTAAACCAATAAAGCCCAATTTTTTATATTAGAATGGGAGAAACATTTACACAGTGCAAAAGAAACAAAATACGATATGTGAAATATGAAGATGCTGCCAAAATTCAGTAGTTTTTTACAGTAAAATATTGGTGAAAATTCAGTTCTGTCAAGGAAAAGTTGCCAGCATCAAGGAAGAAAAGATGACACATTAGAGATATTTCAAGAACAGATATTGAATATTAATGGTACTTAAGAATCAAAATAAGATGTTTTTGTTTTGAAATAGAAAATTATACACGAAGTCAATAATGAAAATAAATCATGTGATGAATGTGAAAACTAACCATCGAGAAATCTTGCCACCATAAAAATCAATAAACTGAGACACTAAGGAGAAACGGGCCTGCTCTGAGCACAAAGAGAACAGGTAATCATTTACATCTTCAAACAAGATAACCCTTGAAAGTTCCTCATTTCCTTCTACGTCCTGGTGATCCTCCGAAGGTGAGGTTCCCGATTTTCCATAATTTCCTTCAAACATGCACATTTAAGAGATAATTGAAGGGGATGCAAATGCATAAACAAATAAAAAAAAATATACATTGGCCAAAACAGAATACCATTAGGGGTCAGGCTAAACCAATCATCAAAATGGAAGGTTCACCCCCATGAAGAAAAAGATAAGCCGAAGTACCAGAATGTCCACGAACAGGCATCCATTGATCAGAGTCCCTTGATAGTTCCTCCATTGACCATCTATTCCAAGTTTCTGAATCCTTCACTTCACTATGAGGCTCGTCATTAGCATTGATCCCAAGCTTCTTAAGCAATGATTCAATATCATCTTCCTGTGGGTTATCTTCATTATCAAGGTTCACTTCAGAGTTTTCCTGGTCTGCAGTATGTTCTTCTGATTTTACTGTCTGTTCAGCATTTGCAATCTTCTTCGAAGGATGATCTGACCAACCAGTCCACCCTCCTGACTCAGTTTCCTGCAAAATTTCTTCTGAATAAGTGTCGTTCCTGTTCTGCTCCTCACTTTCCAGCCATGTGGACCATCCAAGAGCTCCATCCTCTCCAAGTCTGGCGCCAGCGGTATTCCAAAAGTGCTCAAAGAGCCTCCGTTTGCTCTGGGAACTGAGAAGTAAGGACGGATAAAATAAACTGTATTCAATTTCTGCTTGAAATAACCCAGTAGATAATTCTTGGTAGCCAGTTTGCCATTCGAATCTGCAAAGACTGATGAAAATATCTACGAGACCAAGTTCCAGTTGAATCAAAGAAGGGTCTGTTGACTGTAGATTAGCAGGTTGTTGACCCTGCAAGACATAGTGAAGTCAATAAAAGCAGTATCACTAAATGAAAACTATGGACAAGTTCCTCAGCAACATAACAAGCAAAAGTGACCCACTGGTCCATTCTACAGTGTCTATTATTTTCAAGAATTGGTAAAAAGTGAACACATACATATATATTGTACACCCCAAAAAACGCACATAAACAGAATCCCCACACACCAAACCATCACAAGATGATCATCAGATTCACCAAATATTAAAAGAAAATGTAATGAAGTAATCAGAATATGCTTTAAAAATGTCTCAAGTTTTACATGACTAGTCAATATGCCATCATCCAAACAAAGTATAGTTGACAAAAAGAAAATTTTCAAATCGGTGCAACCTATAGCTATGTCCGCTTACAGTTTCTGAGAGAACACATTAACTCATGTATATGAATTATGAAGTTTTATGAGATAAGCTTGTCAATTAGATACTGAACGAAGTTGTGTTTTTAGTTACCATTAACCCGAGTATATTAGGTACCTATTTGACAAGCTCGTCTACTTACTAATTACTGCTTCAAAATGAATCTTCTTGTAAGTTGCACTCCAATTATGAACACTTTCACCATAGCAAACTGGGAGGTGGAGAATTTCACACGTTAAGCATCAAAAACCAAAAAACCAAGGTTTGCAGTATCGGTAGCATTGGTATCGGACAATTCCTACGAGTATCGGGATCGGCGGTTTCGGATCGGAGTGTCAAATTTTTTGGTATCAAAAAAAATTAATTCTTAACATTTTAGAAAATATATTTTATACATTTAGGCATAATTTTAAGTATTTTCAGTGTTGTTTCTTAGTAATTTAGAAATTGAATGAAATAGTAGTCACTTGGTTTACATGTAATACATAAGTTTTCTTCTTTTACAACCTTACTATGCTTTATCGCCCTTCCTGATTGGTCTTTTTCGTTCAATTTTCTTTGCCGAATTGACCGGAAAAAAGACCTCCAATGTCGGTATCGGTCGGTATCGGTCATATCGGATCTGGACATGCCAACCCGTCTCGGTATCGGCTGTATCGGATTGGTATCGGCCGATATTGCAAACTACCTTTAGAAGCAGATTTGATCTCATTATGCACTCTAAATAAATATGGTCAGCATCCGACAGAGCAACATTCCATTAGCATGCAAGAAAAAGGTTATGAAGACGTGTACAAGGAATAAGCTTTAAAGTCAAGATAGTTCAAATGCACTGCGACAACCAAGCTTCAACTCACATGTGTATAGCCTCTGAGCTGCCGGCCCCTGAATAGTTATATAGTACATAATTTGTTTGTCATTTTAGAAAAGAGGAATGATCTTACAAAATCTAACAAGTGAACATTCATAAGGTGACAAAACATCAAGGAGCAGCTTGCAATTTTCAAGGAAATGGTACATTTACTTGGGAAAATATATGCAAATTCTGGGTGTAAAAGTATATTGGCTTGTTTCTTATAACTTGTATCGCAATATAGCAGTTTTGAATGTAGTTCAGTGGGAGAGGCATCTTAAAGCTTGGTCACTGCTAGCCATCAGTTAACAGTTTAGGGAAAATCAACATTTTTGTCCATTTATTGGCTGGGAACTTCAAACATAACGTGTTGATATCAGGTTGAGTTTGTTGACAACCGATTATAAGAATTGGTCAATGGACTGGGGAAATCTCCCCAGGGTTTTCCGCTAACCAATTTTACTTGGAAAGGGTTTGATGGTGAGATGTGATAGTGTCTTTCTTATATTTTTTTTTTCTTCGTGGTCTTCCCATCATCTGTTCGTTATTTCCACATCCATGAGTTCTGTTACGGTTCCCTATTTCCATTTTTCTTGTTGTAAAAGAAAACCAACAACACTGATCCTACAACTACACGTGCTATGCATTTCCAATTACAGTACTTCTGGAAATAACCAAGGTTAACTAAATGCAAACCATAAGATATAACTCTGAAAATCTTTATTAGCAATATTCAGAAACATGAAGTCTAGACCCATTCTTCTACGCAGTAATATGAAGCAAGAATGTTTCAGTGTTTGTACTTTCACATGCATAGCAAAATGTCTGTGTATGTAACAATAACTGCATGTGGTATCAAAGCATGCTGTTGTTTCTTATGCATGGGTACCCATATTGTCTCATCAATTTGTAAACTTGAAACATTGTGGTTACTGATTAACAAGTATTCAAGCAACAAATCTAAGAAAAATTATAGAAAGCTAAATTATAGTTAGTTTGTAATGGATAAAATCTGAACAAAGAATATAAAACCTGCCTACAAAGCTTGTCACAGGCTGATGATATAGCCTGGATAGCATTAGCATATGTTTTCCTCATATCAGAAACTTTAAACCGTGAAAATTCTCCTTGGCATACTAGTAAAAACTCCTTCCATAACTTAACACTATCAGAATGTTGCATGAGTACTTTCTCCCATCTTTCCATAAGTGCACCACCGCTATCCCTTTCTTGACAAGATTTCAGAAGACGCAGTAGCAATTCTTCATTTTCTGGATTTAGCTCAACAGCCTTCTCCAATATACTTATCTTCTTTTCAAGTGTTTGCAGACGAGCTGCTTTTTGAGGCTGAGTACTTGCAACTTTATCCTGAATATGAAAAGTAAAATTAGGTTTCTAATAATAAATTTCTGCTCGAGTACAATATCAGAGAATGAATTCTCCCTGATAATTGAATAGCATAATGCATAATGTTCAATGCACAAGCCTGCAATTTTACAGGTCATAACAAGATTAATTGAACGCCTGAATGTATAGTTAATAAAAATACACTTTGCAAAACCATAATCCTTTAATACACTAGATGAAAACAAGACTATTTGGTAACTACAATCGTCCAGTTTGTCCAGGAATTACCTGAAATTCTGCAAACGCTACCCAAACTTTTTCATCGTGTGGAAAATCCCTGGACATTTTGTTTAACTCTCTAGTTCTTCGTAGCAATTCATCTTCCCATGATTCCTCAAGTTCCAATTGTCTTGATGACAACTTACTACCATTTTCGTGGGAAACTTGCAATTCCACAAGAGGGATATATTCTCCGGGTCCAGGTACTGTTGGAGACATCTTATCAACAATTTTCACATGCTTAAAACCTTTGTGTCTTTCTAAGGCCGTATATTTCATGGAATAATAACGGCCTCCTGCTCTCAATTTGCTGTCAATAACATCAAGATCTCCATCCATGTCCATGCTAGAATCTGAAGATCTGCAACGAAATACTTGAAAATGAAGCCCAGAAAATTCTGTATTATTGTGTGGGCTGTATCGTGCCACATCCATTCTGTATAAAAACAAAAAAGAACTACCATTAGAGAAGTCATCTAGTTCTGAAACAGAAGTGAGAAAAAAATTTAACTAATAGACTTTAAGGTTACTGAAACTATGGAAGTTAGCGAAGCTGTGTAACAACATGTAATGCAGCGAGAGAAAAACAATAACTGATAATGCAATAACAATTCAAGACATCCACATAAGAGTATCATTCACCAACTAAAATAGCAGAAGACAACCAACAGTATAGAGGGGAAAAACTCAAGACTTCTCTAATGGTAGGAGAAATACTTTAAAATTCCTTTTAAAAACTTGTTTGAACAGTAAAGACCTAACTGACATATGCTTCACTTATTAGAAGCAGAACATTGTCTAAAAAGGAAAGTCCAAACTCCAGCTATAGCATATGCAGCAAACAACACTAAATGTCTGTTAGTGTTAGGCCATCTGATATGCTATGTAATTTAGGATGCTCTACCTAAACCGTTCACATATGATCTGATCTCTGATTAAAAAGAGGTAAAAAACAGTGCAAAGCATTACACACCTGAACTTGCAAAGAAAGACACCTGGAGCAAAACTAAGGATTTCACTTTGACTTCCTTAGCATGTCAAAAATATATAAATTGTTCAAAAAAAAAAAAAAAAGAGAAACTCAACTTATTCAAGGGCTTCAGTTTTTCCTCGATTATCAACAAAAGCACTTGGCTTGACACCATCCTTCATTCTCCTAGTGCTATCTCATTCCCTCGAGGGTTGTTTGTTGTGCAAGAAGTGGTGGGATATGAGTTCTTCGAAATAGCTAATTCCAACATTTGGTTGCATTAAGTGAAGAGGAAAGTCAGAGATTTTGGAAGTCAAGTGGGTGTTGCCTTCTTTTGCAAGGCAAGAGTGGGGCTCTCCGACCTTCCTTGAGGCCTTTTTCCAACTTCTATTCCACTATGTTTTCATCCGAACAAGAAAAAGCAAATGCTCCGGTCACTTGGGAGACCAAAAAAGTCATCCAAACATAGAATGTAAGAGGCTAAAATCCAAGAAGTGTTATTAGATTTGCACTTTTCACACTTATTGGACTTCTCGCAATCCAAACAGCCCCTTATAATGGATAACTAAGTGGAGGATGCAACAACTAGAGACCATATGCTTTAAGAAGTTGACAACCAGTTTAGTTACATCATTATAATTATACCTTAATCTAGAGAATCATTATGTTGAGAATTTGCTGCTCGATTCAATTGCTCGTGCATCGATTTCGAACATTGTGCATCGATTTTTAACAGTTAGCAGCAGCGCCGAACTTCGTTATAGTACAGAAGTATCAAATGTGGTAACAATTTTGGCAAATAGAAAGGCAAATTCACCTATGAAGTGATGTAAAGCATCTGAAGACGAGATTGTCACTGTAGCACCTAATGTCGAAGTAGTAGCCCTTCGACGGTGACTTGCTCTCTGAGCTGACGACAGACCAAGATCGGACCCCATACTTTCTAGAAACCCATGGCTCGTTCTCTCCCTCTCCTTTTCCCTCTTCCTTCTGTTCTTCTGCTTCCAGTCGTGATGTACATCTTCCTCCGAGGAGGAAGTGGGGGCCCGAGATCAAACTTAGATGAGGGGCGACTTCAAAATCTCCGAGTTGGTAGGGGCGGCTCCAAGTGAGGAGAAAGGGAGGTTAAGGGAGGAGATAAGGTGAAGCTGGGGTTTGAGATAATTACATAGGAGTGGTGGCAGTGGTGGTTAGTGATGATGGAGGAGGCAGTGGTGGTTAATGATGATGGAGGAACGAGAGAGGGGACAAAGAGGAAGGTTGGGGGTTCTTCTTTAGAGGGTTTGTCTTCTAAATGATAATTTTGGGTTGGGAAAATTGGTGATTGGGAGTGTAAGCTACTGTTGGGTTTATTTTGCATATAAGTTGCTTGAATTTATACTATTTTTACATAACTCCTCCAAATATTGTTAGTTATGGGCTTTCTTGATTAATTCATAAAAATAAAAATAGTTCATCATATTTTATTCTGGAAATTGCTGAGAAACCCAATTTCGGGGTTGGTTTTTATGAAAAACCCACCCGCAAGATGGGTTTTATGAAATGCCCAGAATTATATATTTCCACATTAAGTATTCCAAGATTCCCTTTAGATGCTCTGTATTTACAAAATTAATACCATAACTAGGATTGCGATTCTCGTCGTCGTCTTCTTCTTCTTCACGAGAGATCTGAATTCCATTGCTCTCATCTTCAGCAGAGATCGCAAAGATCGTTCGTAGTTCACCATGCTTTTTTTTCAGTCGAACTCCGATCATCGCTCATCATCTTCTTCTTCTTCTTTTCCGACAATTAGGTCAATTATGGAGAGAAAATCTTCTTCTTCTTTTCCATAAGAGTTAGCATCGTTTTGAAAGAAGAACGAAAACTCTTGAATCTTTATTCATGTCAAATTTCTTTCCACAAAACAAAAAAATAAAAAATTAGATTTCTGTCAACTGTTCTCCGTCGATATAACACGAAGAATAGTCATTCTCCTGCATTTTAACAAGGAGAATGCCATTCTCCGTGTAAATTAACACGGAGAATGTCATTCTCCGTGTTACTTACACGGAGAATGGCATTCTCCGTGTTTCTTACACGGAGAATGGCATTCTCCGTGTTTCTAACACGTGAATGACCATTCTCCGTGTAATTTAGCACGGAGAATGGCCATTCTCCGTGTAATTTAGCACGGAGAATGCCATTCTCCGTGCTAAACTACACGAAGAATGGTCATTCTCCTACGTTTTAACACTGGAAATGGCCATTCTCCGTGTAAATTAACACTGGGAATGGCCATTCTCCGTGTTATTTAACACTGGGAATGGCCATTCTCCGTGTTATTTAACACGGAGAATGGCGTTCTCCGTGTTTCTAACACGGAGAATGGCTGTTCTCCTGCATTTTAACACTGGAATGACCATTCTTCGTGCTAAATTACACGAAGAATGGCTATTCTCCGTGTAAATTAAGATAGAGAATGGTCATTCTCCGTGTAATTTAGCACGAAGAATGGCCATTCTCTGTGTAAATTAAGATGGAGAATTCTCCGTGTTACTGACACAAAGAATGGCCATTCTCCGTGTAAATTAAGACGGAGAATGCCATTCTCCGTGTTACTAACACAGAGAATGGCCACCCTCATGCGAAATTAACATTCTTCGTGTTCTAACACGGAGAATGGTCATTCTCCTACATTTTATGGTCAGTTGAAACTTTGGAGGGCCATAACTTTTGACTGGGAGGTCGAAACGAGGCTCAGTTTGTCGCAAAATGAGCGTATCTTCGAGGAGCCTGAGATAAACAGCTTCACTGTTTGTCGGCCTTCCGAAATTTTAGAATCGCAAAAAAAATGATGTTTGCACCTCCGTTTTAGCACTTTTGTCGTTTGTCTCGGTCTTTCCGAAATTTTTCGATGAGTTTTTGAAGATTTTTGAGGAGAAAATCTAGATTCGAAAGTGAGTAGCGTATGGAAGAAGATGAAGTATCGAAACATTTTTTTAAGAGTAATTTTGTGAGTGTTTTCAATAAATTAGAAGGAAGGACAAAAAGGTCATTCGGAACCCTCTTTATATATATTTTTGCTAATTCTGGGCACGCGATGAAATGTTATTGCGCGGTGGGTTTTTCATAAAACTTTTTCGTTTTTTGGCATTTCATAAATTTTTCCTATTTTATTTATTTATTTATTTGTATTTATGCCCCTACCATTCTACCTCCCTCCACGGAAGTTGGTGTAGGGGTAGCAGAGGAGGAGGAGCAGAGAAAGAAGCGGAGGGAAAATTAGGTGGATGGAAAAAATAGTCTTTTATGTTATTAATTCAAAGGCTAGTTTTTGGCTAACAAAGACATGGGACTTATGACTCCATTTTTTTATGATACTAGTAAAGGAGGTAAGTTACCACATTATAAAAGTAAACTTGTTTGTAATGTCTGGTTGAGTAGGAGAAATTATTCAGTGCACCTAGCATACCACGACACGATAGTGATGTGGTGTGTCGAACCAATTAATAAATGCCACTTGTCCCGACAAGTTATCTTATTTGTCATGGTTTCGATTTGTTCCCTCTTTCCCACTCTCACTGAAGAGAGGAAGTGGGTGAGCTTTCCACCCTTTTGCTAAGTGCTTTTATCCCACTTTTACTTCTCTAGGTATTTTTCATCCAAAGAGCGGGAAAAAAGAAACAAATCCTCCATGTACGGGGAGACAAAAAAAATGCCATCCCAACAAACATATAATGCAAGAAGTGCAAATCCATGAAATGCTCTTCATTCCACTTCTACTTCTTCGTCTTCTCGCAATCAAAACCACCCCTTATAAAGGATAAAAATTGAATGCTTGGCGTCCGATTTTAAAAAGTTCATAACTGGTCATCTTACATTCGTTATCATAAAGTGCTTGATCTAGAGAATTACCTACTCAAAGTTCTAAATTCCATTAGATCACAAGAAAAATGGGTATTATAGTCCGAATTATTTTCGGAGTTGCAGCTGGATTCGCTTGCCTATTTGTTATATCAAAAAATGTGTAGACAGTTTTGGCAAAGAGAAGGGCGAAATTCACCTGTAGAGTGATCCGTAGACGAGGTTGTCGTGGTCGCCCTTCGCGTCGAAGTAGTAGTCCTTGGACGACGGCTTGCTCTCCGACCAAGACCGGACCCCGGACTTTCTAGAAGACCCATGTCCCGAACTCTCCTTCTCCCTCCTCCGCTTCCGCTTCTTCTTGTCCTTCCGCTTCGACTCCCGACGGCCGTCGCCGTCCTCCGAGGAGGAAGTTGGGCCGACGAGGTCGTACTTGGGAGGGGCCGGAGGAGGGGGGGCTCCTCCGGAGTCGGTGTCGGAGTCGGGAGGGGCGGAGGCTCCGGCCGCGGCGGTGGAGGAGGAGGGGAGGTTGAGGGAGGAGACATCGAAGGTGAAGCTAGGGTTCGAGAGCCACTGCGAAGGAGCGGCGGCGGCGGAGGCAGCGGTGGCGGTGGTGGCTGCTGAGGATGATGAAGGGAGCGGAAAGAGAGGGAAGAGAGAGGAGAAGGAAGAGGAGGGTTGGCTTTCTTCTTCGCGCGAGGGTTCCATTGGTAGGTTCTTAGAATGGAGAATTTAGGGTTCGGGAAAAATTGGGGGAATGGAGTGTGTAATTCTTGGGTTTCTTTTGCATACAAGTTCCTAATCTATACTGTTTTAGTAATAACCCATTCTCTGAATCTTTCAATTTATATTTGGGTTATTTAGTTTTAAGGTTTTTTATAAATTTGAATTTAGATCTCCATATTGTCCATTTGAATATTGTTATAAGAGTTAACTTGATTGACCATTCAGAATTAAGATATAAACACAAATTTTGAATACCATACGAGATTGTGTATCTAAACTAAAATATGTGAAAATATGGGAGAGTTGTCTTAACTTGGGTTATTTAATTTTACATTTTGGAGATTATTTAACTTTGATTATTTAGTTTTGTCATCAATTTTAGGGTTTGTTTGGATTGAGGGTGAAAAGAGTTCACGAAAGTTAGGTGAATGGGAAAAAAAATTCTACTTTTGAGGTTTACGAGGAAAAGTCTTATAGGGTTAAGTGAGATTTTAACCTTATTTTGTCCATTCTTTAAACCCCAAATTGGAAGGTTATCAAGAAAAAGTGAGAAATTGTTTAAAAATATATTAATATTTCTTGTTTGCCATATAAAATATAGTGATCTTTTTTCATTTTTCTTGCTTTCAATAAGCTACTTCGTCTTCCTAACTTTCAACTTGCTGTCATCCAGGTGCGTCATCTCTTCTTGCTTTTTTTTCTTATTACTCTATAATAAAAACCAACGACTATGTTTTTTTATGTATTTGTTGAGTTGATGACCACATATATTTTTTTATGCATCAAAAAAATTGTCAAGATGTATCATAAAATTTAAAATATAGCTGATGACTACATATATTTTATGCATTTTGTTGAGTTGATGGTCGCACATATTTTCTACAATTTTTTCTGCCACATGTTGTTTTACGATCCCTGTGTAACGCTCGGAACTTTTTATACAGTGTCCCGTGACTCGATCCATTGATCTTCTGCCATCCAGCCAGAACTTTTATGCCTCTTCTTGTTGACCATAAAGGTCACTCGGGTTCAGCATTTTATGCCACATCTATAAGGATATTTTGATAACTATTGTATTTTTATTAATCTTCCTTGCACTCAAAGCATTCAGTCCAAGTAAAGTTACTTTCATTCGCTAACTCTGCTTATTTTTCCTCCTCAATCCAAGATACAATAGTGTCACAAAAATGACATTATTCTCTCCCAACCAGAGCACCGGGCAATATTTTAAAGACCGGCCGGTTGACCCGAAACTCGGTAGCTTTTCTGGTTAGTGTTGATCCACTGTTCTTTCAAAAAAATCGATTGTAAATGAATATTTTTTGTAAAAAAATCAGCAGCCAGAAGCGATTGAACTTGGACCAAAATTAACAAAGTAGTTGAACTAATGGGTTGAACCAATTTGATCCGACACAGTGCCTTGTCAGATCTCCTGTCAGGTTTTTTTAGAACACTGGCACCGGACTTCTCAGGTTTTCAATAGTGATTCATCCCTCTTAACTAAGGATCGGACTTCCATGCTAGACAGGTCTAGTATAAATTGTTTTGGTTGGCTTGGACTGATCAGTCAGCAGCAGACGAAAATTGTGCATAATTTGTATCATTGCTGAAGACATGCAGTAGGGGTGAGCATTATTCGGTTTTGGACCGAAAATCGAACCGAATAAAAAATTCGGTTCGGTTTTAAATAAATTCGGTTCGATTTTGGTTTTGAAAATACTAAATTTTTTTATTCGGTTTCGGTTTTGGGATTCGGTTTCGGTCCAAAACCGAAAACCGAATAAAAAAAATTAGTTTATATATATACTAGCATATGTGTACGTGTCTTGTACGTATTTTAACATTCTTTTAATTAACTTAGAAAGATTCTTTAGGAAGACCAAAGGGTAGTCTTCGTAATTACTAAGTTGTCCTTATTAAAATTAATGAACCATTTTTAATTAGTATAGACATGTAAGGGTATTTTCGGAATTCAAAAGTTTCACCATCAAGTTTTCCTATTATATAGTAGAATAGATATGTGTGTGTGTTTGTGTTAATTATAGGTATGTACTAAATATATATATGTATATGTTATAGCTATATAATGAAAATATATAGATATATTTAGTTATTATATATATTAACAAAAAAAAACACACAAAAAACCCAAAAATCGAAAACCGAACCGATTTAATTCGGTTCGATTCGGTTCGGTTATTGACCAATTCGGTTCGATTTCGGTTTTGCTTATTCGGTTTCGGTCAAATTCGTTTTTTGCTTATTCGGTTTGGTTGGAACCGAATAAACCGAATGCTCACCCCTGCATGCACATGCGCAATCAGGTTGTGCCGAGTCGAGACACAACAACAGTGGAGAGCAAACATAATAAAACCAAAGATCGTAACGTTGACATACATGAAAACTTACAAATTGCATCAGACGTTTTCTTTGAAGTTTGATATAAAGCATAAGCAAGACCTAGTATTTTATAGAGATATTTAGTTTTATTAGGGTAGCACATATACATGAATATTAGAGTTTGGGTTTCTAAATTGACCAATGTTAGAATTTGGATCTCAAAATTACTGTTCACATAGGCATGGACAGTAATTGCAAGACCCAAATCCTAACATCGGTCAACTCGAGACTCAAATTTTAATATCCATATATATGTGAAACCCTAAAACTAAATAACCCCTTTTTTTATTATATTAGGGTTGAGCTTTATCCGGTTTTGGATGAGGACCGAATTGAACCAAATCTTTTACCAAGATTTGATTCATTTCGGTTTTGAAAATACTAAAAAAATCCATTTCGATTCCGGTCAAAAATCGAACAAAATTTATGTAATTATTAAATACCCTCAATTTTTTTGCATCTTTTATGATTAAAAATGTGTGTATTTTTGTGTATCTTGAAAATAACGATTCTACGTATTTTTCTAAAACAAAATTTTGATAATTTAACAAATAATTCAATTTTTTTTATCAATCTTTAAAATACAACAAATATACATATAAAAAATGATAAAATTTTAATATAATTTAATCACAATTCCAACTTTGGATCCGGTCCATTAACCAAAAAATCGAATAAACCGAATCGATTATCGGCTCGGTTATGGATAATTTGGGTTCGCTCTCGGTTTTAGATTTTTATTACTATTTCGGTTCGATTGAAAAGAAACCGAATAAACCGAACGCTCACCCCCTCCTTATTTTCTCGGCTTACTCTTCCTTTGATTCTGTCCTTGGCATGAGGTGTCTTAACGAGTAATGCCAGTAGCTACAATATATCGGTAGTTGCAACGCAATGGCGCCAAGAAACTCGTCAAGACCAAAGAGAACCAACGAAGAGAGGCTATAGCGTTTCTCTACAAAAAAAAAACATGAACAAACCTCTCACATAATAAACCTGGAGAAAATAACCAAAGATAGTTATTAAGAGAGATGGCAGCTGGCCACAGAGGACTGACCGTGTCGTGTCTCGTGCTGCGGCTCGTGTCCGTGGCGGCGCTGGCCGTGTCCCTCTCCCTTATCGTGACGGACACCGTCAGCTACAGCTTTGACCCGGACATGAAGATCGGATTCAAGAATATCATCGGATACCGGTATAACTTACCAATACCTTTCCTGAAGAAAATTAACTTACCATTACCCAACTTACCAATACCTTGCCTGGAGAAAATTAACTTACCAATACCTTCCCTGAAGAAAATTGGATTAAATTTTCTTTTTTTTTCCTTTTCTTCTTCTTCCTTCAAAGTTTTGCTAGTATAAATTCTTTGATCAACTCTTCCTCTTTCTACTGAGATGTAGATATGTACTCGCTACGAGCTCCATTGGGTTACTCTACACCTTGCTCCAGATACCTGTTACAATCTTCCTCCTGTGTACGCAGCAGAAAACCATTTTCGTCACCCGGCTCATTGAAGTTTCCATGTATGGAGACAAGGTAACAATACCTTTCATTATGGCTAGCGTATTGGCACCGCAAAATACTCTCGGTAGTCGACGCTGGTTAGGGAACACACCTTATTCCATTTTACTCTTTGGGACAACACGCTTTTTTTTGGAGGCAACATGCACCATCTCTTTTATTTCTCTTCCATGACGAGAATCAACAAACCTACACAATCAAGATAAAACTCCGTCGATTGAAACTAGGGTTTTTTTTTTTTTTTTTTTTTAGATTTTAGGTTTTTTTTTTTCAAATCTAGGTTTTTTGTTTAAATTTTTAGATTTCATGTGTAATATACATGTTTGGTTATGATTTTCTAGTAGAAATTCTAGGACATTATTTCGTAATTTCAAACTCTATTAATGGAGGTCCGAAGCTTCAAATAGGACACAATCACTGTTCGAAAAGACGGTCTAAGCGGCCGCCTAGGCAGTGTCTGGTGCCCGTCTGAGCGGCAGGTTCCCGTCCAACTAGCGCCTAGCGCTTTTCACAACCTTGGACACAATCACATTTGGGATAATGGAGTACTTTCAAAATTTTGACAATCGTAATGTGTTGTCCACAAGAAAACAAGATAAAGCTAGTTTGAGAAGTAAAAAGTTAAAAATATTTGTATCGTCCTTGAGAGAATTTTACGGTGCCAACAACCCTGTCCTTTCACTATATGTACCAGCAGGGTCGGCCCTGGGGTAAGGCAGACAAACCATCTGACTTGGACAACCCCCCAGACCTCTAAGTCCCCACCTCTTCGCCAATAGAGCCTCCGCGGTCCACCCCAACTCTTCTCTGTTTGTTGGACTAGCAATCCATCAGGTCCATATTTTGGGTACCCACTGGGAAGGCCTCGAGTAGCTCAAAGAGAGGAACTCGGAATCCGAACTCCACGATGTCGTCAGAATCGGAGACTTCAACACAGCTACCAACCTCACTCGCTATCAATTTTCTTGATATATTATTTTGGACTCAAGGACAAGGGACGACCAAATTAGCTCCGGATATGGCAACCCAACCCCCAGGGCCGGCCCTGTGTACCGGTATCATTTATGAAACTAATGTTCAATCGATTTGTTCCGTGTAGCTAAACTATAGCCTAAATCGTGCCATCACTCCTAATTAATTAACCTAGAATAGTGCAGCATTGTTCTTTTGATGTCTTGTTTACTTGTTAACCAGAGGTCAGGTTGTTCCCCACGGGAATATAGGATGAACATGGTGAATAATCTATATACTGATATTTCACTCGCAAAATTTGTTAGTTTGGCTTGAGATTGGTTCATATAACAATCTAGGTTGGCTGGGACATGGGTGTCAGTATGTGCATTGTGTTCGTGTCGTTTCCGTGTACCTACTTTAAAATGTTCGTATCATTATATCACTGTATCAGTATCGTGTAATCCGTATCCGTGTCCGTACTCGTGCACTGTTACCATGTTATCCCTATCGTGTTATCCGTGTGTCTGTACTCTTGCAACATGATTCAACAAACCTTTCGGCAACTTACCTAGTAAGACTTCTCTTCCAATTACCAGTAAAACCAAAGAGACAAAAAAACATCTTAATAATGTTAAATTTCGGACTACAAGTCTACAACAACAACAAAACCTTCATCCCAAGTATTTTCAGAGCCGGCATTAAAATTTCAAACTACTGATGCAATAAATTTATTTTGTGACAGGTTATTTCTTTCCTGTTGGCTACCGGTGTCGGAGCAGGGTTCCTTGTCAGTGTCGACTTGAGGCGCCTTATCCATGAACTGGAGACTAACAACCTTGTGGTTGCAGAAGTGCGATTCAAGATCGACAAGTACGTGAAGAAGGCGATCATCTCCACTGCTCTTTTACTCGCAGGGGCTGTTTCGATGGCAATGACCTCTGTTATATTTTCCGTGATCAGAATCAGTGTCAAGACTAAAGGAGGCTTCTTCGGTTAATCTGTTTCCGTGGGATCGAACCTACCCAGCTAGACTGTCCTATATCTACATTATTATGTTCTATTGCTCTATCTTCAAATTCATGTTCTAATAGGAATAAGCTATCAAGCTTAATTCATTTTTGAGGATAGGAGAGGAAGGGGAGAGTTTATTGATTGCAAGTGTAACAGATTGTCAAATAAATTCTGTGTTTTTTCTTGATCATTGTCAGCAGAACATGCTAAGTTAACTTCGTTTGAAAAAAAAGGACAAGGTATGCTAACCTCATTCTACTCCAACCCTCTCCTTGTCTTTATGGTTCCTATCAAGAGGAAAAAAAACAAAGACCCTGTTTGATTCATTGTAATGTAATCGAAATCACAATGTAATCAAATAGAAATCTTTTTTGTCTTTTTATTTGATTATATTGCGATTGTGATTACATTACAGTGTACCAAATGAGGCCTAAATTAAGTGTACCTAGCTGGTTCCTATCATTAACTAAAATGCAATATGTATTCACAAGGTATGCTAACCTCATAGATTCTCATATAACTAAGGATCGTTTATTCATAGGTGTATGAACAAATCGGATTTGATTCCCATGTACACAATGTGGTCAAAAGACTTGGAGGGAGAGACCGATTAAATGATAACAAGGTCCTAGCTATATCCGATTTTAAAACGTGTTATTTGAATGTTTTGAATAAAGAACTCACCTTAATGCGACACTGCACTATGTATTTGTGTCCTGAAGGCCCTTCCTGTTACCCTGATTCCTCGTGCCACTAGATCGCCAAAGCAAAAACCTAAAACATATATAGTATCGAAAAGCTATAAAGCATATACAATTTTGAGTTCCGTAATAGAGGAATAACAAGATCCGTGTCAGACAAGCATTGATCTCGACAAGGACACTCCGAAATAAACACGTGCTAATATTGATATGTGTCTGTAACACAATTCACATTATGCCCATTCAATAATTGGTGCATATAAACCATACCAGTGGTTCTATGATCTTTAGATAAAGAGCATCATATCTTAACCTAGAATTTTAAATCAGTTGTCATATAAAAGCATACTGTAAAGTATCAAGGCAGGCACTGGAAATAAAATTTCTATATTATTATATAAAGTACTAGAACTCACTAAACTTTGATAGGAAAAAAGATATAGATATGCAGTTAAATATAAGGACTGAAAATTAGGGTAAAATTTCTATGAATTCACTTGACAACCTTCCAAAACCGGCTAGAATTTTTTTTAAATGAACTAGCAAGAACAACCTCAGCTAACCTGAGCCCAAAGCCTCAAAATAAAGTTGTAAATATTGCTAAAGAAGATTCAGTGATACAAACTTCGATCTCGAAAGTGAAATAAAGGCATATTCACATGATATGGCAGCAGACCAAGTCTACAGAATCCAACTCCTAATGAAAGAAGATCATTTCTTTTTACCGGATGATTGCGAACTTGTTCGTTCCATGTTTGGCCCAGAATGGCTTTAGATCAATTGGATTTGATAGATTATACCCTTCTCCAGCCAGTTTCTCCAAAACCTTCTTGAATGCCCCGAGGCTCATCTTCCGACCCGCAATCCGCGCTCCCCGTCGCTTAGTGCTCGCCGGGAGTGGGTACTCAGAGAAACTCCTGGTGCAGCACGCTGACTGCCACCCTCCAACTCCCCACTTATAACACTGCCGTGCTGCTCCCGTGCAGCAACAGACCGGTGTAGGGATCCGCGAGAGGTCGAAATCAATGCCATTGATTACCAACTCCTCACTCTTCTTTCCAGATTTCCTGCGCGAAATCTCATTCTTCGGAACAGGGACTTTCTTGGGCTTCTTCGGTGTCGAAGATTTGAGAGTTCGGCCTTGAGAAACCTTTTTCAAAGGAGCCTCTTCCCTTTCTCTTGGCTCCTCGTTGACTGAGACCTTGTCAACTTGAGGCTGTGGATCAGGCTGTTGAAGGATATGGAAGGCGTGGGGTCCGGAGCCATTTAAAGCATACATGGGATTCGAAGAGAATGCATGAACGAGATTGGCTGCTCTATGATCGTTCCTGTCCCTCTGGCCAATCCACCCATCACTCACAAAGTCTCTAGCGAAGTTGCCACTGTTCTGGAACAGGGGATTGGGATCCCCTGGCATGAGATGCCACATGTGGTTCATCTTCAGATCGGCATGAGTCCAGTTCCGCATGCCAAATGATCCAAAGTCCCGACCCTCGTCCATAGAATCAAGCACAAAGTGGAATGTGAGTGAAAGAAAGAAAGAACCAATCTTTTCACTCAATCTCTTCAACTATCTACCATATTGCATTGTTCTGGCGAAAACCTACAAAAACAATATCACTGAACAAAAGTACAGCTCATAGAAAAGGGATCTAAATATAAATGTTGGAAGAAAAAAAACCCATCTTTTTACTAAGCTAACAACATTTAAGTACAACATTTCCTTCAGATGGCAAGATGTGCCGAGAGGGATCTATATGTACAGTTGTTTGTGAAAGAAATCAAAGTAGCAAATTAACAAACTCATCCACCATTTTGAGTTCTTATGTTAAAATGTGGAAGACCCATTTGACCAAACATAAAAATGTAGGGGAAAAAAACTTTTTTACCAGATTAGCAAGAGTTGAGTATAAATGGTTACAAAAAACTAACAAGCCCATGTCAAAATGTGGAAGATCCATCTGACCAAAAAGGGGTATAAATGAAAAATGTCAGAAAAAACAATCTTTTCACCAAATTAACAAAATATTAGTAGAACAGGTGATAAAAAAATAAACAAACCATCTACTATCTTGTATTCGTATGGCGTAATGCGGGGGACCCATATCACCAAAAGGGATGTAATGTAAAAATGTAGAAAGAAAAACATCAATCTTTTCACCAAATTAGCAACAGTTAAGCAGAACTAGTGACAAAAACTAACAAACCTGTCTACTATATTGTGTTCCTATGCCAAAATGTGGAAGATCCATCTCTCATCAAAATGGGATCTAAACGTAAAATGTTGCAAGAAAAAAAAATCTTTTCACCAAATAAACAAAAAATTAGTAGAACTGGTGATAAAAATTAGCATATCATCTACTAGATTGCATTCATATGTCAAAATATGTATGGAAGACCCATCCAGGGCCGTTTCTGACATTCTAAGGGCCATGTATGATCCTTTTTTAACCACTCTAAAAAAAGACTTTTTCTGCTATTCTAAGGGTCATGTTGCTGCAGTTTCTAAAATATAGCGAGACCTAAATCTAAGAAATGGAGATTTCACATTAGTAATATATAAGGAGTTAAAAAATATTAGGGTCTTCCGGTTTTGGGGGCCCTGTGCGATCGCACAACTTACACTTGCTCAGAAACGACCCTAGACCCATCTCACCATTATGTCGAATGGGCGACAAAAACTAACAAACCCATCTATATATTGCATTCCTATGTCAAAATGTGGAAGACCCATCTCGCCAAAAAGGGATCTAAGCGTAAAATTTAGGCGGCGGGACCATCTTTTCACTGAATTAACAGTAATTTAGTTTAACAAAACAACTACTAAATTGCATTCAGATGTCAAAATGAAAAATGTGGAAGACCCAGCCCCACCGAAAGGGATCTAAATGTAGAAAGTTGTAGGAAAAGAACAATCTTTTTACCAAATTAGCCACAGTTAAGTAGAACTGGTGATAAAAACTAACAAAAACCATCCACTACACTGCATTCATATGTCAAAATGTGGGAGACCCATCTCATCAAAAAGGATCTAGATGTAAAAATATACAAAAAAAAATCTATTAACCATCCCATCAAAAAGGGATCTATAAGTAAAAAAAAATAATGTAGGAAAAAAAACAATCTTTTCACCAAATTAACGACAGTTTAAGTAGAATTTGTGACAAAAACTAACAAACCCATTAATAAAATCGCATTTATATGCCAAAAATGGAAGACCCATCTCGCCAAAAAGGGATCTACATGTAAAAGTGCGGGAAAAGGAACCATCTTTCCACCAATTTAGTAAAATCAGCAACAGTTTAGAACTAGCAAGCCCATCTACTGCATTGCTGCATTCATATGTCAAAATGTGGGTGACCCATCTCATTGAAAGGATCAAATGACGATTTTTTTGAGTGCGGAGCGAACGATCATAAGAACAAAATTTCTAAGAATTTTATGTGATATAAATGGTGGGATCGTTGATTAAGAACATTTTTTTATTAAAAATGCAATATTTAATTATTATTATTTATTTTGCTTTAAAAGGAAAAGATAAAAGGAAGAGCGGTTACTTACTTGGGAGAGGAATGTCTCTTTCTAGGGTTCTGCTCTGACGCAAATGGAAGGGAGGAAGGAGTAAAGACAAGATGGACTTTTTATATGCAAAGTGCAATATGTGTATTTCTTTCTTTCTTTTTTCCTTTATGGACAGGCCCATCCAATTTCATTATTCTCCTAAGGGCCGTTTGGTAAACTGGAGGTGGGATTTAGATTTTATGAATTTTGAGTCAAATACATGAAATTCTATATTTGATTGTAGTTGGATTTGGATATGGAAAGTGGGTACCAAATCTAAAATTTGGATTTGGAAGAATGAAAGTTGGATTTAATTTAAAATAATTTTATTGTTTTATCAAATATTTAATTAATACTAATAAATAAATAAATAATAATTAAAAACTAACTAATAATTAGTTATTATTTTATATATAATTTTAATTCTTAATTAATATAAATACGTACATCAGTTAAATAATTAATTATTAATAACAAATTTTATTAGTTAATAATTTATCATAATCAAACTAATAATTTATTAATTATAATTATAATCTTGATTAATAATTTATTAATTTATAATTTTATTTTAATATTTTATAATAATCTTAATTAATAATTTACCTTTATTAATCATAATTATAACAATTTATTAATCATAACTATAATTTTAATTAACAATTTATAAATAAATATTTAATTATAATCTTAATTAATAATTTATTACTCTTAATTATAATCTTAATTATAAATTATAAATTACTATTTATGATAATCTTAATTAATAATATATTAATCATAGTTAACACCAAAATTAATAATTTATTATTTAATAATTTAATAGTTAGTACATTATTAAAATTTTAATTAATAATTTATTAATCGTCATAATAATCTTAATTAATAATTTATTAATCATAAATATTATCATAATTATAATAATAAATTATTTATTAATCATAACTATAATTATAATAATTAAATAATAATTTATTTATTAATTAATTAATTTATTATCATAATTATAACTTATAATTATAGTTTACCAAATCCTATGTTTGGTTGGAGTTGGATTTGGATTTGGAAATTCATGATTTGGATTTGGATTTGAATTTTGGATTTTCAAATCCAAACCCAAATTCTTGTTACCAAACAAGCCCTAAGAGGCCTAATAAAAATGGAATTGCTAGTTATGGAAATATGATTTATTATTTTTTATTATTCTCCTAGTGCATACTGCATTGCATGTCTGCTCCCAAATCCTACCAAATAAATGGAAGAAATAATACGCCCCCGTGGCTCGATCTACTGATCTTCCGCCACACAGTCGGGATCTTATACCTCTTCTCGTTAACCACAAGAGCCACTCGAGTTCGGTATATTTTATTATTATTTAACCTAATATACTTACAATAATAATAGTGTTGATGATAAGTGTGACACATATAATGTAAGTATAGGTGTTAATTGGGCCGGCCACGCAAGGTCGGATCGACCCAGACATGCAGACCCATATTTGACTGAGTATGAGTTGGGATGGGTCAGATCGGTCTTAAGCAGCGGGCTCAGACCCGGGTAGCTTTGGTCACGTAATTTCCCACTTCGTGCAGTACATTTGGCTGATTTGTTGGCTCAAAAGGACATTGTTGGACTTGGATTCGTGAGGAGGAATCATTCAGAGATCTATGTGACTGGTGTAATGCTTCGTTCCGAGCGAAGGTATTCTGTTGGTTTCTTGGATCGAATATGCTAGTTTGATTTGAGTTGTGCAAAAAATTATAGAATTTGAACGGTGATGCAGATTTGCTTAATTTGTTTGAATTTCATGATTTATGAAGCATGACTCGCTTGTATGGTTATACTAATTAAGAAGATCATACATCACATCATCTATTTGAGATGGTATATATGTAGGAGCCCTAGAGAGGGGTGAATAGGGTCAAGCTAACTAATCAAGCACTTAACACAATCTAATGGACAATTTAAAAATATAAGTGCAAGAGAAGAAGCAAAACAATACCGACACCCGATGTATCATGGTATCCTCCCAAGAGGCACTCCAGTCCCGAAACTCTCTCCAGATTTAATCCACTATTATCGCCAATAGTACAATGTGAGTTTTCATACGAAGGCTCACCAACTTCTTACGTGAGAGCTTTAGTCTGAAGGCTTCTCCGACTTCAACAGAGAGTTTGGATCCGAAGACTGTCCAATTTCAACCGATAGTTTGGATCCGAAGACTCTCCAACTTCAACCGAGAGTTTGGATCCGAAGGCTCTTCAACTTCAACCTTTTATAATAGATTTTGATCTCCTTATACAACAAGATGAAGATCTCACTTTTCAACTCAATAACTCCTAACACAATTTGTGGATGGCAAATGAAAGCTTTGTAGAGTTGTTTGTGGATAGGCTTTGGTGGTTTAGAAATTTTTAGGCTCAAAGCATCAACATTAAATGAAGGGATTCAAGGCTATTTATAACCAAAGCATTGAAAATCAACGACAACTTTTCAGTCAGCGATCGGTATACCGTCGGTACGAACCGATATACCGTCGGAATATCGGTCTGGAATTACAACGGCTAGAAATATAGCCGTTGGGATCATTAAATGTTCGAAATCCGACCGTTGGATTTTCAACGTTACTAAATCGGTATACCGTCGATATAGATCGATATTCCGTCGGTATGCCAATTTTGTAGACAGAAACTTTCTGTGAACAAAAATCGGTATACCGTCGGTATAGACCGGTATACCGTCGGTATGCCGATTTTCATCCGAAAATGATCCTGGACTAATTTCTACTCTAGCTTTCGATTTTGCCATCCATTTCTTATGTTTATAATTATTCCTAAGACTCATTACAGATTTCAGATATACTGTAGTAGGTGCAGGCTTTTTCAGAGTCTTGAAATGATGATGGCATGGCATGGCTTCTTTCCTTGATAGATGTTAGCTTCTTCCTTGACGGCAGCTGTCCAAAGATATTCAATTTGTAAAAACTGAATACCTTTCGGGGACTTCGTCTCCGAACCCCCACGGGGTGCGCTGCCCTCTCGACCCCCGTCCGCTGACCGGGCAGCGGAACCCCCGAGTACGTGGCTCTGAAGATGTCGTCGGATGGTTCAGAGAAATCTTGTGGGATCCGTCGTCTTTGGCCCACCATAATTTTTTCATTGCATATGTCCACATTGATCTTGCTTATTGCTTTTCTGCATGTACATGTTAGACGAACAAAGCAATATATATGTAGCAAATTAAATATGATAAGATAAAGCACAGCAGGACAATGCTAAGTTTAAGTATAAGAGCTACAGTGATTGCATAAATATTAGTGATATCATAATGTTAAACTTAATTGAATAACCATAAATATATAGTTTTGATTTTGGTAACTCAATTAAATTTATGATATATATAATAAAAACTCATATCACTAATATGTAAAACAATAAGCACATATCACCAAAGGTATAAGTATAAGTAGAAATGCTATAGTGATAGTATGAAGATTAATGATAAATGAAATGCTAAATTTAACAGATTAACCATATTAAAAAATATGATACAATCATTGGGCCGACAATATGTTCGGACGGGACTGAAAGGTTATTCATCATGGTGGGTGGTTTGATTATCCTCTCATTTACATTTACACTTGAATAAAAACAGTTTTCTAGTCCTTGTTTCTATATTTCATATGACTGTTAATGTTAAGTAAAACAACAAAGATATAAGAGAATAATATGATTGCTGTTAACTTTCTATATAGAAATATAGAATTTTGTACTGCTATTAGAAAGGAATAGAATATTATACAGTTGATATAGACACGTGGAATATTTTACTGTTGTTACAGAGTAATGGAAGTGTGGAAAAAGTTCTTCGGACCATTGAGTTATCGAAGTAGAAATTTCTAAATGGAAAGTGGTATGGATGTGATACGACACCACGAAACTATTGGGTTGTAGGTGGTACCACTGAATAGTCGGAATAATTTGGGACCAATGGGTCGCCAACTAGAAAAATTGAATAAAAATTTGGATATTGCTTCGACACAACGGATAGGGATCGTCACATTCCACACAGGTTGGAACCTCATCCAACACCAACAGAAAAACACTTCTTATTGCTACTTAAGCACCAGAATCCGCATGCAACTCAAAATGATTTTTACTGCACTCTTCCTTGAAGTCAGTATAATGTAGTCCGCGTCTAAAGGTCTGCTTGGCAATTAGGGCGGGGTAGCGGTTATGAGATATTTTTAGAGTATCGGTTATGAGGGGTCCGGTTTAGGATGGTTCTAAGTAACGACTTTTAAATCAATCCAACCCATGCTTGATAATTCATTAACGAGTGGTTCCGAAATTTTTTACACTAATAATTTTATCTATATGTCCATATATAAACAAAATGGTCCCGAGCTAACTGCAATCCAGTCCACGCCTCTATCTGGAGATAAAGTTCATATTTGATCAAAATAATAGAAATACATGAAATAATAGAAACACATTGTTTTCACGTCTCGATCAGGAGATAGAAGTTCATATTTGATTAAAATAATAGAAATACAAGAAATAATAGAAATACATGGTTTCTACGTCTCGATTAGGAGATAGAAGTTCATATTTGATCAAAATAATAGAAATACATGAAATAATAAAAACGATTGGTTGAAAGTAGGAGAAAGATTTTAAAAAATAAAAACTTACCGAAAAAGTAGTCATAGTTTGAAAAAAGTAGAAGAAAAACATAGATGAGGAAGAAAAAATAGGATAGCATATTGTTAGAACCGAGGCACAATTTTTCAGTGGAAAACTGAATGAAACAGTTGTAAGAACAACGTTCCAACGCAACGCTTCAAAGAAGGTGTGTAACAGAGATCCTTGAAGGATTCTGGAATACGAAAATCTAAGAAGATTTCGTAAACGTAGCAAACGATAGCAGTGCTTTTAAGAAGAAGATGCTTGCCGAATTGCTAAAGGCAGCAGTAAAGGTGACAGGCGAAAGATGGGAGGTGGTGGCTTGCTGGGGTGTCAAAAATACCAGTGTTCAAAGCTAGATCCGTCCATACGGTCAGCTTCCAGGAACCAGCAAGTTCGAATGAACTCTGGAACGCTCTGAAAAATTGCTCTAAGACAGACTGCTCGGAACGATGACGGACTTCGGTTGTACGAGGAAGGACACGGTGCGCAGCAGCTCTCTCTTCTCTCTTCGTGAATTTCTGAAGTCTGGCTCGCGCAACGAGCGCACTATGCGCCTAGCGACGAATCTGACGTGCTAAGTGCAAAGTGCGCCAACAAAACGCCACATTACGCCTCATGAGCCCGAGTCCGAGTTCGAGTTGCTACGGGGCTTAGCTCCAATGGAAATTAATTTTCCAAGAGCAAAAAACATGAATGCTTTTCTTGGAGCCTTATCCTTACCTCTTAGTAAAATCACCCACATGGTTCCTTCCTTAGGATCACCACCCCATGTGCATATCCCAACAACGCATACTCATATATATGTTGAGATAACTCATGGTGCTTTTCCAATGTGGGACTAAACTTTACAAAGCATGTTGAGAGCAAGCTCTCTACATGTCAAGGAGCAAGAGCACCAACACATATTAGTAGTTATAATTATATATTTTTGTTAGTAGTTATAATTATTAATTTTTGTGAGAATATAAATGAAATAAAGTAATAAAACTCCTTAAAACCTATCGATTTGGGTTGTTTATAAAGTCATCCAAAATTACATTACATCGATTTTGGAAGATTTTTGAGCCAACAAAAAACAGTGCCTCAAAAAAATTAACAAATATGGATTGTCATAAACGGTCGGTTCAAAAAATACTCCAAAACAGATATAAGAGTGATGGTTGTAGAATTGTTGACTCTCTTAATTTTTTTTTTTTTTTGAAATAGACTCTCTTAATTATGAAGTCTGTCCATTATTACGATGTTTTTCTTCACCTATGATTTCAAATCACATCATAACTGATTTGGTTGCACTATCTAAACTAAACCATACTTTGCAGGATATATCGATCTGATACGGTCGGTACTGATACAATTTGGTATATTTCGATCAAATACCAACCAAAATATATATATTTACGGATACGGACATTAGGATTTCTTTTTCAGTCCATTCGGCAAAAAAAATTGAACGAAAAAGATCAAGCCAGGTTGTAAAATCATGTAAAAGAAGAAAATTTATCAGCTAAACCAATCAACAATGATGACTACTATTTCATTTAATTTCAAAATTACAAAAAAATAACATATACAATACTTAAAATTATGCCCAAGATATATAAAATATTTTTCCCTAAAATTTCAATAATTTAATAACAGCTAATTGTTTTCCGATCAGATGTTGAAAACGTCCATATGTCTATACCATCTATTCCAATACTCATAGGAAGGGTTCAATACCAATTCTGATACTGATACTGCAAACATTGATCTAAACAAATGGGTAGAAAATCATAATGTTTCTTCATGCGGCCGAGTAGGTGAAGTACTCCGTAGTATTGAAATAAATATACTAACCCCCTATGTTTCATGAGTATTAAAAGTACTACTCATATTTCAAAAATAATTATACCGACCACCTCTCTGCTTTGTAATTTTAATAAAACATAAGGATGATTAGTGTTATAAATTTCTATAGAAAATATAAACTATATGGATGGTCCGTGTAATTAGTTTCAAATATGGACGATTTTTTTAATAATATAAAGGGTGCGGCTATCCGCACCCCACTAGTTACTAAGCACCCCCACTAGAAAATCACAATGTTTCTTCATGCGGCCGAGTAGGTACTTCACTCTGTAGTATTGAAATAAATATACTAACCTCCCTATGTTTCATGAGTATTACAAGTACTACTCATATTTCAAAAATAATTATACCGACCACCTCTATGCTTTGTAATTTTAATAAAATATAAGGATTGTTAGTGTTATAAATTTCTATAGAAAATATAAACTATATGGATGGTCCGTGTAATTAGTTTCAAATATGGACGATTTTTTTAATAATATAAAGGGTGCGGCTATCCGCACCCCACTAGTTACTAAGCACACCTCAATTTTTATTTTTTTTCCTATTCTACCCCTTCCCACTTAGCACACCCCCATTCCCCCTACCGACCCTTCGACTTTGCCGCCGCCTTCACCGGTCCCGCCTCCCTCCCGCCTCTACCGGCCCCGCCTCCCCTCCTCCTCCTCCTCCCGCCGACCCCTCCTCTCCCTCGCCCCACGCGGCCTTGTCCCCTCCACTCCCACCCGCGCGCCTCCGAGGTCGTCTTGCTCCTCCGCGGGGGCCTCGTCCTCGTCGGAGGAGGGAAAGGAGGGAGAGGCGGGAGGAGGAGGGGAGAGGCGGGAGGAGGTGGCAGCGACGGGAGGGAGGCGGCGGCGAAGTCGAAGGGTCGGGAGGGGGGAGAGGAGGAGGAGGAGGAGGAGGGGAGGCGGGGCCGGTGGAGGCGGGACCGGTGAAGGCGGCGGCGAAGTCAAAGGGTCGGGAGGGGGAATGGGAGGTGTGCTAAGTGGGAAGGGGTAGAATAGAAATAAAAATAAAAATTGAGGTGTGCTTAGTAACTAGTGGGATGCGGATAGCCGCACCCTAATATAAAACATAGGAATAGTTAACGTAAATTGACCTTGTAATTTGCTATGGAACGTTTCAAAATACAGGATTTGTAGAGAAATGGATTTTGCAGACATTTTTTTTACAATCCAAATTGTTAGCACAGTCCAAAGACTCCAAACTGTCAAAAATAATGACAATAATTATATAAAAATAAAAAATAAAAAAAACTTAAGAGGAGAGGAAACTCTTCTCAAGCGAAGCCAAACTCTTTACACTGCTGGAACATATCAAAAATATTGTTCTGCTGTTGACCCCTATATGGAGGAGGAGGGTTAGATGGATGATGCCCAAATGTGTTGTTCCTCTTGATGATGTACGCTTCATTTAGTAGGGATTGTTCTGTGCTCTTCCGTGGTTCTTCTGAAAATGGATACTTGCTAGGAGATTCCTTCTTAACACCTTTCTCCTTTAAGAATTAGAAAACAAATGAGGAAAAAAATGTCAGCAAGAGATCATTTAGTAGTGATAGGAAAATTTAAGATGAGATCATTGGTTCCCTAGTTTCAAGCAAGGTTTGCAGTATCGGTATCGGTGGTATCGGTAGTATCTACGGTTTCGGATGGAAGTATCGAACTTATTTTATTGGGAAAAAAATAATTATTAATTAATTATTAAAATTTGGAAAAAGAGGGTTATAGGTTTACATAATTTTAAGTATTTTTCTGTGTTGTTTCTTAGCAGTTGTGAAATTGAATGAAACAGTAGTCATCATTGCTGAGTGGTTTACGTGTAATGCATATATTTTCTTTTTCTACGTGCCTTTACAACCTTACTTTGCTTTTACACACTCGGTGATTAGTCTTTTCCCTTCTACCTTTTTTTTTTGCCGAACTGACTGAAAAGAGACCCCCGATATTAGTATCGGTCGGTAATGGATCGGGACATAATAAACCGTGTCAGCATCGGCCGTATCGGATAGATGTCGACGGATACTCTAAACTATGGTTTCAAGAATATGAAAGTAGGTTGTGATCAATTACGGATCACTTCATAATCCGTAACGGACACATATTTGACACAACACAGACACCCTACCATACACTTATGACACCGAAATCGGTGCTCTACCTGTATCACCATGTCCATTTTCTCCCCTCTTGTTGGCTTTGGATTCTTTATTGTGTATTCCTCGAATTATCATAAATTCGGATACCGAGTTTCAAGAATCTGAAGCTAGGGTGTCATCTAGGAAGTACAAGACACTTCAAAAATCAGTATCGCGTTCGTATCACTTTAGTTTCAGACACTTATTGGACTTTTAATGTGAATCTCCCTTAGAGATTCCATCAAATAAATTAAAGGGATCTTATTAGCGCACGGGATTTTTGTTTTTTCTTCTTATTAATGTCAGACTCTACTAGAGAGTAGGCTTGACGTTTGCATCCTAAGGATACGAGTTCTAGTTCTACGAGACTGCATTCATCTTGATCCTAATTTATTCTACTGTTGGATTTTGCTCACAAGCTTAACTTCAATAATACATAGGAGAGGGTTCCCATTGATGATGATGCATGCATATTGATTAGTCTACTTTGATCAACAAACACCATTTGGCTCCTTCAGAATCTAATTCTGATGTCATGTTTATATACCTATCTCAATTAATCTAACTTCTCTGATGATGCACATCTTGATTAATCCACTTAAAATCAAGTCTTTCTATATTTCCTTTGTTTATATCATTTGAACAGCCCACTGAAACACCATTTGGCTCCTTAGGAGCCTACTTTTGAATCTTGATGGTCATTGTTTTCACCAATTATTTCTCCAGAGATTACAACTATGAAACAACTTCAATTTCCAAACATGCTGAAACTCCAATCTAATAGTCTACCATTGCTAGTTGGTTTATATGCGGTAAATAAGTTTTTTTTTTTTTTTTTTCATTTATATGATTTACAATCTTAATATGATTTTACACCCTTGTTGATTGGTCTTTTTCGTTTATTTTTTTTATTGCCGAATTGATTACTTATCGATCAGTAGCGGTCAGTATCGAATCGGGACACGCCAAACCGTATCGATATCGCTGTATTATATCAGTATTTTCTGCTGAATTGATTGAAAAAGAGATCCCAAAAGTTACTTATCGTCCAGTATCGATAGAGGTTGGTATCGAATCGGGAAAAAACTTACACATATGAAGGAAAATTCCGGCATGACGGGGCACTTGGTGGGCCGATCATCCTCCGGAGGTTCCATGGGGTGCGCTATTTTCATAAACTCAATGAATCCATCATCTTCGTCGTCCTCATCGTCTTCATCGTTATCATGATCAACATAGCCGCTTCGCTCGAAAGAGAAAAATTGATCTTCTTCATCTTCTCTCCCACTAATGGGATCAACCTTCCTATCCCCATCCATCACATTCGCAATAACCTCGCAGTTCTGGTCCTATAAAACTCGCAAATGAAAAAAAAAAAAATCCCAACAATTATTCAATTTCAATGCATACAAGAACGAGAAAAATAGAAAATAGAAAATAAAATCAGACTGGGCTCACCATTTTCTGGTAGCTCGATGAAATTCCCACCATCTCTCTTCTCTCTCTCTCCACAACAAAACCATCTTTAAATGGACCCATTAACTTAGCATTTTGTGTTGATAAAGTCTTAAATCCGACTGGAGGCTTCCTCATTATTTTTGTGAAAAAAAAATATATATTCAAATGGCCGATCCCAACGGAAAAATTTAAAAAAGAAAATTGTCCGTTGTTGCGAATGACGACAGTATCGGGACAACGGCTAGTTATTTCTGTGGGGGCCAGTCTCAAGTCTCAACTCTCAAATAGTGGTTAGTGGACTTCCAAATTCCTATTAATTGGATCCATGATGAATATATATATATATATCTACCGGCCAGCACTATATAGACATCAGTATCATGGATCTTGCCACCTAAACGAGATTTGAAATAAGAATAAAATCTACACTTGTCCGTAAACTAATAAATAATTAAAAACATTTTTCATGTACAAAACTCTGTCGGTAGACAATAACATTTTTCACCTAAACCCGGGTCGGAGGATGACTTTGTTGGAGTCCAGTCTGGATTTGGTAACAACATATTTGTGGAATCCAAATCTAATTAAATATTTGATTAGATTAGATTTGGATATCCATAATTGGTGTTGTGCTATTTTAGATATAATAGGATTTTTGTTTTAGGAAATCCTATTATGATCTAAAATAGGATATTGATGGACTATTTTAGGTGTAATAGGATTTTTATTTGAGAGCTTCCTATTTAAGAAATTATATTACTCCTCGAAGAATAAGCCGGTCACCAACTCGTCCCTTGCGGAAGAGAGGGCCATCGCAAACGAGACCACCCACCTATTACTCCTCGAAGAAACTTATTGGAAACAACGTGCTAGATGTCA
The DNA here is from genome assembly GCA_029216955.1 of Iris pallida. Taxonomy (NCBI): domain Eukaryota; kingdom Viridiplantae; phylum Streptophyta; class Magnoliopsida; order Asparagales; family Iridaceae; genus Iris; species Iris pallida. Next base: position 3,127,107 of record JANAVB010041817.1, read on the forward strand.
ATGGATTAGAGAAGGAGACAAGAACACAAAATACTTCCATGTTAAGGCCACGACAAGGAAGAGAAAGAACGAAATCCGAACATTACAACTCTCTGACGGCAGCTGGATTACAAATCAAGAAAGTATTGCGAATACTATGCTAGAACACTTCAAATCCCCGTTCTGTTCAGATGACTCTACAGCCATGGATCAAGCTCCCACCAATGGGATCCATTCGGTCTCGCATGAAGACAACATCAGCCTCGGTATGATCCCTAGCGCAGAGGAAATCCATAATACGGTAATGAGTATTGGCCCCCCTAAAAGGCCCCTGGCAGTCGGCAGAGCTCAACCACACCCATATAGTTCTCATACCAAAAAAACCATCTCCTGCTACCCCAAGTGATTTCCGCCCTATCTCCCTATGCAATGTGGTTTACAAAATCATCTCCAAAATTATCACAAATCGACTACGGCCACTCATCGACAGTCTCATCTCTCCTTTCCAGAACGCCTTCATCCCCGACAGACAGATATCTGATAATATCATCATCGCGCAAGAGATTATGCATGCTAGGAAGAGTTTCCCAAAGAAAAAAGAACTCCTTCGCCCTCAAGATCGACATGTCGAATGCGTATGATCGCATGTCCTGGACGTTTATCAAGAGCATCCTCCATAGCAAAGGAATCCGGGCCAAATCGAATGACCCGATTATGAGGTGCATAACCTCATTGTCGTTCTCTGTGCTTATTAATGGAGTTCCACAAGGTCACTTCAAAGCAGTCAGAGGAATTAGGCAAGGATGCCCGCTTTCACCGTATATATTCATTCTCTGCGCAGATGTTCTGTCCAGTTTATTTCAACAGACCGAACATGAAGAACTATACAACGGCATCCGCATCAATCGGTACTCTCCGACCATCTCTCATCTTCTTTTCGTTGATGATGTTTTCATCTTTGGACATGCAAACTCTCATGCATTATCCCAGGTGAGGAGCATACTAGATAGATTTTCGTCGTGGTCGGGGCAACAAATCAACTACAACAAATCTAGCATACACTTCAGCAAAATGGTGTCGCCTGATGAGCGGAGAGACCTAGCACAACTACTACTTCTTTCAAACATGAGCACCACAGGAAAATATCTGGGGCATGAACTTCTACAACCGAAAGGAAAACTCTCATCCTATTGCTCCCTGCTAGAGAAGTGTGGGTCGCGACTTCAAGGTTGGAAGACAAAACTGCTCTCGCATGCCGGTCGAGCCACTCTTATAAAATCCACTTTGGGGTCCATACCAGCGTATTACATGTCTGTGTACAAAATCCCGCGAGCTATCACGAACTCGATGACAAAGCAACTATTGGGTTTTGGCCTCTTTTGTTTAGAACTTTAGTCCCACATCGGCTAGGTCAAAACAAATGTATCTCTATATATTAGCTTTCCTATTTTAGAGATGCACATGTGGTGTGGAGGTGCACATGGATGTGCCATGTGGGGTTATTTTTCTAATGGAAAAAAGGCTAAATCAACAAGAAAAGCATTCATGCTTTTTGCTCTTGGAAAATTCATTTCCATGGGAGCTAAGCCCCGACTCGGACTCGGACTCGGGCTCATGGGCTCATGAGGCGTAATGTGGCGTTTTGTTGGCGCACTTTGCACTTAGCGCCACAGGTTGCGCGTCACAGGTTGCACGACCAGGGTGCGCGCCACAGGTTGCGCGACCAGGGTGCGCGCCAGGGTGCGCGCCAGGTTGCGCACAGGTTGCACCGGGTGCGCTGGCTGCGCTAGTTGCGCAGTGCGCAGTGGCGCAGGTTGCGCAGTACGTGCAGTTGGCGCAGGTTGCGCAGTGCGCACAGTTGGCGTAGGTTGTGGCAACCGAACAGTTGCTGCAGGGCCTATATAAGGCATCCTCTCTCTCTCAAGGCTGAAGATATACAAGTAAGAGAAGTCACCACAGAAAGTTTACGAAGTATTTTTTAGCACAAGTAAACAGAGAATTCAGAAGTGTTCTTTAACACATTTCTGATCGAAATTTGCTTGCGAATTCCAGCAGCCTTCGAGAGAGAGAGAAAAGGCGCCGCACCAGCGTTGCTTTTGCACGGGAGTTCGTATCCATCCGAGGAGTCAGAAGAGCAGGAGTGTTCCAAGTTCTCCGACGAACTTGCTGGTTCCTGAAAGCTATTCGTGTAGGACGAATAAAGCTTTGAGCAGCGGTGATTATTCACCCCAGCAGGAGATCTTCCATCTTTCGCCAGTCATCTTCTTCATTGCTGCCAGTAATTCTGATTGTATCTTCTTTTTAGAAGTACTACGATCGATTGCTGTTGATTACGAAATCTTTTTAGATTTTCGTAATTCAGGATCACCTTCCTTGAAGTGTTCATTTGAAACATTGTCTTTACAATTGTTTCATTTTCTCAGTTTTCCATCGAAAAATTGTGCCCCGGCAATAACAGCAACAATGTTCGTTTTGGTGCGGACATGACCAGTCAGAGAGAAAGTTTCACTTGATGGCTTGGGGAAAGATTACCCAACCGGCGAAATATGGTGGACTTGGATTTAGGAAGTTAGAATGGGTTAATGACGCATTGCAAGGGAAACTACTCTGGAGATTTCTCACGCAACCACACCAGTTGTGGGCTCATCTACTTGGGAGCATTTACCTCCAGAACAGATCCCTGTGGGCAGCCAAACGCTCGAGACGAGACTCCCCTACGTGGTCGAGCTCGGATGATTGATGCAGAGGACGTTATCATAGAGGGTGACTCGCTTACTGTGGTGAGGATCATGAAAGGTGAAGAAGGCCTTCTCCCGTGGAGAATGCATGACCTCCTTCTCTCTATTGAGGACGAGGCGAACTCACTCAATAAAAGCCCGGCTTTCGTCTTCGTGAGGCGCAACGCCAACCGAGTAGCACATTCGTTAGCTGCTTTTGCCATCCAACAAAATTCCATGGATTTTTTTTCCCATCCACTTCGGAATGCATACATACCCTCGTAGAGGAAGAATTTAATCTTGATTTTAGTATTCCGCAATAAAATCTAGTCTTTTCCCGTAAAAAAAATATGATCTAAAATAGGATTTTTTCATCCTATACATACAGGATGAGGGTGGAGACACAAAGCACATCACAAAGTGGAGATTCGGGGTGCTCGTCCACAAAAAAATCTAAGAGAAAGTCCGTACTTCGCTCTTATGACTTTGCCAACCAAGACATAAGGAAGAAGAAAATCTAACCAAGGAGTCGTCAACTTTGTGGTTAGGGAGATTGCTACGGGTTGGTAAGTGATCTCAATTGTAATCTTCTATTTTTCTTCTTGGTGAGGGGGTTGAACCTATTAGGGCAAAGAGTTCAACGTGAGTTACGTCAATTTTGTAATTTCATCTGAGTTATTAAAAGTTAAAATTTGTTCAGGTGACGTAGTCACCACAATATATACTTGTCTTTATCTTGTGCTTGGTGTCCGTTAGACGGAGGTGGATTTTGATCATATGGGTTGACAAACGCTTCTACACGCGCCCAACAGACTTGTGTAAGCCAGCGTCTTGTTACGCACAAGATTTTTCATCCCACGGAAACGGATTTGCGTAATCTTTCACGGACCAAGGTTATATTGGATGTTTCCGAAATTTTCTAGAAGATGGTGAAATCCTCCTGAAGGCTCAAGGTCCTTCTAGACGACTCATGATCTTTCTGGATGTTTTAGAAGTCTCCTTGTAAATATCTAGGCTCTAGAATTTTCTTGAATATTCCTGTAATATGTCGATTCCATAAGATTCTTGTAAGCCCTATGAGACATTATAAATAAGTGGTAGACTTATTTGTTCCTCACCACCAAAACTTGTAAGCATTTATCAAGTTAATAAAAGAAGTATTACAAGTCTCAGTATTGCTCCACTAGTCTCTCAATACTTAAGATTCTAACTAAGATCGTTCGAAAAGGCTTACACGGGTCTTCGAGTAGAAAACTTTTGCACAATACGGATCAAAGTGTAGAAAAAAAATACTAAGTCCGTGACAGTTTGTTCATGATATAGAAGGGATCCAATATGTCGAGCCGGTTGATATAAATTGGGTGAAAATGGACGACCTAGCAGAGACACTAGACTACTGGAAGCACACATCGATTCTATATGTGATGGGTTCCTAATCTTTCATAGTCAATTAATGGGATTTGTCGCCAGAGTTTGGAAACCAAAAGGATAAATGAAAATATTTGCTAGGCAGAACAATTTATTCCTCAGCCGAACAATTTATTCCTCGTTAAATTTACCTTGTGGGAGGATCGATCTGAATAGAATACTATAAGGAGGTCCATGAACATTCGATAGAAGGTTGGTCGTTCTTCGCCTGTAGAAGTCTGCATAGCCAGCTCCGGAGGGAGGCGAGCTAGGCAGCCGCCTAAGGCCTCCTCCCCCAAGGGGCCTCTAATTTTTTTTATTTTTTTAATTATTTTGTACCGGACTAGAAAAAAAAACTTTGGGTCTGAAAAAACATATGGTTGTTTGGAGAAGACTCAAATAAAACATTCAAAAGAAAAAAAAAAATATTGCACTCTTCTCCCTCACACTTTTCCACGAAAAATTTCTCTCCTACTGAAAAAAAGAAACAGTCTCTCCCACCCTCGACAAACGTGTCCATGTAGATTTTTCTCCTTTCTAGTTTCTAATGTCTTTTTCTGTTTTCCTTCTCTTGTGAAGCTTCTAGTATTAATTTTTTAAATGTTGGAAAGAAGCGCATAAGTGGAGGAGATCGTAAAGTAAATATATCTTCGCATTACTTGTAAATAAAACAACAAAAATTATATAGAGAAATAAGGACATCCTCTTTGGGACATGTCTAGGACCTCCAAATTGCTAGAGCCGGCTCTGGCAGCCTGAGTCAAACTTTGAGCGTGATAGGTTGTCACCAGTTCCTATTTGGATTCGTCTTCCTTGACTGCATCTCCCTTTCTCTCCGGTGATGCTCCCTCTCTCTCTCAGGCGATGACGGCGACACACGATAGCCACAATGTGCGCATGACGGAGAGAGAGGATAAGGGTTTGGAGTGAACGGCAACGGCAGAAGGAGGGGCACGGGAGGGGGCGGGCGGTGGGAGGAGGGGTGCGGAGGTGGGGGCAGTCGGGGGAGCGGCGGGAGGAATAGATTTGGCTCATGATCCAAATGAGCTTGGCCTGGGTCCTCGAAAGGAAGCTAATGCTGAGAGGAGTTTCTCTCCTAGGAAAAAAAGGGCTTGGCCTGGGTCCGCAAAGCGCATCTCGTGTCAGCCCAGCTTGATAGGGTACTGTGTAATCATAAGTGGCTGGAGTTGTTTTCTTAGAGCATCATCAGGACTCTCCAATGCAATTTGAAGTCCAAAATTTCAAAAAAAAAAAAAAAAAAAAAAAAGGTTAAGCGTAGAATAGGCTGGATTTGTATTAGAATAGTAGAAAATGATAAAGTGAGTTTCCGTTCCAAAGTTTGTGTGATCAAAAATTGATGTGAAAAAAATAATGATAAAAAATCTAGAATCTATAAAATTTTGTTCCAAATTGGGACTTAGTATTTTACAAAATGAGTTACTACAATCTAGAATCTATAAATTGAGAGGCTCAACCCTTAGCACCTATGGGTGGGATGTGACCGAAATTCTAAAAGTTGGGACTAGCGATGAGACTTATTATTCTACAAAATAAGTTTCAAATTTCTGAATGTAGAAATTGGATTATGAGCCTTATTGAGGATGCTCTCCAGACTGAGGGCCTCCCTGCTGTTACAAGTGACCATTCTCCAGGACTACACTTCTCCTCGCGCGCGCCCCTTTCGGTTATATGTAACATGACCTGGCCCTGTAGATTATGCAGAGGCTGTTGAAGCCGGTGTAACACATGATCATTCTCCAGGACTACACTACTCCTCCTCCTCCTCCTCCTCCTCCTCCTCCTCGTGAACCGACCAAGTTAACCAATTTTTTGGAAAATATATTGAAAATCGGTGTTAAATCAGTCGAAAGCTACTGATTTACGAGTTGACAGTTCAGCCGGTCCGGTCCGAGTTTTAAAACACTGGAGAAAACAAAAGAAGAAGACTTCCAGTTAGTTGTATGTGCCTCATGGAACTCATTGCTTTCTCAATGTAGTCCCTTTCATTGCCTTGTCTATGTACATTCCCCATCTCATGAGTCATAAAGACTGAAAGAGAAATGTGAGGGACAAAGAGAGAGGACAATACTTCTTTCCATGGAAGCCATAAAAAAAAAAATTGTGGTGGAAAAAGTTGCGAGGCTTCTCTCAATTTTTCTTTTGGGTTGTATCTCCTATCCGGTTGACCGTCCAGCTGGATTGTGTTGTGTGCGTCATGGTTGGAGGCATCGAGATTTAACGTAATTCTTGAATTTTTAGAGTTGAAGTCTCAAACCTATTGTCAAATATCTATATAATTTCTAACTCAAACAGAAGTTCTTTAAGACGTTAACATGAATTTATTGTCACTTCTCTTCCATTCACAACCCTAGTTTGGGGTCGTTTCTGGGTTCAAACATTGTTTCAACTTGGATTTTCATCTTTTTTTGAAACACAGCAAAAATAAATTCAAAAAATAAAAAACACACAAGAGAAAAAGTAAAAAGAAGACTATGCCAACAGTATCCACTGTTACCATTGCTTCCTTTGTGAGAGAGAAAAGAAAAAATAAGAAAGAAACAACTCAATCATAAAGTAGTGGGTTGCTAAATCATTTCAACTCCATTAATACCTTTTTTTTTTTTTTTTTTTTCTCTTTCAGTCAGCTATGGGCAGCTCTTTGTTGGCCTGGCTCGGCTCGGCTCGGCTCGGTGCTGTAGTTAACCGGTGCGGGTGCGTGTCCACATCAGCGGGCGCCGAATGCCGATTCGATTTTTTTTTCCGGAGTCGGACTGAGACCCTAAATTTTTTTTTTGCTCTTCATTAATTTTCTGACCGTTTGTAATCCATTAATTTTATAAAGTCTGACACATTTATGTCTGTCCAGGTTCAATGTATCACATTATTTTTATTCTGTAACGTTGTAACGTCCGTTCTGTTAATGGTGCTTTATTGGCTGATTAAATAGGTCTTTAATTCTCCTGTCCGTTGGTAGGACTAAGCACATCCTATATATATACTGAGTTTTTCTCTTCTCAGTATACACTGAAAAATTCTACCGTAAACTCTCTCGAATTGTTCCCCTTCCGAATCGATGTTGTTCTTCATCTTTTGATCTGGGTAGAGCTAAGTCTGTCACGCCCCGATCCCGCTAGGGTCGTCCGCCTTGCCTGGATTCCTGCGGGATCGTTCGTCCTCGCTAAGGCGTGATGCCGTGCAAGCCTAAGTTGCGCTTGCACAAGACCAAGTACCTGCACAAAACAACTAGTCAAGCAAAACACACGCACGCACCCATTTATTGCAGAACACCAAATATTGGACACAGAGATTTGAAATGGAAATACTTCTTTTATTGATAAACTTGATAGGAATACAAGTACAAAGCTTTGCAAACTCAGGTTGTCTTATCTTGGCTACATGATTCTTTTTAAAACTCTTTTTTGAAAATAGTCGCAATGCCCATATATCATATCCCTTTATTACATGCTGGAAATGTAAAGACACCTTCAAAGGAAAAGAAACTTGCAACTTTGACTGAAAATGAAAAGAAGCTTCGAGGCAGTCCACAGCTCTACTGGGCTAGACGGGCTTTAGTGCCTCACTTGAAATCCCCCTGTCACGACCCGCACCTGCTTTTCGGATGCAAGCTCGTGAACAAGCCAGCTACGTATCAAGCGGACTCCAGCCCAACTCGAATACGTATAAGCTGTCCAGAATAGGATATTATGTCTAATCTAAACTATATCTCAATCCACAAGAATCATGTAAAACAAGAATGAACAAGTATGAGTCGTGGTCTGTAACCCACTAGCATATATGTCCGATTAGACTCCAAGAATAATAGGAGTCTATAAAGCTAAGCTGATAAGCAGGATATATCATAAAAGCACGAGAAAGATAGTAATTCAATAACACCAACAAAATACCTGAATCATGCGATTGAAGTCAACTACCACATGCTCAGCTAACTAACCCCGTACAATCAGCTACCTGAAAAGATCATCAGGTCCTCAGATGTAGTACCCCGTCCCGTAAAGTCAATCAGAGGAATCAAAATGCCAACGACGTTCGGACTTAGCCTTACAACGGAGACTCGAAGACATCGCTCAGGTGGGGTAGTTTCGGTGAACTTGCCTCATCTTAGCCTTCGCCTAATAACTCGCATGTTTTCAACTTGCACAAGTAGGCTAACATAAAAGCTACGAACGCACATAGCTAAGAAAATAATTCCGACCCGTCGAAATGTCTTAGAACATGGAAAATGGTCCCACGGTCTGCTTAGAAGTCGGCTCAGCGTGCTTTCAAATGACACTCGATCCTTTGTCCCGTGGCTTGGGAGAAGGACGTTGGCCTAAGTTGCTAAGTTGCCTCAATACATGAAATAGCCTAAGTCATAGGCGTCACCTGCGTTAATGCTTGATAAAGCATGCACGGTCCCATTGTTTGTCCCGACACTCGAGTTAGCCTAAGTCATAGGCGTCGCCCGCATGAGCTCTTGATAAAGCATGCACGGTCCCGTCGCGCAAGGCTCGACATTACCTTCGCATGTTCCTTTGGTTAAGTCGCCTTGCACGGCTTGTTGGCTTAAGTCTAGGCACCTGAGAACTCGGTTGTTCAAGTCGAACGCGAGCATGGCACGTTCCCTCGATGCGGAGCTCGGCGTAGCCTTTGCTCGTCGAGTCAATGTTCGAATAAGTTAGACAAGAGTTACGTTGGGCTATCGAAGCCATTTCTAGCACTGTCCCGCTCTATCTACGGTTGTCAAGTCGCGTAGTCCCTTGAGAACAAGGCTCGTCGTATAACTTATATGACTTGAGCGACAGTTTCGCCTAGAGAACAAGATCTGTCTAAGGCACGAGTCCCGGTCGGTACGATGTAAAGTTAGTCACGGTCTATGACATTTAAGGAACACGTTTGGTTCAAGTTAAGTTGGAAGACTATGCAGTAGTCGTTCCCTGATGTATGAGACGGTCCCTCGGTTGGGAGTCTCACATTCCTATGCACGTTAAGATGTATGAGGCGGTCCCTCGGTTGGGAGTCTCACGTTCCTATGCACGTTAAGAAGTATGAGGCGGTCCCTCGGTTGGGAGTCTCGCGGTCCTGATGCACGTTATGTAAAGTGTGGTTCAGAGCGTCGAGTTGCTAAGTATAGTTCCAGTCGTACCAACTAATTAGGCCATGCATTTACGTGAGTCTAGATGTCTCGTAGGTGTGTGGTCATGGACAACTTGTCGACAAGGGCGATGTTTCTTCGAGCGGCAACCTGGGGCCACGGGACCGACTCGGCATAGGAGGAAACACGATATAGCCGAGCTGGGTATGAAGCAACCGGTAGGTCGGGGACTTGCATCGGGGATCGCAACCTGCGGTGCAAGGGTCCCGAATGCCAGACTATGTCCACGATGGCTTGTCGTGCCAGTGACCTTTCATATAGATAATTGGCGTGCTAACCGTCGAATCCGCATGCACGGTGTCGGTCGTAACAAAGGAAGTGTAAGCGAAGTATGACTTGAGTTATGAAATGTGTGCTCGGTTGCACCCAAAGTATTATGAAGCCTAGGGTTTGGCTAAGTGAAGACCCGTGCTTCGGCACGATATGTGGCGTCGAGTGTTAAGCCGTTGGCATAGAGTTGCATTAGTCAAACTTGAGTCATTGCAAATTAAGTCGAAAAGGGCCGTAGGGCAAGTTGGGTGTAGTTCAGTTGAGTTTCTGGGTACGACCTCGAAATATGAGGCACGACCGCGTTGTCACAAACAAGTATGAGTCGGTGTGTTGACATTGCAAGCAAACGAGAAGGTCTTGAGGCAAGGATAAGGATGTTATCGGTGCGATGGCATGGTCACACGAAAATGGCTTCTATCGGGTAGTTGTGTCCCCGATTATGGCCGTAAGGTAAACACGACTTGATAGGTTAACGTTACGAGCACGGAAAAGGTCTAGCGGCAAGTAAGTATGAGTACATTATTAGTGCAAGGCACGGTGACGGTCTAAAGACACAAAATAGACCAAGGCATCGGTCCTAAAAATCGATTCTAAGGCAAGACTAGAAAGACAATCGTAAAGGGGCTTGTATTACACAAAGTAAAATAAACGTGTCGGTTTTGTATGGGTGGGCGAGGAGCTCACTCCACCAGTACAGTTGAGTACTGACACCCACACAGTGTTTCATGTACAGGCACAGATAGAAGCTCGTGGTGCAGGAGCTCGCTTGGATGCGTCGAGGCACGGAGTTCCTTGGCGATTCGAAGCGTGCGTTCCGCGTGAAGACTAGACTTATACGGGACATAATGTATGGACATCGCCTTCCGAAGCTTCCGCTGGCGAGATATGTATCGAGAGATGAGAGAGAGCTGATTGATTGTAATATGAGACGAGTGGATCTGAGTGATTGTAATCTTGGCCTTGTGCCTCCATTGTAACCGTTGTTTCAATATCAATAAATAGCTTCTTTGAATAACTTGTGTTTGTTCTAAATTTTTGCTGCACGTTCAATGTCTCTGCTTGGGACTTCTGTGCGACTACCCCATCGTAGCCGCTAGAATCGGCCGTTATGGAATCCGCCTTGTACGAGCGCAATCTAGGCTCGTACGGCATCATGCCTTAGCGAGGACGATCGCTCCTACGGGAGCGGAGCGTGACATAATGGTATCAGAGCTTTTGAAAATATTTAGACTTATTGTATGGACAAGTTGGGCACGCACGCGACTCGAGTGAGAATGACGAATTCTATATTATACAGCTTGGCTGAATGCATGTATTTTAAGGACGCTTGGAATGCGTGCACGATCGAGCCAAGTGATACGTTGAGTTCAAGAAGACTTGAGGATTGGAAGAGTGTCGAGAAATTAAAATCGTGTTAAAGGAAAGATTGAACGTAGTGCGAGCGTGGCTCGGAATCGAAGAAACGCGTAGGCGGAGTGTGTACGATTAAGTCTTGGCCATAGAAATGATAGGATGGCTTACCTTCAAGAAAGTCTCGAGGACGAGACTTGTTCTGAGTGGTGTATGTTGTATGGTCCCGTCCCGCAAAGTCAATCGGAGGAATGAAACGCCAACGGCGTTCGGACTTAGCCTTACAACGGTGACTCGAAGACATCGTTCAGGTGGGGTAGTTTCGATGAACTTGCCTCATCTTAGCCTTCGCCTAATAACTCGCATGTTTTCAACTTGCACAAGTAGGCTAACATAAAAGCTACGAACGTACATAGCTAAGAAAATAATCCCGACCCGTCGGAATGTCTTAGAACATGGAAAATGGTCCCACGGTCTGCTTAGAAGTCGGCTCAGCGTGCTTTCAAATGACAGTACTTGATCCTTCGTCCCGTGGCTTGGGAGAAGGACGTTGGCCTAAGTTGCTAAGTTGCCTCAATACTTGAAATAGCCTAAGTCATAGGCGTCGCCTGCGTAAATGCTTGATAAAGCATGTACGGTCCCATTGTTTGTCCCGACACTCGAGTTAGCCTAAGTCATAGGCGTCGCCCACATGAGCGCTTGATAAAGCATGCACGGTCCCGTCGCGCAAGGCTGGACATTACCTTCGTATGTTCCGTTGGTTAAGTCGTCTTGTACGGCTTGTTGGCTTAAGTCTAGGCACCTGAGAACTCGGTTGTTCAAGTCGAACGCGTGCACGACACGTTCCCTCGATGCGGAGCTCGACGTAGCCTTTGCTCGTCGAGTCAATGTCCGAATAAGTTAGACAAGAGTTACGTTGGGCTATCGAAGCCATTTCTAGCACTGTCCCGCTCTATCTGCGGTTGTCAAGTCGCGTAGTCCCTTGAGAACAAGGCTCGTCGTATAACTTATATGACTTGAGCGATAGCGTCGCCTAGAGAACAAGGTCTGTCTAAGACACGAGCCACGGTCGGCACGATGTAAAGTTACCTACGGTCTATGGCATTTAAGGAACACGTTTGGTTCAAGTTAAGTTGGAAGGCTATGTAGTAGTCGTTCCCTGATGTATAAGGCGGTCCCTCGGTTGGGAGTCTCATGTTCCTATGCACGTTAAGATGTATGAGGCGGCCCCTCGGTTGGGAGTCTCACGTTCCTATGTACGTTAAAAAGTATGAGGTGGTCCCTCGGTTGGGAGTCTCACGGTCCCGATGCACGTTATGTAAAGTGTGGTTCAGAGCGTCGAGTTGCTAAGTATAGTTTCAGTCGTACCAACAAATTAGGCCATGCATTTACGTGAGTCTAGATGTCTCGTAGGAGCGTGGTCATGGACAACTTGTCGACAAGGGCGATGTTTCTTCGAGCGGCAACCCGGGGCCACGGGACCGACTCGGCCTAGGAGGAAACACGATATAGCCGAGCTGGGTATGAAGCAACCGGTAGGTCGGGGACTTGCATCGGGGATCGCAACCTGCGGTACAAGGGTCCCGAATGCCAGGCTCTGTCCACGATGGCTTGTCGTGCCAGTGACCTTTCATATAGATAATTGGCGTGCTAAGCGGTGAATCCGTATGCACAGTGTCGGTCGTAACAAAGGAAGTGTAAGCGAAGTATTACTTGAGTTATGAAATGTGTGCTCGGTTGCACCCAAAGTATTATGAGGCCTAGGGTTTGGCTAAGTAAAGACCCGTGCTTCGTCACGAGATGTGGCGTCGAGTGTTAAGCCGTTGGCATAGAGTTGTATAAGTCAAACTTGAGTCGTTGCGAATTAAGTCGAAAAGGGCCGTAGGACAAGTTGGGTGTAGTTCGGTTGAGTTTCTGGGCACGACCTTGAAATATGAGGCATGGCCGTGTTATCACAAACAAGTATGAGTCGGTGTGTTGACAATACAAGCAAACGAGAAGGTCTTGAGGCAAGGATAAGGATGTTATCGGTACGATAGCATGGTCACACGAAAATGGCGTCTATCGTGTAGTTGTGTCCCCGATTATGGCCGTAAGGCAAACACGACTTGATAGGTTAACTTTGCGAGCACGGGAAAGGTCTAGCGGCAAGTATGAGTACATTATTAGTGCAAGGCACGGTGACAGTCTAAAGACACAAAATAGACCAAGGCATCGGTCCTAAAAATCGATTCTAAGGCAAGACTAGAAAGACAATCGTAAAGGGGCTTGTATTGCACAAAGTAAAATAAACGTGTCGGTTTTGGATGGGTGGGCGAGGAGCTCACTCCACCAGTACAGTTGAGTACTGACACCCATACAGTATTTCATGTGCACGCACAGATAGAAGCTCGTGGTGCAGGAGCTCGCTTGGATGCGTCGAGGCACGGAGTTCCTTGGCGTTTCGAAGCGTGCGTTCCGCGTGAAGACTAGACTTATACGGGACATAATGTATGGACATCGCCTTCCGAAGCTTCCGTTGGCGAGATATGTATCGAGAGATGAGAGAGAGCTGATTGATTGTAATATGAGACGAGTGGATCTGAGTGATTGTAATCTTGGCCTTGTGTCCCCATTGTAACCGTTTTTTCAATATCAATAAAGAGCTTCTTTGAATAACTTGTGTTTGTTCTAAATTTTCGCTACGCGTTCAATGTCTCTGCTTGGGACTTCTGTGCGACGACCCCGTCGTAGCCGCTGGAATCGGCCGTTATGGAACCCGTCTTGCACGAGCGCAATCTAGGCTCGTGCGGCATCACGCCTTAGCGAGGACGATCGCTCCTACGGGAGCGGGGCGTGACATAATGGTATCAGAGCTTTTGAAAATATTTAGACTCATTGTATGGACAAGTTGGGCACGCACGCGACTCGAGTGAGAATGATGAATTCTATATCATACGGCTTGGCTGAATGCATGTATTTTGGGGACGCTTGGAACGCGTGCACGATCGATCCAAGTGATACGTTAAGTTCAAGAAGACTTGAGGATTGGAAGAGTGTCGAGAAATTGAAATCGTGTTAAAGGAAAGATTGAAAGTAGTACGAGCGTGGCTCAGAATCGAAGAAACGCGTAGGCAGAGTGTGTACGATTAAGTCTTGGCCATAGAAATGGTAGGATGGCTTACCTTCAGGAAAGTCTCGAGGACGAGACTTGTTCTGAGTGGTGTATGTTGTAGTGTCCCGTCCCGCAAAGTCAATCGGAGGAATCGAAACGCCAACGACGTTCAGACTTAGCCTTACAACGGCGACTCGAAGATATCGTTCAACTTGCCTCATCTTAGCCTTCGCCTAATAACTCGCATATTTTCAACTTGCACAAGTAGGCTAACATAAAAGCTACGAACGCACATAGCTAAGGAAATAATCCCGACCCGTCAGAATGTCTTAGAACATGGAAAATTGTCCCACGGTCTGCTTAGAAGTTGGCTCAGCGTGCTTTCAAATGACACTCGATCCTTCGTCCCGTGGCTTGGGAGAATGACGTTGGACTAAGTTGCTAAGTTGCCTCAACACTTGAAATAGCCTAAGTCATAGGCGTCGCCTGCGTGAATGCTTGATAAAGCATGCACGGTACCATTGTTTGTCCCGACACTCGAGTTAGCCTAAGTCATAGGTGTCGCCTGCATGAGTGCTTGATAAAGCATGCACGGTCCCGTTGCGCAAGGCTCGACATTGCCTTCGTATGTTCCGTTGGTTAAGTCGTCTTGCACGGCTTGTTGGCTTAAGTCTAGGCACCTGAGAACTCGGTTGTTCAAGTCGAACACGAGCACGGCACGTTCCCTCGATACGGAGCTCGACGTAGCCTTTGCTCGTCGAGTCAATGTCCAAATAAGTTAGACAAGAGTTACGTTGGGCTATCGAAGCCATTTCTAGCACTGTCCCGCTCTATCTGCGATTGTCAAGTCGCATAGTCCCTTGAGAACAAGGCTCGTCGTATAACTTATATGACTTGAGCGACAGCGTCGCCTAGAGAACAAGATCTGTCTAAGGCACGAGCCACGGTCGGCACGATGTAAAGTTAGCCACGGTCTATGGCATTTAAGGAACATGTTTGGTTCAAGTTAAGTTGGAAGGCTATGCAGTAGTCGTTCCCTGATGTATGAGGCGGTCCCTCGGTTGGGAGTCTCACGTTCCTATGCACGTTAAGATGTATGAGGCGGTCCTTCGGTTGGGAGTCTCACGTTCCTATGTACGTTAAGAAGTATGAGGCGGTCCCTCGGTTGGGAGTCTCGCGGTCCCGATGCACGTTATGTAAAGTATGGTTCAGAGCGTCGAGTTGCTAAGTATAGTTTCAGTCGTACCAACAAATTAGGCCATGCATATACGTGAGTCTAGATGTCTCGTAGGTGCGTGGTCATGGACAACTTGTCGGCAAGGGCGATGTTTCTTCGAGTGGCAACCCGGGGCCACGGGACCGACTCGGCCTAGGAGGAAACACGATATAGCCGAGCTGGATATAAAGCAACCGGTAGGTCGAAGACTTGCATCAGGGATCGTAACCTGCGGTGCAAGGGTCCCGAATGCCAGGCTATGTCTACGATGGCTTGTCGTGCCAGTGACCTTTCATGTAGATAATTGGCGTGCTAAGCGGCGAATCCGCATGCACGGTGTCGGTCGTAACAAAGGAAGTGTAAGCGAAGTATGACTTCAGTTATGAAATGTGTGCTCGGTTGCACCCAAAGTATTATGAGGCCTAGGGTTTGGCTAAGTAAAGACCCGTGCTTCGGCACGAGATGTGGCGTCGAGTGTTAAGCCATTGGCATAGAGTTGCATAAGTCAAACTTGAGTCATTGCAAATTAAGTCGAAAAGGGCCGTAGGGCAAGTTGGGTGTAGTTCGGTTGAGTTTCTGGACACGACCTCGAAATATGAGGCACGGCCGCGTTGTCACAAACAAGTATGAGTCGGTGTGTTGACATTGCAAGCAAACGAGAAGGTCTTGAGACAAGGATAAGGATGTTATCGGTACGATAGCACGGTCACACGAAAATAGCGTCTATCGTGTAGTTGCGTCCCCGATTATGGCCGTAAGGCAAACACGACTTGATAGGTTAACTTTGCGAGCACGGGAAAGGTTTAGAGACAAGTATGAGTACATTATTAGTGTAAGGCACGGTGACGGTCTAAAGACATAAAATAGACCAAGGCATCGGTCCTAAAAATTGATTCTAAGGCAAGACTAGAAAGACAATCGTAAAGGGGCTTGTATTGTACAAAGTAAAATAAACGTGTCAGTTTTGTATCGGTGGGCGAGAAGCTCACTCCACCAGTACAGTTGAGTACTGACACCCACACAGTGTTTCATGTGCAGGCACAGATAGAAGCTCGTGGTGCAGGAGCTCGCTTGGATGCGTCGAGGCACGGAGTTCCTTGGCGATTCGAAGCGTGCGTTCCACGTGAAGACTAGACTTATACGGGACATAATGTATGGACATCGCCTTTCGAAGCTTCCACTGGCGAGATATGTATCGAGCGATGAGAGAGAGCTGATTGATTGTAATGTGAGACGAGTGGATCTGAGTAATTATAATCTTGGCCTTGTGCCCCCATTGTAACCGTTGTTTCAATATCAATAGAGAGCTTCTTTGAATAACTTGTGTTTGTTCTAAATTTCTGCTGTGAGTTCAATGTCTCTGCTTGGGACTTTTGTGCGACGACCCCGTCGTAGCCGCTGGAATCGGCCGTTATGGAACCCGCTTTGCACGAGCGCAATCTAGGCTCGTACACATCACGCCTTAGCGAGGACGATCGCTCCTACGGGAGCGGGGCGTGATATCAGAGGACTAGCAAGATATATAAAACATGCCTACTAATATGACAGTAAATAACATGTATGGAGGATAAGAACACTGCAAGAAGAACATCTAAGGACGACGAGTCGTGTGGAAATGTAATACTAGACTTGGCTAACTATCAATCAAAACCCCTATAGCTTGTAGTACAATGCAAGATACTCCCAATCTATAGTGTTTCAATTGACGTACAAAGCAGGATACTCTCAGTCGAGATTAGCCAATTCTAGTATCGATCTTCTCTCCTAAAGGATACAAGGTCAAGCAGACTCCTATATATCGTAGTACAATGCAAGATACTCTCAATTTATAGTGACGCAAGTCAAGTCAATCAATCAATCAATATATGCTATAGGTCATAGTACAATGTAAGATAATCCCAATCTATGGCATATCTTAAGTCAAATCAATCAAGCAATATCAAGATAAAAGAATCGGCTATAGGTCGTAGTATAATGTAAGATACTTCCAGTCTATAGTATATCTCAACTGTAGTACAATGCAAGATACTCCAAGTCAAGATTGGTCAAGTCAAGAACAAGATATAGAAACTGACACCTCAATCACGAGACAAGGTAACACAAAAAGACCAATAGTCAAGCAATGTCAAATATCCTATACGTACACGTAATCTAGAACAGGTAAAACAATCAAGGGAAAATCAATCACAATATGGAATCGTGATAATATGAAAAGGAATACAATAAAAAAAGAGAAAATAATGTAAATACTGTATATGTTCGGCAAGTCATACTTGCCTGAGGGTTGCACGGAGAACCAACAATATATCGCCAATCAACAAGTCAGAAAGTCCAAGTCCCACAACTGCCTCCAGAAGCTGTAATTTATGTTACCAACATTTCTAGATTAGTCAAATTAGCTAGGATAGCCTATCCTTAAGTCCAATTCTGGACACAAGGGCAAAACGATAATTTTGGGTCAAAATGGTGTCCGCCGTTGGATCCGCTTTGCACCGAAAAGCGTGCTAGAGTCTATGGTCTCTAAATTCGTCAAACTATATGTCTACGGATTCGTTTTGATGATACGAATCCAACCGTGTATCCAAAGTTGGTTTCCGGTAGGCCGTGCACAAAATTGCCCGTTGAATCGGACTGTGGGGCCCGCAAAACGGTGATCCGATCAACTGTCTCAGAATTGGACCAAACTTGGTATATAGGACCAGAAAAATAATACGGTCCTGTTGGCGCAAGTTTCGTCTCGATCTGACGAACGTGCATAAAGTAATTGGAAAGTTTGCACAGAGGCCGATACGATAAATTTCGACGGATACGCATCAAATTCGTCGCGCACACGCAACCAATTAGAATTCCGTCAAAGCCCACACGTCCACGAAGCCGATACGCACCTTTTGATTCTTTCGGTTCGTGACCACGTCGCCCGGATTGGCGGAACGCACGTCGTATCGAGGGTTTTTCTAGTTTTGAAAACAGTTTTTGCCAAGTTTTTTCTGATTTTTGAATTCAAAATACTCGGTGCATAAACGATGAAATTAAATTCTGTAAAAAGGGTTTTGCTCTTGTTTATATCGGCCCGGACTGTTTTAAATTTGTTTTTGAAAACTGTCAGTAGGTTGGCCGTGGCTGGCCTTCCAAGTTGGGGTATGTACTGCCCTGTTTGCTATTTACGAACCAATTTTTCGTCGATCTTCGGGTTCAAATATCTAAGCACATGATGCGATCTAATTTAATTGACCTAAAGGATAATGAAGTAGGTAGGGTTGTGATCGTACCAGAGCTATTCATACACGAAAGCATCGATCATGGAGGGAGAACGCACCTCACAAAGTGGAGCAAAAACTGCTTCTACTGCTGTGCTCTGTTCTTGTTGCCACAGTTTGACCTATGTTTGCCGCCGTGCATGCGGCTGTGGCGCGGTCATGGCCGCGCATGGCGGCGCCCAGGGTGGCGTGAAGGGCCACTACCAAAATAAGTCAATTTAGCGACGTTATTTAGCGACGTCTAATTGTAACGTCACGAAATATTGAAATTAGCGACGTATAAGAAAATACGTCGTCGTACGTCGGTAATCAGCAACGACGTGCGACGTCTTTTGTTACACGTAGCAAATATATGGAAATTAGCGACAATTAGCGACGCAGGTAAGACTATGTCGCTTAATAGCGACGATCAGCGATATATTTCTAAGACGTCGCTAATTTTTTTACATATCGATTCAGAAATTTCATTTCCCCCCATTCTCGATCTCTCCTCCCAAATCGTCGAGGCCTCCTCTGCCCGTGGCCCACTCCTCCACCCAACGCCCCCTCCTCCGCCGCCGAGAGTCGCCGTTCGTCGAGCCCCTCCCCCAGGTAATTCCTATCCCTAACCCTAGCTCTAAACACGGACACATGCACAGGGACACGATGAGTTCGAGCCCCTAACACGATGAGTTCACGGACACGATGAGTTCGA
Source organism: Iris pallida (assembly GCA_029216955.1). Lineage (NCBI taxonomy): Eukaryota > Viridiplantae > Streptophyta > Magnoliopsida > Asparagales > Iridaceae > Iris > Iris pallida. Next base: position 3,146,243 of record JANAVB010041817.1, read on the forward strand.
GCCCCTCCCCTAACCCCCTCCTCCCCTAACACGATGAGTTCATAGACACATTCCTAACCCTAAATCTAGATGAATGCCTACGAGAATGGACACAAGCATGAGTTCTTCGCCGACAGAGTGCCTTCTCATCGGTCCCATCCGACCACACCCCAAGACCCACTATGGGGAGGGTTTTATGCACAGGGGACTGTGCTGTGCACAGTCCCTGTGTGTGTGTGTGTGAATTTCAAGTTAGATGTTAAAGTGTGTTAGATCATTAGCTAATATTAGATAGAGAATTGTTGTAATTGCCAAGTATAGGTAAGGATTGGGTATCTCAAGATACTAAGTTATAAGGTAAATATAGCTACACACACACACACACACACACACACACACACACACACACACACACACAGATATATATATATATATATATATATATATATATATATATATATATGTCACACACACACACACACACACATATATATATATATATATATATATATATATATATATATATATATATCTGTGTGTGTGTGTGTGTGTGTGTGTGTGTGTGTGTGTAGAGTTGAGAGTAATTGATTAGTGTGTGATACTAAATGTATATGGAGATATAGATATTAGTGTGTGTATGCATTAGCTATAGGTTTGTGTAGTGTTTGAGAGTGTGTAAGTGTGTGTAATATCAAGGTATATATATATATATATATATATATATATATATATATATATATACATATATATATATATATATATATATATATATATATATATATATAATAAGGTAACAATTATGTGTGTCTATGTGAGTATAGTAGAGTGATGTGTGAGTGTGTAGTATAGGCTTGAGTGTCTGTCCAGAGGGTGTTCAGTCGAGTGTCAGTCAATCTAGTATACTATTTATTTACCTCTATATCATACTAGGAGACTTATTTAGAACTAGTTGTGGTTGTAATTAGTTGATATTATATTCAAGTCGTCAATAATGTCTTTGACTTTGTCATGGGATCTTAGATATCAATTGTAGGTGACATTATATATATGGTCATTCCATATATACTATTTACCTTCATCTCGATGGCTATTCCATAAAGGAAAAAACACGAGTCAAATTGATGTTAAGACAATTTTCAACTTGACCCTGGCATATCGAAACGAATATAGTGTGTCTGAATTAGATTGGCACCAGTAAGAATCGATAGCGTATGTGTACACGTTGGATGCAGAAGAACTTATGTGCGATATAGCATAGTTATTAGTAACTGTCCGCTACTAATGTGTGTCCCGTAATAAGATATAATATACGAATTTGTGCCTATTGGATAATGTGTGTCCATCTTTGCAGAATTATTTCCAAATGGATATGAATTACTATTTACGAAATCGTTCATGGATGTACAATCGTCGTCCTGATGATATGTGTGGTGTGCGGGATGAATACATAGCGGGAGTAGAGCAGTTCCTGCAGTTTGCTAAGACGTTCTCTCAGTACATGGACGACACCAAAATTAAGTGTCCGTGTGTGAAATGTCATAACATGAAATATTATCCAGAAGTGAAAGTGACATATCATTTGTACTCGAGCGGTTTCATGCCTAATTACTATCAGTGGACCGTACACGAAGAACTTGTGTCTTTAGCATCAGAGCCGGAGCCTTATGTTGAGCCGTATATGCATGCGGGACCTAATTTTGTTTCAGATAATCATACATACGACGACGGGTGCGTGAACATGGTTTTTAACGCTGCGGGACCTAGTTTCGTTCATGATGCAGCTGAGGAGGCACCGAATATCGATGCTGCAAAGTTCATGGAGTTGCTGAAGAATGCAAGGACTCCATTATATCATGGTTGTGAGGATCATTCACCGTTGGAGGTGGTTACAAGACTGTTGAGCATTAAGTCAGATTTTAACATATCGCAAGAATGCTACAGCCGAGTGTTGGAGTTGATTATAGAGATCTTGCCGGCTGGTGCTAAGTTACCTAAAGACTTCTACCGGTCTAAGAGGATAGTGAGATCGCTTAAGATAGGATACGAAAAAATTGATTCTTGTCGCAATGGGTGCATGCTGTACTACAAAGATGACAAGGAAGCAGATGTGTACAGATTTTGTGGTGCTGATCGCTATAAGACAACTAGTACATAAAGGTCTACCGGTGCAAGAAGACCGACCAATTTAATGCACTACTTGCCTTTAGCGCCGCGGTTGCAAAGATTATTTATGGTGAAAGAGACGGCCGAAAATATGAGTTGGCACACGCGAGAATAGATTGAAGGAGTGTCGGATCACCCATCCGATGGAGAAGCATGGAAGCACTTTGATCGAGTGTATCCTGATTTTGCTTCAGATCCGCGTAATGTCAGGTTGGGGCAATCTTCTGACGATTTTACTCCTTTTGGTCTTTCGGGATCCCAGTATTCGTGCTGGCCTGTGATTGTCACTTCGTATAACCTACCGCCTTGGATGTGCATGAAGACTCAATACATGTTTCTAACCGTTATAATTCCTGGTCCGAATAATTCCAAGAGGAACATTGATGTGTACTTACAGCCTTTGATAGATGAGTTGAATCAGTTATGGGAAGTAGGCGCTAACACGTACGATGTTTCCAGGAAGCAAAATTTTCAGATGAAGGCAACCCTTATGTAGACCATCAACGACTTTTCGACCTATGGAATGTTATTTGGATGGAGCACTCATGGCCGTCTCTGTAGTGCCCCGTCCCGCAAAGTCAATCGGAGGAATTGAAACGCCGACGACATTGGAACTTAGCCTTGCAATGGAGGAATTCAATCGGTCGTCCTTGAACCACGTATTCGTACTCGATAATATCGTCATTCGAACTCCTTATTGCTTTCGCCTTCACCTATTTTAGAAGGACGAAGGCATTATACTAGAACTTCCTCTAGCCTTCCTATCGAGTATGACCATACCGTATTATTTTATCTATGATCTAGATCGCGATTTCTTACGGCATGATTTTGTTATTGATTGTTCCCCATCGATACCCCTTGTGTCTTCTCACCCCCCTACGAATTCTTAATTTCGAGGACAAAATTTTTTTAAGTTGGGTAGGATGTAAAATCCCTAAATTTTTACTATATTTTTTTATTAAAATTTGTGCGGATTTAAAATTTTGTATTGTACGTCGCGTAGTCGTATTGTACGTCGCGCACAAAATTTTATTTTTCGTAATTGCTCGACGAGTACGAATATGTGCGAGCGTACATAATTTAGAAAAATATTTTTGTTCTATTTTTTTATATAGTTTCAAATAATAGATATAATAATTAGTTTTGCTATCATTTCTAAGTTTGTTATTTTTACGTCATTTCTAAAATTTATTAATAATAAATAATATTTTGTATACTAGAAAAGCATAATTATGTAAAGAATATTTATGCTTGGATATATATTTCAAAAATATTTTATTAAGTTTATTTTTAAATAATAATGTATTTTCGAAATTATTATAATAGCATTTTTGGAAAACATATTTTGAAAATATTGTGGCAATTTAAATCTTGATTTAATTTTTGGATTTATTTAAATAGATTAAATTAATATCTATATTTGGAATTTGAATTATCTCATTTGGTTTTAAACTTAATTAGATTTAAATTGATTTCAAATTGGATTTGAAATTTATTGATTGATCTAATTGGGTTTTAAATCTTCCTAATTCTTATCCAACTGGGAATTCCCACATCCTATAAATAGGCAGGTACTCCTCCATAAATTTTTCACATCCACAAATTCTCCACAACCAAAAATAAGTGCATCGTGTCCGTGTCTCCATCTTTTCCACTATTTTCCTTCATTACAATTACATTGTTATCTTCTTCGTGTCCACACACGGACACATGTTCTCATCCAACCTCGACACGATACACCCCAATCCTAAACTCTAAATCCCGTCCCAGCTCGCGTCTGCCACATCGACCACCGGATGCCTTCCGTTCCCCGTCGTACCCAGACCACCATGTTCACTACCACCCGGACTCCTGAACCCCCGCCATGCCCGGTCTCCTCCTTCCTTTCACTAGAACAACCATCCACACCACCCGACCATGCTAATCGCAGCCACAGACCAGCAACACCAAACCCCCAGAATACCACCACCAACGGCCAATAATCGACACCCAATAACCACCATCGTCCTCGTCACCATCCCGAGCGCCGGCCACCAGCGCGCATCCCGCCGAGTTCACCGGAAACCCAACATCGGCAAACCCCCCAAAGCCAAGCACAACCACCAGAACCAAACCCAATAGAAAACTAAATTACTCACCATCGATTCCCGCCGCGTCCTCGCCACCGTGGCCGTCGGCAGGATCCGCCGAGCGTGCACCACCTCCGCGCTCCGCCACCACTTTCTGCTGTCCACCGTGAGCCCAGCGCTCCGCCGCCTGACCGGAGACCTCCGCCGCGCATCTCAGCCGTTCCACTCTCGAAACCCCTCTCCGCCGGCGAACCCAGCCACGCTTGTGCCGCCCCTTCCGCCATTGGCCGATCCGACCCCGACGAACCGCCGCCGCGTCGACCACGCTGACGTGCGCGTCCGCCCCCACCGTGCGCGCCCCCTCCTCCTTAAGCGTGCGCCGCTGACCCCCGAGCAGCACCCCTCCGCGTCGAGCATCCGCTGCCTCCATGGTCGGAGCCCCGACCGACCGTCCGCTTCAGATCCCCTTTCTCCGTCGAGCCGTCGACGAGCCCTCGTCGACTCTCCGCCTCTCCCCGTTCCTCTCACGACCGCCTCTCCTTTCCTCCTCGTCGCTGTGCCCTAGCCGCCGGTGCTTTCCCTCTCCTCAATGCCACCGCTCTCGCTCCTCTCTCCTCTCCATCTCGCTCTTCTCCACCGTAGCCCGCCCGCCGACGAGCTCCCGACCGCCGCAGCCGCAAGCACCCTCTCTTCCTCTCTCGTGCCACTCTCTCTCTCTCACGCACAAAATTCTTTCCCCAATCTCATTGTCTCTCTCTTCTTTTTTTTTTAAAAGAGGCAACAGTGCTGTGTCACTGTTAAAGAATGGGATCCTTGGTTTTTATTGCTGATTATTATCAATATTATTTTATTTTATTATTAATATTATTAATATTTTATTATTATTATTATTATTATTTTATTGTTATTATTATTATTATTATTATTTTTATTTCTGTTGTTGTTAATTGTGGAAAATGAGAAGGGGACAACAGTCCTCTCTTCTGGTTCTTTTGGTTTTGATTTATATATTTCTGTTTCGTATACAGTAGAGTGTATTCGTTATAGGAATAGTATATTGAATATATATTATTACAAGTATTATGTTGTTATTTTCTCTTATAGTAATATTTTTAAAATTATTGCTTACAAAGTATGGTATTGGACTTTGAACTCGGTAGGACTTTTATTATTTTAATTTATTAATAATAATAATAATAATAATTATTATTAATACCATTATCTTTTTAATTGCAGAATATTGATTAAAGTGGATTATTTATATTATTGGTATTTATATTTGATTTAAGAATTATTATTATTAGTATTATTACTATTTATATTGTTATTATTGTAAGTATAAATAAATATTTTCAACATTGTGTTAGAAGTCCTAATTGTATTTGCTATATTATTTATGGCATTTAAAAGTATAGCTTATTAATAAAATTTTATTTTTATAAAATATGGTTCTTAAACTTAAATAAAATTTTCTAATATTATTTTGTTTCGCTTAAAATATTTTGATTTATAAGCTATAGGTTTTAGACTAAAATATTATTTGACAAAATTTACAGTTTAGCCTTAAAACGACTTTTGGTTTTTGGATATTTATTTGAAAGCATATTTTGACTAATAAATTATATTTCATTATTATAAATAGTTTTCCAAAATCGTATATATATTATTTATCTAAATTCCTCTGATTATCCTTTTGTCCATGACTAGCCCTATTACCCCCGTTTCCTCACCAATTCTGTACTCCCATATGTCTACCCTAACTAATTTGACCGTCTTGGACCCAATGGAACCGTCCGTGCCGACATCAGAGGTCACCTGGTATAGTTGTTGTACCGAAGTTGCAGTTCATGCCACCTTGATCATCGCAGCACACCAGGCGTCCTACCAGGCAAGACACCTTGCCATTTGCTGTTTATTTATTTTAGCTCATATTTCATACATTATTTATTTTCTTTATGCAAAATAAACTGTGATACATGGCATAACCTGTTAGAACTTACTGTTCATTTATATTTCCTGCTATGTATTATTTTTCTCACACATTAAACCTAGATTTAAGGGACCACCTTGTGTGTTGCATTCATTGGCCTTAACACGTTGTAACACGAAGTTGTGTGTCACATGTAGAATACGGACATGCGTGACTGGCTGGCCACCGGTGCGTATAAGCCGTGCGATAGGAATAACCGCTAATAGAGGTTGCATGCTTAGTTTGACTTAGCGGTTATAGAGGTTTACTGTTGTGGATACAACAGAGTAGGCATTGGGCGGGGAGGACAATTCTTTAGCGTATGGGCTTCGATGCACTTTTCCTTTTGTAACCCGTGAGCTCCGCCGGAGACGCGGGTCAGATTACCCATGATTACTGACGGCCACTGACGTTCTACGGAACGTTATGCTCTTACTGATGGGACCTCTGGTACCCAAGAGGGGACTATGCCGATCCTATTTAGCCAGGGCCCATGCGTAGGAAGGATTGTTCTTAACTACATTTCACTTAGAACGGTTAGGCTACCTTTATCCGTTAGGTACGAGTACTCTTGGTTTGGGTACTTGTATCTGACCGTGGCTTAGAACAATAACTTGTCGCGGATTAGTTCGTCACATCTTGTCCTTGTTTGGTTGTAGGTGTGACTTACTACTTCGATGAGAAGGTATTGAACCTTGTTGGGGTCCGTATACCATATTGGATTCATAGCATGGAAAGATACGTCACCGTGAATTAGTTTACCATCTCCTGTCCTTGTTTGGTTGGAGGGATGGTAAGCTCGTTCAATAGGTGTGTATTGGACTATGTTATAATTCAATTGACTTATTTATTTGAGCAATATTTATTCAGTTTATATGGCATGATATTATGTGTCTTGTTACGTCCCTCTGAGGACCTGGTTATCTCCCCAGGTGTGTGCTATTGTCTTTCGCAGGTGCACTAGCTCTAGCCGTGATTATCGCTATTTCTTCGAGGATGATTGCACTTGGATCGTCTTCGCTTCGCTCGTCAAATTCATTTCTTTTCTCATGTATTTTTCTTTACTTGTTGGTAGTGGATTTGTCTCCGCCAACACATTGTATCAAGACAATTTCATAGTTGATTATATGATATCTTCTATTCTTTTATGTTGTGTGGATGAGATTAGTTATGGTTCTACTGTATTTTACAGCTTATGTATTCATATGAGGTTTCCATATATTGGAGTATACATCGTATAAATACAGCTGACATGTCTACGTTCCTAGTCCTACGTATTTTGGGACTGGGGCGTTATATATTTTTGTGGTGGCCCATACAGGTTAAGATAAATTGTTTGGTTACTTTACCGTACCAAGCAAGCCTGCGAATAGGATTAGAAGTCTAGGATCTCATCCACATACTTGACCTCTTTCCTCGATTCCATATCCGAACTATCGTTCGACTCATCGACTGCATCTTGCTTGATTCCTCCTATCATTATTCTTATCTTCCCTTCGTGCTTGCTAGAGATTGACCCTACTAGTTAGATGTCCCAAACACCCTTAGCTTAATTCTTTAAGTTGGGTAGAATATCCCACGACCTGACACACCCTTGACCATTAAGGGAATACAAATAGTATTATCTAGACCATAGAGACTAGAGGAATTTAACCCATTTGGTCAACCAAGCCTTGGTCAATAAAACCGTAGAATGATGGTATAGGAATAAACATGACTTAGATCCTTATGACTCTTAGACTATTCATATTATTTTTATTCATCTACCATCGTGCCTATATTTTTACTATCTAAACTAATGACGCTAATGTAGCCTAGTATTTGCAAGCTTATCCTTTCATCAAGCTTGTTCAAGACATATGTTATTGGAAGAGCTCCCACTAACATATTGTCTAATCAGAACCGGTGCATAATGGTCTGATCAACCAAGTGCACTTTGGTTCGCTTTTATCTATTGTTCTACGTGGATAGGGATATAGCTAAACTTGTTCTCTAGAGTCCCATCCGCGACTGCCTTGGCAACTCCTTTTGAATTTTTTCGGTCGTCCTTGAACCACGTATTCGTACTCGATAATATCGTCATTCGAACTCCTTATTGCTTTCGCATTCACCTATTTTAGAAGGACGAAGGCGTTATACTAGAACTTCCTCTAACCTTCCTATCGAGTATGACCATACCGTATTATTTTATCTATGATCTAGATCGTGATTTCTTACGGCATGATTTTGTTATTAATTGTTCCCCATCGATACCCCTTGTGTCTTCTCACCCTCCTACGAATTTTTAATTTCGAGGACGAAATTTTTTTAAGTTGGGTAGGATGTAAAACCCCTAAATTTCTACTATATTTTTTTATTAAAATTTGTACGGATTTAAAATTTTGTATTGTACGTCGCGTAGTCGTATTGTACGTCGCGCACGAAATTTTATTTTTCGTAATTGCTCGACGAGTGCGAATATTTGCGAGCGTACATAATTTAGAAAAATATTTTTGTTCTATATTTTATATAGTTTCAAATAATAGATATAATAATTAGTTTTGCTATCATTTCTAAGCTTGTTATTTTTACGTCATTTCTAAAATTTATTAATAATAAATAATATTTTGTATACTAGAAAAGCATAATTATGTAAAGAATATTTATGCTTGGATATATATTATATTTTATTAAGTTTATTTTTAAATAATAATGTATTTTCGAAATTATTATAATAGCATTTTTGGAAAACATATTTTGAAAATATTGTGGCAATTTAAATCTTGATTTAATTTTTGGATTTATTTAAATAGATTAAATTAATATCTATATTTGGAATTTGAATTATCTCATTTGGTTTTAAACTTAATTAGATTTAAATTGATTTCGAATTGGATTTGAAATTTATTGATTGATTAAATTGGGTTTTAAATCTTCATAATTCTTATCCAACTGGGAATTCCCACATCCTATAAATAGGCAGGTACTCCTCCATAATTTTTTCACATCCACAAATTCTCCACAACCAAAAATAAGTGCATCGTGTCCGTGTCTCCATCTTTTCCACTATTTCCCTTCATTACAATTATATTGTTATCTTCTTCGTGTCCACACACGGACACATGTTCTCATCCAACCCCGACACGATACACCCCAATCCTAAACTCTAAATCCCGTCCCAGCGCGCGTCTGCCACACTGACCACCGGATGCCTTCCGTTCCCCGTCGTACCCAGACCACCATGTTCACTACCACCCGGACAACTGAACCCCCGCCATGCCCGGTCTCCTCCTTCCTTTCACTAGAACAACCATCCACACCACCCGACCATGCTCATCACAGCCACAGACCAGCAACACCAAACCCCCAGAATACCACCACCAACGGCCAATAATCGACACCCAATAACCACCATCGTCCTCGTCACCATCCCGAGCGCCGGCCACCAGCGCGCATCCCGCCGAGTTCACCGAAAACCCAACACCGGCAAACCCCCCAAAGCCAAGCACAACCACCAAAACCAAACCCAATAGAAAACGAAATTACTCACCATCGATTCCCGCAGCGTCCTCGCCACCGTGGCCGCCAGCAGGATCCGCCGAGCGTGCACCACCTCCGCGCTCCGCCACCACTTCCCGCTGACCACCGCGAGCTCAGCGCTCCGCCGCCTAACCGGAGACCTCCGTCGTGCGTCTCAGCCGTTCCCCTCTCGAAACCCCTCTCCGCCGGCGAACCCAGCCACGCTTGCGTCGCCCCTTCCGCCGCTGGCCGATCCGATCCCGACGAACCGCCGTCGCGTCGACCACGCCTACGTGCGCGTCCGCCCCCACCGCGCACGCCCACTCCTCCTTAAGCGCGCGCCGCTGACCCCCGAGCAGCGCCCCTCCGTGTCGAGCATCCGTCGCCTCCATGGTCGGAGCCCCGACCGACCGTCCGCTCTAGATCCCCTTTCTCCGCTGAGCCGTCGACGAGCCCTCACCGACTCTCCGCCTCTCCCCATTCCTCTCCTGACCGCCTCTCCTTTCCTCCTCGTCGCCGTGCCCTAGCCGCCGGCGCTTCCCCTCTCCTCAACGCCACCGCTCTTGCTCATCTCTCCTCTCCATCTCGCTCTTCCACACCGTTGCCCGCCCGCCGACGAGCTCCCGACCGCCGCAGCCGCAAGCACCCTCTCTTCCTCTCTCGCGCAACTCTCTCTCTCTCACGCACAAAATTCTTTCCCCAATCTCATTGTCTCTCTCTTCTTTTTTTTTAAAAGAGGCAATAGTGCTGTGTCACTGTTAAAGAATGGGATCCTTAGTTTTTATTGCTGATTATTATCAATATTATTTTATTTTTATTATTATTAATATTTTTTTATTGTTATTATTATTATTATTATTATTTTGTTGTTGTTATTATTATTATTATTATTATTATTATTATTTCTGTTGTTGTTAATTGTGGAAAATGAGAAGGGGACAACAGTCCTCTCTTCTAGTTCTTTTGGTTTTGATTTATATATTTCTGTTTCGTATACAGTAGAGTGTATTCGTTATAGGAATAGTATATTGAATATATATTATTACAAGTATTATGTTATTATTTTCTCTTATAGTAATATTTTTAAAATTATTGCTTACAAAGTATGGTATTGGACTTTGAACTCGGTAGGACTTTTATTATTTTGATTTATTAATAATAATAATAATTATATTTATTATTCTTCTTATTATTATTATTAATACCATTATCCTTTTAATTGCAGAATATTGATTACAGTGGATTATTTATATTATTGGTATTTATATTTGATTTAAGAATTATTATTATTAGTATTATTACTATTCATATTGTTATTATTGTAAGTATAAATAAATATTTTCAACATTGTGTTAGAAGTCCTAATTGTATTTGCTATATTATTTATGGCATTTAAAAGTATAGCTTATTAATAAAATTTTATTTTTACAAAATATGGTTCTTAAACTTAAATAATTTTTTCTAATATTATTTTGTTTCGCTTAAAATATTTTGATTTATAAGCTATAGGTTTTAGACTAAAATATTATTTGACAAAATTTACAGTTTAGCCTTAAAACGACTTTTGGTTTTTGGATATTTATTTGAAAGCATATTTTGACTAATAAATTATATTTCAATATTATAAATAGTTTTCCAAAATCGTATATATATATATTATTTATCTAAATTCCTCTGATTATCCTTTTGTCCATGACTAGCCCTATTACCCCCGTTTCTTCACCAATTCTGTACTCCCATATGTCTACCCTAACTAATTTGACCGTCCTGGACCCAATGGAACCGTCCGTGCCGACATCAGAGGTCACCTGGTATAGTTGTTGTACCGAAGTCGCAGTTCATGCCACCTTGATCATCGCAGCACACCAGGCGTCCTACCAGGCAAGACACCTTGCCATTTGCTGTTTATTTATTTTAGCTCATATTTCATGCATTATTTATTTTCTTTATGCAAAATAAACTGTGATACATGGCATAACCTGTTAGAACTTACTGTTCATTTATATTTCCTGCTATGTATTATTTTTTTCACACATTAAACCTAGATTTAAGGGACCACCTTGTGTGTTGCATTCATTGGCCTTGACACTGTACAAGCATGGAATTTCAGGACCAGAAATCCTATGCGCCAAACCCTACATGCGCCGGAGAGCTCGGACAAAGTACTTCACACAGCAAAAACAACAAATATAGACATTGAAAGAGGACTTTTTATTACATATAAAAGTCTATTACATGTCTAGAAAAGGTTGTACAAAGGAGAACTTCTACAAAAGAAAAGTCCCCAAGTCTACAGCCAGGCACAGCGATCACCATGCGCCCTCAGTCAGGCGCATCCCAACATGCGCCCTCAGCAAGGCGCATCATTTTCAGCAGCTCAGTCATGTGCATCCTCAGTTATGTGCATCCCTTTGGCAGCTCAGTTATGTGCATCCCTTCAGCAGCCCAGTTATGTACCGCTCTTCCAGCCAGGCTCACCGCCGTCTAAATACTTCGACTAATGAAGCATTTATTGAGCAGAACGAGGGTGGCAATCAACCCTCTAGCTGGAGGAAGAGCTCCCCAAACCGAGGAAGAGAAGAGCACCGCAAGCCGACCTGTGGCCAGAGGAGGCTTCGAAAGAGCCTCCAAAGGCGAAGGAAGACCGTAATCGAAACCGCGACTAAAGGAGCAGCTTTCAACACAACCAGAATGGGCGACACCCATTTTTGAAGGAAGAAAGAGCCCCCAAAGCCGCAGCACCGCAATTCCGATCTGCGGCTCTTCCCACATGACGGAGACGAGGCTCGTGTATCCCTATCTTTGGATGCAACATGCACCTTTTACCTACCTCAAAAGCCCTCGACTCTGACTTTTGGATGTAACAGTCACCTTCAAGTGCATCAATGAAGACATTGCGTCGCATCTTCACCCTCGGGAGCATCTCATCAACAGAATGCATCCGAGTAAACAAGTTCATGTCGGAAGAACGTGAGAGAACGAGAAGCAAACTCTCTCCATGCCACTATTTATAGGCCGAAAAAATCAAACCCATGCGCCAAGTGGATGGCTCTCCGAATTCCGTGCAATGAATTTGCATTAAATGGATAAACCGGACGCTTCGAATTCAGCCAAGTCAAAACGGCTATTTAAAGCACTCGAAGATCGTAACAGTCGCACCATTAAAGACGTGTCACGAAGCGGATGCGCCGGCCAGACCGCGCATCACACAGACGCGCCCTTCAACACCAAGCGCATCACAGGGGATGCGCCCCCATGCGTCCCCATGCCTAGTAGAACGCCAACCGATGCGCCCACTCAACTGTCCATCGAATGTCAAAAAACATTAAATGCTGAACTGACAGAGTTGGCAGCATGCCTCCCAAAGTCTGAACAGTTCAGAAGACGAAGCGTCGCCAACGTCAGCATCATCATTACTTTCCTCCGACGGCTACTGCCACGCGGCCACTCGATCATCTCATATGCGCCTCCGTAGCCATGCGCCTAAATCTGTATGCACCTTAAAAGCCATGCGCCTCAGACTTTTTACTGATCCCTAAAGACAGAAGGAAAGTCACCATTAAAGCTCTGCATGCGCCTCAAAAGCCATGCGCCCCAGACTTCTCTCTGATCCCGAAAGACAGAAGTTAAGTCATTACTGAAGCCTCGCATGCGCCTCAAAAGCCATGCGCCCCGAATGGTTCGTGACTCCCAAAGGTTATGAGCCAAAGTCTCCTCATGCGCCCAATCCCAGGCGCATCCTACCAGATCATTCCCCATCAAATCTGAGATCTCTGAGCCATGGGTCGATGACACGTGTCCTTTGACTCAACTCACCCAAGATCTCAGCAACAGAAAGATCTTCTCCTCTGCTACATGCCAGCTCACAACAGCAGCATGAAGAATTCAACCCCTCAATCAGGGCGCAGCATCCATACGCCTCCATCAGCAATCACCACGTGGCGTCCACGCGTCCAGGCACATCCTACATATGCGCGCATAAGCAGCCAGCCTGCAAAGCTATAAATAGAGGGATCATTTCCTTCTCACCCACGAACGGGAAAAATGAACGAACACACCACCAGAGAGGCAGATACAGACACTCAATGTCTTTCTCCTCTCAGCAAGCTCCAGCACCCAGAGCAATTCAGACCTTCAGAGAACCGATAACCGTCGTCAGATCGTCAACGGAGTCAACGCATTACCACTCACTCCATCGACACAAGGGACCCAGATAAACAAAAGTGTACTCCTAGGACTACATCTAAGTCCTATATTGTAACACTGTTCTGTTTGTATTGAAATTTGCAATAAAAGAATTTTAATGGCAAACAAGCTGGCGACTCTGCTGGGGACCTCTTTCTCCTCCACCGAGAAAGCTGTGTCGTAATCCGACGATGTGAAGGTGGGCTCCTCCCACAAGACGCTGGTCGTATGCCTCAATCAACAGGCATATGAGGAGTTCATCTCTGAAGGAAGTGTGAGTCCTTCAAAGCAGCTGCCAAATCCGAAGAAGACCCACTGGGTCTGGGTGCACAAGGTCGACGCCTCGGGCACCACCACCGAAGGGGATGCGCCGATCCAGCCTTTCCTTCCTGCTTACGTCCTCAGCAACCAAGATACGCCCACTAGTGCAGCGCATCTCTCGAGAAAACGTGCGGCTGACCACATTCCCCAGCCATCTCTCTCTCAGGCGAGGAAGATGCGTCGACGGAGCAGGGGTGCAGCCAATGCCCCACGCATCACATCTGATGCGACACAGAAGGTCTCTGTCTTTGACAGACTCACTCGCTGTAATGGCGAGGAGAATTTGGATTCTGAGTACTATGCGCCCCAGCGGACTGGTACGAAGAAATCCAAGGCAGCATGGGCCATGCGCCCCAAACATGCTATGCCAGCAGCAAGCCAGAAGCATGCGCTCACAATCATGCGCGCTGCTGATGGTAAGCTGTATAAGGTCGACTCAGGTGCTTCTGCGCCAGAAATGAGCCGACCTTCAAAGTCCTTGTCTCACTTGGGCGCATCTACTGCGTGCACAACTAAGTCGAGTAAGGCAAATCCAGTGGTCTTGAACTCCCGCGCCTCCTCTGGTTGTGCGTCTGAGGTCCGTTCATGTCACTTCAAATGTTGTTCCCCCACTACTGATCGGGATGCCTGTTTGGTGTTAGATCAGGAGGTGCAGCATTCACTTGACCACCCCGGCACTTGGCCTTGCCATGCGCCTGAAGGAGGTGCGAAGGTGGCACTCTCCTCCAACGATCTGCATAACGTGATCACTCACAAGCGCCGATCAGGAGAGTCGGCTGACAAGCACGATGCGCCCCTCACAGGCCACACTTGTGCTGTGGTCACCATCAACTGCTGTTGCAAGGCGGCAGTCCCACCAAGGCAGTCAGTGTTCCAGCGGCTGCAATCATCGATACCCCTCCGACGTCGTCTCGGGAAGAAGGTGTCAACAAAAGAAGAGCCAAAGGTTGCTTCATGCAACGTGATCTCTAACTCCTCGTCAGTCCGAAAGACGACTGGTAATTCCTCGTCCTCGTCCAAGAGCCAGCCGAGGAAAACCAAGGCAAGTGTCTCGTCCTCCGGAGTGTTTCAAGGCACTCGGGGGAGAAAAAAGATCTTGGAGAAAACTGGGGGTAGTGAGACCCTTGTCGAACCTCCTTCCGAAGACGAAGCTGTCTTCCAAAGTACAGCTGAGGCCGATCTTCTCGAAGTAAGCCTCCCGTACATGGCTGAGGGTCATCTAGCCCCTGTCCTTCAAGACGAGGGTGTCCCCCAGAACACAGCTGGGGGAAGTCTAGCCCCCACGGATCTGAGTCTCGGTGACGAAGAAGTCCTTCAAGACGGAACCAAGGGTAATCAGGCCCTTGCAGATGCTCCCGTCGAGAATGTTCTCCAGAACATAGCCGGGGGTGGCCAGGACGAATCTCCAGGAGAGGCAACTCCCCTACAAGAGAGTGAAGCCGAGAGTGAAGCCTCAACCGATCCATCCACTTCCAGCCGTATCATGACAGTATACATGGCTGGGGGTGATTCCGAGTCTGATGCACCGCCACCAGACCTCGTCCAGCGCATGGACACATTAGAGGGAGGACTCAAAACCCTCTCTGCCTCCATGCAAACACTGACTCAAGCAGTGTTTGAGATACGGTCAGCTTTGGCCAAGACACCTTCTACCGGTCCTGACCCAGGGGCCAATGGAGAATCAAGTGTACCCCTTCAACGGGTATCCTTGGATACGGATCGCCGAGAAGCACCTCGGACATCGGAGCCCTCAAATGCTCAACTTCAGGTGGTACCACCTTTCCCGACTCCCAGCTCCACGGAAGACGTTGTCGAGATGATCAGGGACTTGCGCGAGCGCTTTGAGTCCAAGAAAAGACAAGTGGAGCGCCAAAAGATGGGGATTCCTCAGCCTTATCCCCTCGAATGGAACAAAGTGGTTTATCCTCCTAAGTATAAACCACAAACACTGACGCCATACGACGGGAAGGACTCTCCTCGTCGCTATCTGACGTACTTCCAGTCTCAGACGGGACATCTTCCGAAGGAGGACGCGCTACTCACCAGCATATTTGTCGGGGCACTGAAGGGAGTGGCGTACGACTGGTACTGCAACCTCCCCGACAATTCCATATCTTCCTTCGACGACCTGACGCGCCTTTTTCTCGACCATTTCTACGACGGCAGAAAGGACATGACAATGGCGTCCCTTATAGAGATACGCCAGAAGGAGAAGGAAACAGTTCGAGTGTTCATCGAACGCTTCCGACAGGCCTGCTTCAGACTGCCCTCGGGCATGCCAGAACATGTACTCCTCTCCTCCTGCAGCATGAACATGCTGCCTGCAGTCAAACTCTGGCTCAACTCTACTCCTCCTCCCGACTGGAGCTCCTTGATCATTAAAGCAGAAGCCGCGGAAAAGAAGGCAACCAATGCTCGTCTTCTGGGAGTCAGTTTCCCTGCCTTTGAGGACAAGGGGAAACGGCCTGCAGCCAACAACCCCGGACGAGAGACGAAGGGGAAACATGCGTTGACTGTCAATGCCTCAAAAGGTGCGTCAGCACCTACTCAGAAGCCTCCACTTGCACCAAGGCCAAAGAAGGTTTATTCGTTCAACGACAAAGACATCCTGCAACTCTTTGAGATACTGAAGCAGGGTGACAAGATCAAGCTGCCGGACCCGAAGCGTCCCGATGAGGTTGGGAAAGTGGACAACTCGAGGTACTGTCACTACCATCGGTTTGTCGGACACCCAACCAAGGACTGCTATGTCCTCAAGAATTATATCGAACGCATGATCAATGCGAATGTAATCTCCGTCGACTACGAGGAGAAGACGGTGTCAGCCAACGTGGTTTCACTCCAGTTCGGCACCCTACCACCAACTACAACACAAGATGGCGTCGTTCCCATCCCTAAGGTGACAATGGAGGTGGTTAACTTACCACCTACTCGTGACAACGTGAGTGGACTCATCCCACTCACCACATCTCGGGGAGAGATCCTATGGGTTCACCCTGATCTTGTCTCCGAGGTGACTCAGCCGGAGGTACGCCCTACCTCCAAATCCAAAGGCAGGAAGATCAAGTCTTGCCGCATGGTCTCTTCCTCAGCGGAAGAGGCACTTCCTGTACAGACACGTTCACAACAGAACACCCAACCCGACGAAGCTGCCATCGAGGTGGTGCCTCCTTGCACCGTCCCTGCTGTCCAGGAGGAGGGCCCGTCTAAGCCTCCAGCAGCCAATAAGCAGAAGCAGATAGAAGCCCGCTTCGATAGGCCTCTGCGAAAGGAGAATGCTTCGGGGCTAGCCAAGCCCCACAACTTCGACATACTGGCACAATTGGCCAGTACTCCTGCTCACCTTTCTCTGTTTGAGCTCCTTCGTCTTTCCAAAGACACTCGCGAAGCTCTCTGTGAAGCCCTGAAGGATGCTGAGTCCTTCATCAGTCAGGTCAAGCAGCCTGAAGATCTCCCAACTGCATGTACGCACTGCCACTGTGCAGATAAGGTTATCCCCAATATAACCTTCACCCAACAGGACATGCTGCTCAAGCACAACCGACACAACAGGCCGCTGTATTATACAGGGTATATCGGTTCAGTCAAGGTGAAGCGGATTCAGATCGATCCGGGGTCTTCCCTCAGCATCATCCCGAAGACACTGCTCTCAACACTGGGGATCCCGATGTATCGACTGGCGCCCTCCAACACAACAATCAGTGGCTTCAATGCTAGCAAAAGTGAGCCACTGGACAAGATACGACTAAAGTGCCACATCGTAATCTCAGAACTGAGGTGACTTGTTATGTCGTGGACGCCGACGTCAACTACAACCTCCTGTTGGGTCGTCCATGGCTGCATGAGTACATGGTGGTGCCATCCACGCTCCACCAATGTATGAAGTACATATCCACCAACAACGTCATACGGACAGAGTTCGCGGACATCGACCCTTTCAAAGGGATTGAAGCCTACTTCACCGATTCCGACCTGTACAAGTCACCTAACGAGGAGGAAGCCAATGATGCTGACGACGAGGCAGAAACGGCAGCAGAGCCGAACATGGAGCCTGAGGTCACTCCCGACGCTTCTTTGAAGATCCGACTCAAAGGCAAACTGCCTCAGAAGTTGCCTCCCATGAGCATTAAGCTGCCCGGGAAAGCACCAGCTGCTCCTGAAGCTCCCCTGAAGATACGGCTCAAGGGAAAGCCGCCTCAAACATCGGCTCCCCTTGTGGCAAAACTACAGGGGAAGGCGCCAATCACCGGAAGCACAGTGGAGGCACCTCTGAAGGTGCGTCTTAAAGGCAAGCCGCCGCCATCCAAGCTGCCAGAAAAGGCCCGCATAGTCCTCTCGGACTCCAAGACCAACGCTGTGGTGGACTCTCCCAATCCTACTCCAGTACTCACAGACAAAGAACTAGGGGAATATATCTCTGCTGATGTAGATGCACCCTCTCTGGACAATGTAATCCCGCGGGATGAAATCTCGTATTTCATCAATAATAGAGTGTCTTTTAATTATTCTAGTCTTCCACATTGGAATGCCATGTATACATTAGATAACGCTCTACGGTCGTTGCAAACACAAATAAAGACCGTCCGTCATGTAAATCGAGTAGTCCCGTCCCAAGGGGTCTGTTACATAGTCCCGCCACGGAATCGAGACAAAGAATCCATCATCTTCGGCAAAGTTGAGCGTCATCAAGACCTCCCGCCACTCGAGCCAGAACCAGATACCGGCAGAATACAAGTCTATCGGTACACGGACAAGGCAAAATACCTCATCCAAAAGATGGGTTACGACCTAAAAAGCAACAAAGGCCTAAACTACGGCAAGGGTCGACGTCTTCCTCTCCGGCTTCCAACACCTAAAGGAAAGCCGCAGGACTACTACAATAGAACTCGACGGGGGGTAGGCTATGTCACGCCACCGTCAACTCCTGAGAGTTCAGACGCGGAAGAGGTAGAACATTCTCACTCATCCGAAGCATCAACCTGGGATTCCGACACCAGCATCGGCTCAGTCTTCAAAAGAGTGCTATCAGCCAACATGACGTCTGCGCAATCTCAAGAAGATGAAGGCGAAGACCAAACGCCAGAATTCTTCGAAGAAGAACCTTGGGCTCAACGCTTGGGAGAACAGTGGGAGTCTCGTTTCGAATTACGTAAACCTCCCACCGAAGACGAAGTCGAGCAGATCGACCTTGGGGATGGATCTTCTCCCAAATCCATCTTCATCAGCAAAAGCCTAAAAGGAGAAGACCGGGAGTCTTTGATCCAACTGGCTAAAGAATATATTGATGTCTTCGCCTGGAGCTACAAAGACATGCCAGGACTTGATCCTCAGATCGCGATACATAGGCTCAACATCTTACCCGATGCCAAGCCTATCAAACAACAACATCGACGTTTTCGTCCAGACATCATGAACGCCATCGATCAGGAGGTGGACAAACTCTTGACCAGCGGCTTCATCCGTGAAGAACAACACCCGGATTGGGTAGCCAACGTCGTCCCCGTCACCAAGAAGAATAGGAAGATACGAGTTTGTATCGACTTCAGGGACCTCAACTCTGCTTGTCCGAAGGACGAATTCCTACTTCCAATCACCGACATGATGATCGACAACACATATGGCTTCGAACGCATGTCTTTCATAGACGGGTATTCGGGCTACAACCAGATCAAGATGTTCCCCGATGATGTAAAACACTCATCATTCAGGACTCCGAAGGGTGTTTTCTGCTACACAGTGATGCCCTTCGGCTTGAAGAACGCTGGTGCGACATACCAACGAGCTATGAGAACCATTTTCCGTCAGCATCTTCGCAAGACAGTCGAATGCTATGTTGACGACATCGCAGTCAAGAGCCGTCTCAAAGGAGATCACCTGCAAGATCTCAAGACAGTCTTCGATCTTATGCGGGCGCATCAACTCAAGATGAACCCCGCTAAATCCTTCCTGGGGGTTTCTAGGGGAAAGTTCCTAGGTTTCATTATCACGGCGAAAGGCATTCATGTCGACCCCGAGAAGACCAAAGCCATCCTCGACATGGACCCTCCGAAGAACCTTTGAGAACTTCGAGGCCTACAGGGGCGTCTGGCATACATCCGAAGGTTCATAGCAAACCTTTCTGGCAAATGTCAACCCTTCACTCAGCTCATGAAGAAGGGAGTCTCTTACGTCTGGACAGAGGAGTACCAAAAGGCTTTCGACGATATCAAGGCTTATCTGACAAGCCCGCCAGTCCTGGTGGCACCCGTCGCCGGCAAACCATTTCTCCTCTACGTCCGTGCCATGGATCATTCCCTCGGTGCTCTGCTAGCTCAGAACAGTGATACAGGCTATGAGCAAGCAATCTACTACCTCAGTCGAACTCTGATCGGAGCCGAACACCGGTACAACCCCATTGAAAAGGAGTGCTTGGCTCTGGTATTTGCTATCCAAAAGACTCGTCATTATGTCTCGGGCCAGACAATTCATGTCATTTCCCGAGTCAATCCGCTCAGAGTCCTCATGACGAAGCCAGGATCATTAAACTCCCGGCTTGCCATATGGGCGATCTTGCTAACGCCATACAACATGGTGTTCGTTCCACAAAAAGCTGTTAAAGGTCAAGCTCTGGCCGACTTTTTAGCTGCATACCCCATCCCAGAGTCCTCAAAACTCTACGAAGACATCCCGGATGAGGTCCAAGAATCAAACGTCACCGAAGAAGGCTCTGCCTGGCGGATGTTTTTCGATGGCGCTTCAAGAACAGGCCCCACAGGCCAAAACATCGCTGGAGTGGGGGTGGTATTAGTCTTCCCCGATCAGCTGGTCATCCAGCGTGCTTACTCCCTTTCAAAGCCGTGTTCCAACAATATTGCTGAGTACAACGCGCTCATTATGGGACTCCAGCTGGCGCAACAGCTGGGGGTGAATCATCTGGAAGCCTACAGCGACTCGAAACTCGTCGTTAACCAGGTCAGAGGGCAATATGAGCCTCATTGGCAGCACCCCTCGGGACTCAATACAACGTCACAGTGGTGGGTCTAGAATTGGTCTGTCCTAAAAACAACCTGTGCTCACGAGTGGCCCATGCTATGTCAACCAGTGCCGGTGTTAATGTCCGAGACTGGAGATTCCCGTTCATCGACTTCGCTGTCTACAGAATTCTTCCAGAGGACCCGAAAGAAGCCGTCTCATTCAAGAGGTGCTCCCTTCGATTCTACTACGATACGGCTACTAAAATGCTGTATCGACGCTCCTACGATGGACTTCTCCTTCGATGTTTGTCCAACGAAGAAGCAAACGAAGCCCTTCGAGAAGCTCACGATGGAACCTGTGGGGCCCATCAACCTGGCCCTAAGTTGCAGGACAGACTGCGATGCATGGGCTACTACTGGCCAACCATGGCCGCTGACGCTGTTGAATATGCTAAGAAGTGCCATACGTGCCAGCTTCACGCAGACTTTATACACCGTCAGAACCACTACATCCTACAGTCGCCTCCTGGCCCTTCGAAGCTTGGGGCATGGACATTGTGGGACCAATCACCCCTCCTTCATCGAGAGGACACCGCTTCATCCTAGCCATCACTGACTATTTCTCCAAATGGGCAGAAGCAGTTCCACTGGCAGAAGTGAAAAGCTCCAGGATGATCAGCTTCATCAAACACCACGTCATCTACCATTTCGGAGTACCCCGGAGGATCATCCACGATAATGGTCCTCAGTTCATCAGCCATGTTTTCAACAGATTCTGTGACAAGAATCGCATTCAAAATGTGGCATCAACCGCCTACAATCCGGAAGCAAACGGATTGGCCGAGGCGTTCAACAAGACTATCGTCAAGCTACTCAAAAAGGTCATGTCATCCAACAAATGCGATTGGGACGAAAAGTTTGGCGAATGCCTTTGGACCTACCGCACAACGGTACGGACCCCGACGGGCAACACACCATTCTCCCTGGTCTACAGGAGCGAAGCGGTACTACCTCTCGAGATCCAGATACCCTCTCTCCGCGTAGCAATCACAAACCAACTCACAGAAGAGGATAATCAACGTCGTCGTCTGCGGGAACTGGAGGCACTTGACGAAAAGCGTCTCCTAGCTCAACAACGCATCGAACTCTACCAAGCCCGTATATCACAGGCTTTCAACAAAAAGGTCAAGCAGAGGACTTTTCAAGTAGGCGACCTGGTTCTGGCAGTCAGGAGGCCGATGGTGTTGACTCACAAAATACCAGGAAAGTTCGAGCCCAAGTGGGAAGGACCTTTCATCATCGAGACGGTATACTCAAACGGTGCTTACCGCCTCGCCAAACCCAATGGGGACTTGTTCATGATGCCCATCAACGGCAAGTTCCTGAAGAAGTACTACTCTTGACATCTTTCAGACATGTACTTCCACAAGGGGATCTGTGGACCCAATCATCAGGGCTCACATAAAATTCCCTTCCACAAAATCATACGCTTCTGGAATCCAGCTGTTCCGTGGCATCCTCCAGTAGAAGGACAACCACGTCAACATCACCTCTGAGTTGTCCCCCCTATATCCTACAAAGCAGAATCTTATATCCCATAAGACTACGCTACCCATCATGTTTACCACGTCCACATTACCTCTGAGTAAACATCTCGTACAGACAACCCCTGCGTTGTCGTACATTAATCGCAGAACTTCCACGTCCACATTACCTCTGAGTAGTTTCGCGTATCCTCCAGAGTCACTCCTACCACGTCCATAACACCTCTGAGTAGGAAGATTCTATCATTTTGAATCCTATATTTGCCATGTCCACATTACCTCTGAGCAAATATATTGATTCTCTCAAACTTATTATCTGTACCTATAAACCAAGGTGCGCAAAAGATAATAGGTCCACACAAACCATCAAGTTCATGACAGCAAAAATGAACACATCACAGAAAATTGTGTATTTCTTTATTTCTAAAAAAAGGAGAGTAAAGGACTACACCATCCCCAGTAAGAGTTGCAAATACATAAAAAGAAGAGACTACAAGCCCTAAACATCCCCAGGGTTGGCTGAAAGCTCTTCAATTCGATGCCTCAAATCTGCCGCCCGAGTCTCCACAGTCGCCAAGACTCGACGTTCAGCCTCTTAACGCATCGCTTCAATAGCCTCAGAAGAAGTATCATTCTCATGTTTCTCATCCAGCTGCTGCCGCTGCTGAGCCAGGGCAAGAGCCCGATGGGTAAAAGCTGCCTCCTCCTTCTTGAATGCTACGTGTTCAGCCTGGACACGTTCGGCATCTAATAGTAATCGGGCCCGCTGGTCCTCAAGGCAGCGGATCTGGGCATCAATCTCCGCGATACTAGTATCCAATACAGCTCGTGCCTCCACCGTCTCCTACGTAGACTGAGACAACAGCTCTACTGCAGCTTCAGTCTCAGCCACTTTGCGTTCCCAGACACTCACGGTGGCCTGGTAAAAAGACTCAGTCTTGGCGATCAGCTTCTCCTTTTTCGCATCTATCAGGACGGAGAGGTCGTTTCGCTGGATGCGCTACAATTCGTAAAGCCGCTGGTCCAACTCAACCACTGAGGCTTCTAGAATGTCGACCATATGATCATGGCCCTGATGAAGACGGATCAGGTTGATATGAGGCATTGTCAGAGTTCTTGCCGTCGCAAAACTCCCATTGGCGTCCATCACGGCCGATACACCCCTCTGCAGCATTTTATACACTGCCTCGATGATGAATTTCACATATTCATCTGCATCCGCCAGCACCTGCGGCGTCATAGCAGGATTCGGAGGAGCTGCTTTAGCAGACGGACCGCAAGAAGGCCCGCCTGCCTCAATCCGCGAAGCTGGACCCTCGGTATCGACAGGCTCTTCATCAACAGGGGCTTGACTACTAGCCCGAGGAGCCAAAGGAACAAAAGAAGCCGGGACAGGCGTTGAGATAGTACCCCAAGTGGAATGAGCAACATAGGGTTCCATCAAACCCTTACCCTTCCCAAACTCGGAAGAACCCCCGGCGTCTGTGGCCACCTCATCAGCCCCCAACGTGCTATCAGTAGCCAGTACCTCCCCTGGTGGAACGGGGAGATCAACACTTGTCTCCTGACTCACCCCTGAAGTCAGGACCGCCAGACGAGTCTCCTCATCAAATCCCTCTACGGGGACATGATCTGTCGCTACCCCCTGATCTGTAGCCACCTCAGCTTCTGCTGCTGAGTCTGGGGTAGGGCTCGACAGTGATGCAGCCGACCTCCCCTTATTATGACAAGGAGGGGAATCAACCCTCTCCTCTGTTCCAATCGCATCTGTTGCCCCCGTAACAGACTCTTGCAACTCTGGAGCGACGTCATCCGAAGACGACGAACTCCAGTCCACTTCATCATCACGAAACCCCGTGTCCGCTGGACCCTCGACGTCCAAAGCCCCCACGACAGCTGGCACCATCCCAGAAGTTGCTGCAACCTCCGTATCTCTTTCAACAAAGTCTGGAGATACTAAAACCTCTGCAGGAACAACATCTTTAGGATTCTCGTCCATTGGAGACATTACCATCGGAGGAATGCGCTCGTCAGAAGAGCTTGCCACCTCCTTCGGTTTACTGACACCCGGTTTCGAAATACAGGTCTTCTTCTTCGATGATCCCTACAAGAAGAAAAGCACAAGTCACCAAAATAACAAGATGAGCCAAAATTACGGAGGACTCTTTACCTCAGCAAGAGCTGAATCCACTGGCATTACAGACGGCATTCCTGTAGCCTTTGGAGTCATAGTTTTTCTCGGCCTTTTTGGTACAGACGAACTGGCTTCTGCGTTGGCCCGTCTCTTTCCAACAGAGGGATCTCTCACTGATGCTGCAGCAGCAGCCCGATATCCCGCCAATTCTGGTGGACGATATGACCGAGCCGCTATCAACATATTCGTCGTGGCCTCCATCTGAGTTCCAATGATGAAACTAGTCTCCCTATCATAACCAGGAGACACAATATTCATGGCGCAATACAGCTTAGCTGCCGAATACAGGATCTGTGGCCGAGGGTTACGAACGGGCGTAGTAAACTGAACACCAGTGCACCCGGCATTGTAATATTGCCAGCCCTGGGCTCCATCCAGCAAACTCTCGATAAACCCCAGACTGTTACTGGGATTCCGTAACATTAGCTGGGTATAGCCAAACTGGCGAGCGAACCGGCTGGGCAGATATGGCTCCAGATAATACCTATTTTGGTTCCGATAGACCAAGTGAGAAGGCCGAATACTTTGCAACCAACGAAAACCCCATTTCGGCAGAGTAATCGCATCTTCACCTGAGTCATCTAAATCTTGGTCAGCCTCGAAATCTTTAAAGATGGGGCCGACCTTGACAATCTCCCACCCCTGAAGGTAGGACAAAACTCTCCTGGACGCGGGGACGCCAGTGTGTAACCACTTCCTCTTGTAGAAGCGACGGATAAAGGCATCACCTTCAACATGATCCTCCTCCAGACCTGGACTCATCACGTTCGGATGATGCAGAATCAACCACCCCATAAGATAATGGAATGGTAGTTAGGCCCGGGGGAAATTGTCGTTTCTACCTCTCCCATGGATCACATCATCAACAAAGGTCCTCAAACCCCGTAAGAGGTTACACACCATCGTGGGGAGGAGAGCCAGAGGACGACCAAAGACCAATTTTACGGCGAGCAAAATAAGGTTCCGGTGTACCCTCTCCACAGCACCAGATCCGCCCGCAAACACACAATCCCGGAGCCATATCATCAAGTATGCCATTAACACCGCCTTAGATGACATCCGGTACGCACAGTGCCAGAAGCAGCTATACGCCCTTTCATCTAGCCGACTCATTTCGGAAGTTACTTTCGCGGGTTTCAGCCCCTGCGGAGTCATAAATCAGATCTTCGAGGAATCTGCCAGATCCTGCTTGAAGACATAATCCCTCCAAGCAGTCACATGAGGCTGAGTCCTGCCTTTGTCCTTCCGTTGCATCAGATAATGATGGCTTGCCACCTCTTTGAAGACAGCCATCATCTCCGGGTCCTTATTTCCCAGAACAAGGATCTCTTCGTTCGACGGGAAATATTCCTCGTACGGTTCCGAGCCCCAAGGAAGCTTGGACACTTCGTACATCTCATGGAGAGCCAACCCCAACTCCCCCACTGGAGTAAAGAAGGTGCCAGTCTGGGCATTGAACAATTCCAAGAGTGCAAGGAACATAGGCTTACTGAGATCCACGCCAGCATGTGTGGCACAGATAGCGGCCGTCAGCCCAATCTCCTTAAGCTCAGCCTTGAACTTCGAAAGCACCCAAATGGTCAACTCGTCCTACTTCGGCATGTGGTGACACCAACCTTCAACCCTAAAGCCACCTTTCGGATACGTGACCCTCGATGTCAGTATCCGATTTGTAAAGGTTGAGGCACTGAAGGCAAAAATGTCACTAGGGACTTCACTGTAGAGGCTCCCAGGACGCAAAGTTCGGCAACTAAACGAGTGACCGGCTCGCGAAGCGGCCAAAGTATACCTCTAATTCGAGGTAGCATCAATTGAAAGAGTACCTCCCAAGGCCCCTCCTTGAGAAGGAGTAAGCTCCCAGGGCATCCTTCTCTTGGAAGCTAAACGGTAGAAGGCCGTCAGCGGCAACTGGCGGTCATGTTGTCGCATGTACAGCACCATGCCTTTTGCAGAGAAGAACCAGTCTTCTTTGATCTTCAGTATCTTCGCCTCGGAAGAGATCAGTCGATCACCGAACAAAAAGGCAGGTTTTAAGAAAGTCACATCCTCGGATTCAGCAGATTTCAGTTTACCGCTCTCCATCATACTCTGGAGGAAAACCGGCAACTGATTCTGGATCTGCAGCATTCTCTCAGGAGGTTGATTCTGTAAGATAGCATCCTTCGCAGGGTTGATAACCGCCTCGTCAAAATCAACCCCTATTTGACAAAGAGAAGCATCCAGAAGGACTTCATTCAGCAAAGGAGTTGTCATCAACACTGACACAACAAAAACAAAAGTCAGGCAAAAAAGACAAAGTATGTCAACCAACCTGGCGCATCATCAGGGCGTGAACCCATGCGTGTCAGCAGAGGCTTCGGTGCATCATCAGGGCGTAAACTCATGCACGGCAGCAGAGGCTTCGACACATCATCAGGGTGTAAACCCTTGCGCATCAGCAGTTAAACCTCGGTGCATAATAAAGGCCTAAACCTATGCACGTCGGCGGGATAAAACCTCGGCGCATCATCAGGACAGAAGTCCATACGCGTCGGCAGCAGAGAGTTAGGGCACACCAACTCAGCCGTATGATCCAAAGCTCGTCTGAACAAAGAAAATAGTGGAAGAGACGACACCCACTCATCACTGCGGGTCGAACGTCGATCGGAGTCACAATGGTGACAGGAGCATCCTCTTCGGCAAACTCCGTTGGCTCCTTTCCCTTGCCAGCACCGTCGCGAGGAGTCTTGGGAGCCATTCCTTGAGAGAAGAAAGCTAGGGTTTTTGTGAAGAAGAACTCTAAAAGCAAAGGCAAGGAGAGGAAGAACTCTCTCTCTCCATTTCACGCCTATTTATAGGCATAGTCGCATACGTGAACCGATGAAGTGTGACCTCAGCCGTCGCCTCGGGTTCTGTGAAGAGATAACCGCAAATAAAACCAAAAAGATCATCATTAATCTTTCTTGGTTATCGAGGCGTTATCATTTGTATTAACTGAGCGGAGCACGCGCCCCGTCACTGATGCACGGAGTATCTATGCGCCCCGACAGTCATGCGCCCCAACCGCCATGCTTCTTATTCAAAGTATTCCAAAACTTGTCCAAAAGTTTTAAAAACTTTGAAGGGGGTCTTGTAGAAGCATGGAATTTCAGGACCAGAAATCCTATGCGCCAAACCCTACATGCGCCGGAGAGCTCGGACAAAGTACTTTACACAACAAAAACAACAAATATAGACATTGAAAGAGGACTTTTTATTACATATAAAAGTCTATTACATGTCTAGAAAATATTGTACAAAGGAGAACTTCTACAGAAAGAAAAGACCCTAAGTCTACAGCCAGGCACAGCGATCACTATGTGCCCTCAGTCAGGCGCATCCCACCATGCGCCCTCAGCAAGGCGCATCCTTTTTAGCAGCTCAGTCATGTGCATCCTCAGTTATGTGTATCCCTTTGGCAGCTCAATTATGTGCATCCCTTTGGCAGCTCAGTTATGTGCATCCCTTCAGCAGCCCAGTTATGTGCCGCTCTTCCAGCCAGGCTCACCGCCGTCTAAATGCTTCGACTAATGAAGCATTTATTGAGCAGAACGAGGGTGGCAATCAACCCTCTAGCTGGAGGAAGAGCTCCCCAAACCGATGAAGAAAAGAGCATCGCAAGCCGACCTGTGGCCAGGGGAGGCTTCGAAAGAGCCTCCAAAGGCGAAGGAAGACCGTAATCGAAACCGCGGCTAAAGGAGCAGCTTTCAACACAACCAGAATGGGCGACACCCATTTTTGAAGGAAGAAAGAGCCCCCAAAGCCGCAGCACCCACTACAAGAATACCGATCATTTACAGCACGCGAAACGTGCCGTAAATGAGCTTTTACGGCATACATTTTGGTGCCGTAAAAGCTCATGCCGTAAATGAGCCTATTATTTACGGCGCATTCTGAATGCCGTAAATGTAAACATATTAACGCCGTAAATGTCTTTTTTACAGAATCTCGACGACCATTTACGGTATATTTTGTGTGCCATAATTGCTCTTTCATGGCATACATGTGCACGCCATAATAGATATTTTTCACTGAATTTCGACAACCATTTACGGCATATTTCGTGTGCCGTAATTGCTCTTTCACGGCATACATATGTGCGTCGTAATAGATATTTGCGCTGGGTCAAATACGGCGTATAGATGCACACCGTAATAGTTATTCGCACATGATCAAAATATAGCATACATTTTGATGTCGTAAAAGATATTTTTGATATTTACCATTTATGACATATGTAGCGTGCTGTAAATAATATTTTATGAATTTATTTATCTAATAATAATAATAATAATAATAATTATTATTATTATTATTTCTATATCAATCCGGCCTATTTATTTAAGCAAGGATATCAATGGTAAACAAAGTATATAACATAACAAATATAAGTTAAAGAAATAGTTGATCACTGGCATATAATCCCAATCAAACTACAAAAGTGAAACGTAATTCAAAAGAACCCAGACACGTGATATCATAAAAATAATCGGATTCAATAGCCAAAATACATTAATAGCAAACAAAAGGCCATGCCAAAGTATCATGCCATATTGTTTCATGAACTACAAAAGTATTTTAGTACTGAATTATAAGAACAATACAATATTTCAATACAAATTGAGCTTGTTTCATAATTTGTCCTACTTTGGGGAAAAAAAGTAAATCGTCTTCTATGATCCCTATTCTTAGTACCGACATGCTCAGCAACTTCTGCCCAGTTTCCCAATCCATACATTTCAATTCCCTAAGCAAGAACAGGAGTCAAATTAGATAAAGTAGTACTATGCAAAGCCAGAGGACTTCATTTGCAGAGCTAATGTTGAGAGGGACAAAGATAACCTCTAAAAGAAGTATTTCCTCATCTGCATTCCAGTCTGAACAAATAAGTAGAAATGACAAATTGTCCTGCAAGAAGGATAGACATAGGAAAGTAAATGTAACACTACAAATGCATTTTCCTTCAAAAAGGATGCGTATAATAATGTAACACTACAAACACGGTAAATGCAATATGCAAACACAGTTATAAGCTCTTCCTTTCCTGTGTCCTATTCATCTGGTGAGAGTTGTGCAGTCCAAACATTCGTTATTTATTTGTTATATTTTCCAATACTTTACAATTTGGTGAAACGTTGCTCCTTCCAGCCTTTCTGATTTATTCAACACATGTCATATAAGGTCCTTAATTCTAAACTTAAAACCTATACCTTAACCAGAAACCCTAACCACTCGTATACTCAAGTGTTGACTGCTACTAGCAAGATTAACAACAATTTGAGTCAATCCACAATTGGGAAAAGAGTACACCATACATGAATCCCTTTCTTCAATATCACTTTATAAAGAACAATCTTCTCAGTAACAGTGGAAACTACTACATCCTTTTTCATTGTTAGACAACCATATGTTTTCATATTACCTCGGTAATGTGTGTGACAGTGGCTCATATACACATCCCGGAAGGGGCCAATAAGAAAAGAAATTGGCTAACGTGTGGGTTCAGCACAAATACCCACAAGCATTAACTATAAAGTTGTCTTACGACGTGATAAGTTATGCGAGTTGTTCTTTCTTATTGCTGCTTTTACAATATGTGTGAGTCATACACATGAACCGGACCACATTCCAGTTTCTCATAATAATGTTCCATATTCTAGGCAAATGTGGCTGTAGAAGGTAAAGAAATAATTTGCAAGTAACAAATTTTCATTCTAGGATCTTTGAAAGAATTAAAAAACAAAAGTAAGGGATACCAACACTTAAAAGAAAGAAAGACGAAGTAGTTGTACCAACCATAACCCTGTAAGGATGGTTGCTTTTGTGTGGAGTAACTTCAGCACCTACAGAAAAGCACTCCACACAAAGATCAAAATCAGGGCACTTTGTGCATTTGATCCTTATCTTCCCTGATATGTCCTTATTGCAATAATTGCAGTGGTATAAGGCCTTCTTTCCTTCACTTGCTCCAGAACCTGCCTTGACATCAGAGAAGCATGAATAAGATATGAGTTGCAACCAAAAAAAACCATAACTCTAAGATGAATATGCAACTGAAAAAACATACAATTTCCAGAAAAAGCTTAAGCCTTAAACACAATCAATTAAAAAACTATTGTTGGTCGTTGTCCTTCATCGTGGTCGCTTAGAACTAGAGCTTTTGCTTTCGGTGCCACTTATGACTGCTCTACTACATTGACAATAATAATGTATTATACAACCAAACTTATAAATGTTATAAATGAATCCCTCGTGAAAGATGGAAGATATTTTGCTAAAAGAAATGAACATTTTAACCACCTACTGTTTGTTTCTTGTTCTCTTCATAGTTTTCACTAACTCCTGCCAAAGGTGTGATAGGTTCTATTCGCCAAAGTCGTCATGAAGAAAGAAAAGAAAATGACTTATTTTCTTAGTCAAGGTATAAGAAGCCAAAGCCAACGCTTTCTTCTATTCACTTTCTAGTCAAATGAAGAAAGAAAATGACTTATTTTCTTTAATAAAGTATATATGCATAGAAGAAAATACAACCAAAGTCATCAATGTATATATGAAAGAATAATTAACTGTAATATCTTTCAGAACACTGTGATCCTCAGGATGTGAAGAATGAAAGGCTTGAACTTTATTTATGGGCTCAGCAGTGAAGCAGCCTGAGCTTGGACTTTTGAATGATGTAGATTGAATAATGCTTTTGAGCATTTCCTCTTTTCTTGCATCACTAGAAACATAGTCTCTACCGAGTATCTGATTCTGAGGAATACTTCCTACTAACTGTTTAACTTTTGGCCTGGTATTTGTGTTATTGAAAGAAACTGATTTGGATAGAGGTCATGTTGCAAACAAAAAATCTAGAACACTTAGAAAATACAGTTCCAGTACATGATCATGATGCAAACTATGATAATAAACTGACAGTATACATGCTCTACGTAAAAACATACCTAGGGTCATTCGTGAGTTAATAGAATCAGTTTATGAGGGTAAAAGATTGAATATTCGGACTGACCTCCAGAAATCGAATGAGCTCCCACGAGAAAAAACAGATTTCGCCTTCGAGATAGCTGCCCCTATGGAGATGTCACTTGAATCAGAAACCTTTTTGCTAGTGTTTAGATTAGTTTCTGCATCAACTTCCTTATTTGTCCCATGTACTCTGGAATCATTTACCTTGGTATCAAGTTCTTGGTATAAAACTATTTTTGCCTTGGAAATAGTTGCCGCTACGAAGACGCCACTCGAATCATAAGCCTTCTTACTAGAATGTAGATCAGTTTCCGCATCAACTTCCTCACTTTTCCTATGTACTCCAGAACCATGTACCTTCATATCAAGTTCTTGCAAAGGCCTGTGATTAGAAGCAATACTGCAAACCAATCCCAGGGAAACCAGCTCTTCCATTGCATGCCAGGTAGTCTCTAGTGAGATGGTTGTATCTATATCCAATACACCATCTTCATCGAGAGCACTATTAATTGTTCCTACTCTTGCATTTATAGATAATTTGGTTGTACTAGCCAATTGGAAAGTAATAACCTGAAATGCATATGCTACCAGTTAGTAATGGCTAGGGATGCACCAGTGTGCTCTGTTGCAACTAGAATGTGTACAAGGTAAAGATCAAGATAATTTAGGTAGAGTTTCTTTATACTGTCCTTGCAAGCCTCAAGCACATGTCCATGATCTGAGTTCCAAAGCTGTGCAAGGATAAAATCTTCTAAAATATTATCAAGTTTACTGGTTCAGTTGTCCAAGAAACAGATCCTCAATCTTTATATATCCTTGAGGGTTTGGCTTTGCCACTGTTGGGCATATCCTATACACAATAACAGTTAATTATGATATAAGGACACTCCAGACTACATAATTATGGTAGATCAATGACAACTGAAACAACTAGTATGATTCTTAATAACTAAGAAAGAGAGATGCATATACCGACATTCCTATATAGCCATATATGTAACCATTGTGTGGGTGCTAAAGAGAAGATGTACCTTATAAACAGGAACATCATTTTTCCTCAATAACTTAATCCCGTAGGCCTGTATAAAAGTACGTAGAGTCAGCAAAGTCGCATTGAGGGATTGCACGAAGCAAATAACATATGGACCACTCAAACAAAAGAGAAAACATGTGGGCACTCACATACATAATTAAATATATGATCCAAGTATTCAAGCACATGCTAAGGTAAACTTCTCATGCCAATCTTTAACCAAAATGATCCCAGCAGTCCAAATAAAGGACCATACATTCTTAAAAAGGTGACATTTAGGATATCAATGAGATTAATGCTCTGGTTAGTTCCAAATGAAGGAAATCGAATCAACAAACTGCTCCTTCTTAAAATAGTCCCCAAAATTGTTGTGTTGACGAATGTTCACCTGAACAACAGATAGAGTCTTCAATGTCGGAAGGAAATCGATATCAATGAGATTAATGCTCTGGTTAGTTCCAAATGAAGGAAAATGAAAGTGTTGAGTGTTTGCTTGCTTTTCTTGTACAGGAACTTGCCATCTTCAACTACGACTTCATATGCATCTCTCTCTCTTCTTGCCAGATCAGTACTTGTTAAGAACACCTGCCATGATTATATTTTGTGGAAGAACGAACGTAACACTGAAATGTTGTTGAGAGGCTTACGGGCCAAGTTACTTGATGCATTGTAGCTGGAGCTTCAACAACATACATTTTTCGGTTATACAAGCCTCCATCCCTTCTTCGACATCCAACCAGTAGAAGAAGGGATGCCTGCTCTCACAGTGGAGCCAATAGTCGTAGTAGAAATGGCGATTGTGTCCGTACCGGTGTAGAGGATCAATCTGTACGGACAACAACGAAAAATTTATCGTAATTTTTCTTGTGCATTCGATCGATCAAAATCGTGACAAAGGAGAAGACGGTACTGTCATGATGTTAGTAAGGACTCACCATCTCAAGCCAATGCTACAGGGCTAACTTCTACGCCTTCTCTTCCTTGGACAAACCTTTTCCGACCTTCGCGATGCAGGACTTGGCACTCGACCACTTGGAGATGACTGATTCCGGCCTCTCGATGTAGAAGAACGAGACCGAATTCTGTTTAAGTAGTGCGAAATCTAACCATTTCTACCAGTAAATTACAAAAGAGAGGGTTAGATTCTTAATCAAACACACGCACAAAGAACAGATGAAAAAGGTTTTTTTTTAACTACCATCTCTTCTCTACGAGCACTGCACAATCTTCGAGTTGTCTCCTCGTCCAGAAGCTCTTGTACACCGCAACTTCGTGATTCGGGGTAGTGATATGGGTAAGAAGCGAATCTCAATGCTTCCTTCGATTTCGTCTCTGTCGACGACGAAGGGGTCGTGATCGAGAACTCAGTCTCGACATCAGTCCGGTCACCCCCAAAACATTAAAATTTGCCCTAAAATTGTGAGGAGGAGGAAGACAAGAGTGAGAAAGAAAGAGATGTACCTTCATGGGGGGCTAGGGCTTTGGCTCCTTCACGGGGGGGGGGGGGGGAGAAAGAGAAAGGCCCTCGTTAGGCTCTGGCTCGGGGAGAGGAGGAGAGGCTCAGATGAAAAAATGGGGGGAAATGAAAGTGTGTTCCCCCTAACACATTACTAACACTTTCCTGATCACGTGAAAGGCACACAAACCTAATTTTTATTTATTTATTAAATTTGCTAACGGTTTAAAGTGTTATAAAATAAATATTATGTGTTATTCATATTAAAATTTATCTTTTTCTATTGATACTAACGATTTTTTGTATTGCTAACGGTTTTTTATCGTTGGTATTTAGTAACGGCAAAAAACCGTTAGTAACTGAAAAAAAATTGTGTTGGAAAATCCCTTTTCTGGTGTAGTGAATCTATTGTCGGTTAATCTAGACTTTGAAGGTTAGGGTTCGGAAGGAGGAGGGATTTAGGGTGGGTTAGGGTTTGGAAGGAGGAGGGATTTGGGGTGGGTTAGGGTTCAGAAGGAGGAGGGATTTGGGGTTGTCTTCTTTTCTTCTGACCGGTACGGATCTGGTGTTCTGGCCAGCACCTGACTCCTCCAAACATCGATCGTAAGGATGGGGAGAAGAAGATGAGGGTTGGGGGGGGGAAGAGGGGTATGATGGGGGGGGGGGTATGGGGGGTGGGGAAGAGGGGTTTTTGACAGGGAGATAGAGATGAGAAGAAGGAGAGAGAGAAGGGTTTTGAAGTTGGGGGGCTCAAAAAATTAGCAGAGGAGTGAGCCAAGAGTTGTGGGAAAAAAGTTATAACACTCTAAATATAAAATCATTACAAAAAAGCTGTCAATTACGGCGCGTAAACGCATGCCGTAAATAAGACACCTTTCACGACGTGCTGAGGAACGCCGTAATTGAGATCTCATTTACGGCGCACAAGTATGCATGTCGTAAATAACTTAACATTTAAGGCATGCAAAAACGAATGCCGTAATTAAGTTACCATTCACGGCGTAGGAAAATACGTGCCGTAAATGCGTTTGCAATTACGGCGTGCAGGTAAAACACGTCGTAAAAAACACAAAAATTGACTCTTTTATGGCACGCAGAATTGCATGCTGTAAAAGAGTGTCATTTACGGCGCACAGGCAATACGTGCCATAAATTGTGCGCCGTAAATGATCATTTTTCTTGTAGTAACCGCAATTCCGATCTGCAGCTCTTTCCACATGACGGAGACGAGGCTCGTGCATCCCTATCTTTGGATGCAACAGGCACCTTCTGCCTGCCTCAGAAGCCCTCGACTCCGACTTTTGGATGTAACAATCACCTTCAAGTGCATCAATGAAGACATTGCGTCGCATCTTCACCCTCGGGAGCATCTCATCAACAGAATGCATCCGAGTAAACAATTTCATGTCGGAAGAACGTGAGAGAACGAAAAGCAAACTCTCTCCATGCCACTATTTATAGGCCGGGCAAATCAAACCCATGCGCCAAGTGGATGGCTCTCCGAATTCTGTGTAATGAATTTGTATTAAATGGATGAACCGGACGCTTCGAATTCAGCCAAGTCAAAACGGCTATTTAAAACACTCGAAGATCATAACAGTCACACCATTAAAGGCGTATCATGAAGCGGATGCGCCGGCCAGACCGCGCATCACACAGACGCGCCCTTCAACATCAAGCGCATCACACAGACGCGTCCTTCAGCACCAAGCGCATCACAGGGGATGCATCCCCATGCGTCCCCATGCCTAGTGGAACGCCAACCGATACGCTCACTCAGCTGTCCATCGAATGTCAAAAAACATTAAATGCTGAACTGACAAAGTTGGCAGCACGCCTCCCGAAGTCTGAACAGTTCAGAAAATGAAGCGTCGCCAACGTCAGCATCATCATTACTTTCCTCCGACGGCTACTGCCACGCGGCCACTCGATCATCTCGCATGCACCTCCGTAGCCATGTGCCTAAATCTGCATACGCCTTAAAAGCCATGCACCTCAGACTTTTCACTGATCCCTAAAGACAGAAGGAAAGTCACCATTAAAGCTCTGCATGCACCTCAAAAGCCATGCGTCCCAGACTTCTCTCTGATCCCGAAAGACAGGAGTTAAGTTATTACTGAAGCCTCGCATGCGCCTCAAAAGCCATGCACCCCGAATGGTTCGTGACTCCCAAAGGTTACGAGCCAAAGTCTCCTCATGCGCCCAATCCCAGGCGCATCCTACCAGATCATTCCCCATCAAATCCGAGATCTCTGAGCCATGGGTCGATGACACGTGTCCTTTGACTCAACTCATCCAAGATCTCAGCAATAGAAAGATCTTCTCCTCTGCTATGTGCCAGCTCACAACAGCAGCATGAAGAATTTAACCCCTCAATCAGGGCACAACATCCATACGCCTCCATCAGCAATTACCACGTGGCGTCCCCGTATCCAGGCGTATCCTACATATGCGCGCATAAGCAGCCAGCCTGCAAAGCTATAAATAGAGGGATCATTTCTTTCTCACCCACGAACGGAAAAAACGAACGAACACACCACCAGAGAGGCAGATACAGACACTCAACGTCATCCTTCTCTCAGCAAGCTCCAGCACCCAGAGCAATCAAGACCTTCAGAGAACCAATAACCGTCGTCAGATCGTCAACGGAGTCAACGCATTACCACTCACTCCATCGGCACAAGGGACCCAGATAAACAAAAGTGTACTCCTAGGACTACATCTAAGTCCTATATTGTAACACTGTTCTGTTTGTATTGAAATTTGTAATAAAAGAATTTTAATGGCAAACAGACACGTTGTAACACGAAGTTGTGTGTCGCATACAGAACACGGACATGCGTGACTGGCTGGCCACCGGTACGTATAAGCCATACGATAAGAATAACCGCTAATAGAGGTTGCATGCTTAGTTTGACTTAGCGGTTATAGAGGTTTACTGTTGTGCATACAACAGAGTAGGCATTGGGCGGAGAGGACAATTCCTTAGCGTATGGGCTTCGATGTACTTTCCTTTTTGTAACCCATGAGCTCCGCCGGAGATGCGGGTCAGATTACCCATGATTACTGACGGCCACTGACGTTCTGCGGAACGTTATGCTCTTACTGATGGGGCCTCTGGTGCCCAAGAGGGGACTACGCCGATCCTATTTAGCCAGGGCCCATGCGTAGGAAGGATTGTTCTTAACTATATTTTACTTAGAATGGTTAGGCTACCTTTATCCGTTAGGTACGAGTACTCTTGGTTTGGGTACTTGTATATGGCCGCGGCTTGGAACAATAACTTGTCGTAGATTAGTTCGTCACATCTTATCCTTGTTTGGTTGTAGGTGTGACTTACTACTTCGATGAGAAGGTATTGAACCTTGTTGGGGTCCGGATACCATATTGGATTCATAGCATGGAAAGATACGTCACCGTAAATTAGTTTACCATCTCCTGTCCTTGTTTGGTTGGGGGAATGGTAAGCTCGTTCAATAGGTGTGTATTGGACTATGTTATAATTCAATCGAATCATTTATTTGAGCAATATTTATTCAATTTATATGGTATAATATTATGTATCTTGTTACGTCCCTCTGAGGACATGGTTATCTCCCCAGGTGTGTGCTATTGTCTTTCGCAGGTGCACTAGCTCTAGCCGTGATTATCGCTATTTCTTCGAGGATGATTGCACTTGGATCGTCTTCGCTTCGCTCACCAAATTCATTTCTTTTCTCATGTATTTTTCTTTACTTGTTGGTAGTGGATTTGTCTTCGCCCAACACATTGTATCAAGACAATTTCATAGTTGATTATATGATATCTTCTATTCTTTTATGTTGTGTGGATGAGATTAGTTATGGTTCTACTGCATTTTACAGCTTATGTATTCATATGAGGTTTCCATATATTGGAGTATACTTTGTATGAATACAGCTGACATGTCTACGTTCCTAGTCCTACGTATTTTGGGACTGGGGTGTTACAGCCGAGTTCGCAAAAGTTGCTCCTCGACGATGCACTGTCTCGAATAAAGTTGAAGTCGCGAATAGAGTATGGCACGATCCTGTCGTCCCGAGTTGAAGTTTGGTCAAGTACCTAGGCGATGAGGCACTGCCTCGATCGAAATACACGTTGATATTATAGCACGACCATGTCGTTGCACATCGAGTTGGTTAGACGTCAAGTCTTAAAACTGATCCTAAGGCAAGACTAGCAAGACAATCGTAAAGGGCCTTATATTGCACAAAGTAAATGAACGTGTCGGTTTTGTATGGGTGGGCGAGGAGGTCACTCCACCAGTACAGTTGAGTACTGACACCCACATAGTTTCCATGTGCAGGCACAGGTAGAAGCTCGTGGCGCGGAGCTCGCTTGGATGCGTCGAGGCACGGAGTTCTTTGGCGAGTCAAAGCGTGCGGTCGCGTGAACTCAAGATTTATATATGACATAATGTATGGACATCGCCTTTCGAAGCTTTCGCTGGCTCAAGCATTGAATCGAGAGATGAGAGAGAGCAGAGTGACTTGCAATCGAGAGAAAAGTGAGCACGAGAGACTTGTAATCAAGGCCTTGCGCCCATTGTAATATCATTGTTCAATATCAATAAAGAGTTCTTTGAATAACTTGTGTATTGTCTTTAAATTTCTGCTGCAATATTTAATGTTTCTGTTTGGGACTTCTGTACGACGACCCCATCGCCGCCGATGTAATCGACCGTTATGAAACTGCCTTGCACGTGCACAATCTAGACATGTGCGATATTACGCCTTAGCGAGGACGATCGCTCCTACGGGAGCGGGGCATGACATAATGGTATCAGAGCACGGCTTTACGTCCTTGGACTTCATGTCGAATTTCTCAGTTTTGAAAGCTCATCGTTGGAAAAAGAAGTGTGCGCTCTATCTCAAATGTCCCTCGGCATGTCCATACAATAAGTCTAGATATTTTCAAAAGCTCGTCCAAGCGTTCTATCGAACGCATCGGTAGGCCATCGCCGGACACATTGGTAGGCCTTTTTGCCGAACGGTGTCAAACTTGTCTTAAATGAAAACACGTGCTAAAGTTATCAAAGTCGCGTGCGTGCCCAACTAGTCCTACATCGACATTAGCAAGTGAGAGTGCAAACTCGGAGAATAGTCCGTACGGGATGGCTATGCACACGGCCTTTCGGCTAAGTTGTGCCGCGTGTCGCGCACCTCGACTTTATGGTGCAATCGAGTCGCGAGCGATATCAAGTACCGCTCGATCGGGAATGAAGCTACACTTAGAGTGTCTATCGATAGGAACGCTATCGAATTAACGCTTAGGCGTACACGAAAGATTGACTTGGATTTGGAGGAAATAGTGCGAACGACTTAGTACGTCGAGACGACGTGAGCGATTACGCTAGAGATTCGTCGAACGAATCTGAAGGATGTCTTAGCGAATGACGCGAACGTGATTGTAGGCTAGATCGAATGGCTCAAATTCGAGTGGTGTACGATTTGTCTTAGAAAATCATTCGAGCAAAAATTAAGGATTTCGAGTAACAGCGAGTATGTCGGCAAGGCGATGTGATCGCGCAAAGCCTTAGAACGCGTCACGCTTAGTTGGTCGTGACTTCGATGTCCCGAACGAGATGTCGTTCAGACAACTGTGAATGAGCAACGCAAGTTAGAAAATGACTCGGAACAATGAATAAAAATGAATGTCTTGATCGAGGAAATCTAGTAAATCACACGTGCGATTTCGGATTGAGTCAAATGAAATATGACTTGAGTTTTAGACAACGATCTTGAAACTAGCTCGAGGAATAGCGATCGAACTTGATGTTGAATATCGAGGGAATTGTGGAATTTCTAGTTCGGACAATAGCATCAGTCGCACGACTCGAAATTTGGTTGCAAAGGAAGATCGTCAGGTTACGTATATCGTCGATGGTATTGAGGCGTATCAAAGATCGATATACGATAACTCGAGGGTACTCTGACTCGGCGAAGGACGATCGTGCAAATGTCATTATTCCGATGGATGCTATACTCGGGATATTAAAACGTGTCGAGGAAAATATAGACGTGGCTCGAGGATTTTCTAGTTGAACGAATGACGGTCAGACTATCGAACCGAGATCTTGACTTGGACGAAAATGAATTGTTTGGATTTGCTTCATCGATAACCACAATATTGACATTTTTGTCTTATACGAGCGCAACTCCAGCCTCGTACATACGTCGTGCCGATTAGGACGATCACTCCGTGTGAGCGCTGGTATGGTGATTCATACAGCGGAGGTGATTGAATTATCATGGCGTGGCAATTTGTGTGCTTCGACTTGTGGTTTGACGCGAAGGTGGACTCGAGAATGACTTAGCATACGTGACGGTCGAATTTGAGGATTACGTAGGTCCAATCCGTGTATCGAAAATAAATTATTATAGACGCAAGCAAGAGTTACGCCCCGATGAGAATGATTATTCCGCGGGAGCGTTGCATGGTAATTCATGAACCACCGTGGATAATCGGACTCGCGTGAGATTGGAACGTAAGATATTGTCAAAACTAGACGACCTCATGATCGAATACATGAATTGGTTATAATTGGTGATTTGAATGGATTCGAATACGCGTAACGAATGCATTGATGCGAATAGGTGATTGTGCTCGATGTTTAAAAATCTGAGTGACGCGAGCTTGGGTAGAAAATCCCGTACTACCGACTATGGTTTGACCCTAGGATTGGGGTCAGTGTTGGCATTATTGTTGGAGAACTATGATTCCAATCCTGACATTGACTTAGCCTTGAGAAATAGCCTAGCGGATAGACGAGACACCATGTTTCAAGAGTTATCAACCGAAAGATTGATCTTGAGGATTGGTATGAATGGATAGTATGAATCACGAATATAGGAAAACCCCTCACGAGATTCGAATGACATGCATATATTTCAGGGACGCCTGAGTATGTGCACGATGCGACTCGAGTGAGAACAATGAATTCTCTATCATGCAGATTGGTGAATGCATGTACTTTGGGGACGCCTATAATGCGTGCACGATCCCACCTTGTGATACGTTGAATTCAAACGAGACTTGAGGATTGGAAGTGTGTCGAAAATCTTGAAATTGCGTTAAGGAAAGGATTGATACTAGTACGAGCGTGGCTCGAAATCGAAGAAACGTGTAGGCGGAGTGTGTATGATTAAAGTCTTGGCCATAAAAATGGTAGGATGGCTTGCCTTTAGGAAAATCTCGAGGATGAGACTTGTTCTGAGTGGTGTATGTTGTAGTGCCCCATCCCGTAAAGTCAATCGGAGGAATCGAAATGCCGACGGCGTTGGAACTTAGCCTTGCAACGGCTGCTCGAAGGCTCGCTCCGTCAAGGCGACTCCTCGCACAGGTGGGGTAGTTTCGATGAACTTGCCTCATCTTAGCCTGCACTTAATAAATTGCATGTTTTCAACTTGCACAAGTAGGATAATATAAAAGCTACGAACGCACATAGCTAAGGGAATAATTCTGACCCATCGGAATGTCTTAGAACATAGAAAATGGTCCCACGGTCTTCATAGAAGTCGGCTCAGCGTGCTTCCAAATGACACTCGATCCTTCGATCCCGTGGCTTGGGAGAAGGAAGTTGGCTTAAGTTGCTAAGTTGTCATGACACTTGAAATAGCCTAAGTCATAGGCGTCACCTGCGTGAATGCTTGATAAAGCATCCACGGTCCCGTCGTTTTGCCCCAACACTCGAATCAGCCTAAGTCATAGGCGTCGTCCGCATGAATGCTTAATAAAGCATGCACGATCCTGTCCCGCAAGGCTTGGCATTGCCTTCGCACGTCTCGCAAGTTAAGTCATCTTGCAAGGCTTGTTGGCTTAAGTCTAGGCACCCAAAAACTTGGTTGTTCAAGTCGAACGCGTACACGACACGTTTCCTCGATACAAAGCTCGGCGTAGCCTTTGTTCGTCGAGTCGTTGCCCGAATAAGTTAGACAAGAGTTGTGTTAGGCTATCGAAGCTATTTCTAGCACTGTCCTGCTCTATCTGCGGTTGTCAAGTCGTATAGTCTCTTGAAAACAAGGCTCGTCGTATAAAGTATATGACTTGAGCGTTAGCATCGCCTATAGAACTAGGTCTGTCTAAGGCACGAGCTACGGTAGAATTATTAAAGAGTATGCCACGATCAAACTAAGTCCACGCGACTGGTTGTCGTCGAGATCGGTCCCGATACTTAGGAGTCTCGCTATGTCTCGACAAGAAAACACGCAAGATCGATCCCGCTACTTGGGAGTCTCGCTAAGTCTCGATAAGTCCCGCACACGAGATCGGTCCTGCTACTTGGGAGTCTCGCTAAGTCTTGATAAGTCCCGCACATAAGATCGGTCCCGCTGCTTGGGAGTCTCATTAAGTCTCGATAGGAAGAAGGAAAGCATGGCCAAGTTAAGGAAGGATTTGATAGATCGAGTTGAGTTTTGTATGGTCATTAGAAAACTTGTCGATAAGGTGTATTCTTCTCGAATGATCGTCGGGGCACCGGGATCATGTCAGCCCGGGAGAAGCGAGGCGGCTCACGGTAGGATGCTGGATAACCGCATGGGAGATACAAAGCGCCTCCGGGCTAGCTACCC
The DNA here is from genome assembly GCA_029216955.1 of Iris pallida. Lineage (NCBI taxonomy): Eukaryota > Viridiplantae > Streptophyta > Magnoliopsida > Asparagales > Iridaceae > Iris > Iris pallida. The sequence continues at coordinate 3,189,179 of JANAVB010041817.1, forward strand.
GCGGAGGGACGAGCCGAGATCTCGAACCGAGTCTATGATAGCTTGACATTGCTAGTGACCACTCATGTAGATGGGTCGGCAAAATAGCGGCAAACCGCGTGTATGCCTTTGGATTGAGTCTAGGACTTGAATCATGTCCAGTCGATAACACAAGGTCTGGGCCTAATATTGGGCTGCAGCAAGACACGTGCTTCGGCACAAAGTAAGGCTTTTACGTATCAAGTATTGGCTTTCGCGTATTAATATTGGCAATCGCATATTGGCTTTCGTGTATCGGTATTGTTGGCCTAAGTTTGCATAAGTTAAGTCGAGTGCCATCACTTTAAGTCGAAAGGACCGTAATGTAAAAGTTGGCACGAGAATTGGTCTAGAGGCACTTGAGTTAAGTAAAATTCTTGGCACGGCCGAGTTCGCATAAGTTGCTCCTCGGCGATGTACTGTCTCGAATAAAGTTGAAGTCGCGAATAGAGTATGGCACGACCCTGTCGTCCCGATTTGAAGTTTGGTCAAGTATCTAGGCGATGAGGCACTGTCTCGATCGAAATACACGTTGATATTATAGCACGACCATGTCGTTGCACATCGAATTGGTTAGACGTCAAGTCTTAAAATTGATCCTAAGGCAAGACTAGTAAGACAATCTTAAAGGGCCTTGTATTGTACAAAGTAAATGAACGTGTCGGTTTTGTATGGATGGACGAGGAGCTCACTCTACCAGTACAGTTGAGTACTGACACCTACACAGTTTTCATGTGCAGGCACAGGTAGAAGCTCGTGGCGCGGAGCTTGCTTGGATGCGTCGAGGCACGGAGTTCCTTGGCGAGTCAAAGCGTGCGGTCGCGTGAACTCAAGATTTATACAGGACATAATGTATGGACATCGCCTTTCGAAGCTTCTGCTGGCTCAAGTATTGAATCGAGAGATGAGAGAGAGCAGAGTGACTTGTAATCGAGAGAAAAGTGAGCACGAGACACTTGTAATCAAGGCCTTGCGCCCATTGTAATATCATTGTTCAATATCAATAAAGAGTTCTTTGAATAACTTGTGTATTGTCTTTAAATTTCTGCTACAATGTTCAATGTTTCTGTTTGGGACTTTTGTACGACGATCCCGTCGCTGCCGATGTAATCGGCCATTATGAAACTGCCTTGCACGAGCGCAATCTAGGCTCGTACGACATCACATCTTATCGAGGACGATCGCTCCTACGGGAGCGGGGCATGACAGTCTCTCATGTCCGTATTGTATGGACCGTACTAAGGCTTTCCGCTTGAAATACGGAGGAAAATCGTACTTCTTTGATTGTCATCGACAATTTCTGCCAAAAGATCATCCGTTCAGAAGGAACATGAATGCATTCCGTGCCGGCGTTGTAGAGAAGGGTGATCCACCGCCAAGGTGGTACGGAGCCACGATATAGAAGGAGGTTAGAGATTTTCTAAATGCTATCGAAGATCCTACAACTGGATATAAGTGCGATAGATTTGGTAGAGATCATAACTGGACAAAGAGGAGCATATTCTGGAATCTGCCATATTGGAGTACCAATCCGATCAGACATAATCTTGATGTCATACATATTGAGAAGAATGTGTTTGATAACATAATTAATACTGTGATGGACGTAAAGGAAAAAAATGAAAGACAATTCCAAGGCTAGGTTGGACTTAGAAGAAATATACAAACGTCCTGCGTTGCATTTGATAGAGGAGAATGGAAAACAGTTCCTGCCGAAGTCAATTTTCTCACTGGACAAGGAGGATAAAGTGAGACTTTGTCGGTGGATCCATGGCCTAAAATTTCCAGACGGATATGTGTCAAATCTGAGAAGATGTGTCGATCCGAAGGAAAATAAATTGACGAGTATGAAGAGCCACGATTGTCACGTATTCATGGAAAGGTTAATTTCGATTGCATTTCGGGAATTCTTACCGAAGATAGTTTGGGATCCATTGACGGAGCTTAGCATATTCTTCAGGGATCTTTGTTCTAAGAAATTGCTCGTTGATCGTCTAGAAAAGCAAGAGAAAGATATTGCGGTAACACTGTACAAGCTAGAGAGGGTGTTTCCTCCTGGATTCTTCGACTCTGTGGAGCATTTGCCGATTCATCTTTCCTATAAGGCACGTGTTGGTGGACCCGTCGAATATCGATGGATCTACCAATTCGAGTGATATTTAAATCACCTAAAAAGAAAGGTAAAAAAAAGACACGGGTCGAGGGT